>OY759218.1:19987605-20587605 GCA_963662175.1 Aradus depressus | reverse complement strand
GTACAAAGTTTCTCAGATATCGAGGGGGTGGGAGGGAGGGGGACATACGTCAAACACTCATTAATAGGTATATAGTATGATTCTCATTTTTCTCCCGACACATAAAATTCAAGCATAATTCTAGAAATTTCAAAAACTCCTGATAGCTGAACAACCTGTTTAAGAGTGAGGGGGCGAGAGAAAAAGTATTGCGTTCTTCTTTGAAATAATAGTTAATAGAATTTACTGAAGTTCTATAACAAAAAAATATATATATACCCAGTAAACAATTGAAGACTGGTTGTCTCTTGACCCCATATAAAATGGAATAACCGTAACTCGAACATTTTCTGTAGTCTCTTTGTGAACGTCTGATAATTCCAGCCAAGGGTGGTTTTTCTTCTGCCATGCCTTCAGTGTGTCTTGAGCTATGAACGGAGGATCTGAAAAAAACAGAAAACTTGAAAATCCCAGAGTTTTTATTAATGTTCGCGACAATATTTATTGATCAGAATAGAAATAAAGTTGATTTACAACTATTATTCTTTGCTATGCAAAAAGTTACTTTACAATATGCATAACAGCTGGCAAATACTAGTACCGACAAAACATGTATTCCCAGAAACAGGTGAGAGGTGGCAACACAGCACCTCTTCTGTTGGCTATCGCTCATCGCGGCAACTCTCTACGCCTAGAACCTCAGTCAGATCCCGGGGAGCGCAGGTATCGGCGGACTCCATTTCGTAATGCTGAGTTTAAACACTATTTGATCGCAGCCTATCCAAAGCAAGTGAGCCTAATGGTGAAAAAATAAAGTTTTAATACAATTTAATTTGATATAAGTGTCTGATTAGTAAAAATTGTTAGATTCGAAGAAAAAAATTTTCAATTTATTGGTTTGGTTTGGTTTTTATGACTCATGCCCGGGCTTTAACTACGAGGTCATATCGCCTACTACCAGAGTGCTCTTTCGTCACTCTGGTGGACATGAGCCCGACTTTACTGTGGGAGTCTTAAATTTTGCCTACCCTAAATTTTTATTCACCTAGGGTAGGGGTCTTTAACGAGTACCTGACATCGTACAGGCTCGGGACCATCGCTTAACGTCCCATCCGAAGGACGGCGTGCTTAAGTTTATTTTACCTCCCAGATAAAATAAACTAAGGGCCTCGGTCGGGTTACGAACCCACGTTCTTGAGCTCAGAAGTCAAGCACGCTTACCACTGAGCTACCGGCGCCCTCGTTTATTAAATCTTCAAAGATGAAGTACTGAGACCTTTATTGAAGGTAAACTTTTATCCCTATTTTGTCCCCAATTCAGTTTCCTCCAGATGGTATCCTTAGTACCTGTCGGTTCAGATAACCAATGAGGTTGATGTGCTTTGATAATTGTTTTCTCTAGCAAAATTGTGATAGCCAACTCCATATCCCATGCAGGTCCATAAAATATAAAGGTTTTCCAGATTGATAAAAGAAGATTAAAGCAAAATAACTCTACAAAAGTAAGGTAAGTGCCACTTAATTGAAACTCACTATTTTAATTAGCTTTTAACTAGCATATTTATGAAGAAAAAAAGGTTCCTTATGGGATAGTTCAATAAGGAATGATTTCATACACAACTTTGAGTTTATTTATTGTTTTATGAAGCTGAACACCTCCTCAATTAGGCCTGTAGACTACCACTTATAATATATAGTAAGATTCATTCGATACATTCATTCGGCAGTTACAGGGATTTTTGAGATGAGCTCCCTCTGATCTCCCCACCCCTTCAACTGATTCCGCTGAAAATTAATAGGCGTCGTCTTTATCTTCGAATTTACATATGAAACTTCGTGTCACTACATTCATTACAACGGCAGTTATTAGAGTTCCTGTGTTAAGGCTCCCCCAAATCCCCCCCTTCCCATTGTCGATATGGCTGAAAACCAATAGGTGTCTTCCTTAAAGGATACACATATAAAATGTCGTGTCAATACAATCATATTGTCGGGAGTTATCCCGATGTTATGTGTTCCCAGACACCTACACAGACATTTTTTACCTATTGATTTTTAGCCAAATCGGCCAAAGAGAAGACGAGGATTAGGGGAGAGGCTTAAATCTCTAATAACTGCCGATGTAATGAATGTACCGAAATGAAATTGTATATTTAAATTCATAAACAATGGACACCTTTTAATTTTCAGAGGAAACCGCCGAAACGTAGGGGGATGAGAGGGGGCATCAACTAAAAAATCCCCATAACTGCAGATGTTATGAATGAATCAACACAAAATGTTTACACATGACTGTAAAAGCATGCTTGTTGTCACAACACTAAAATCAGGAATGACAAGAAAGTGTGTAATAAAAACGCCCATCCATTCACATCAACAGATTTACCTAAGAAAAAAAAATATATATGGAATATAGAGTCTAGCCAAGTCAAGAGGCTGAATATTAACTAATGAATTCGATATATGAAATGATACTTTTTCTTGTAATTCATGTATATCTTAGTAGTTATTTTTCAATTTTATTTTCATATGCGAACCGTGCTTGAAAATCGAATGCAAGAATTAAAAGGCATAGTGCGGCAAATAAATAAAAAAAGGTTGGCAACCCCTGTTACAGAAGACGAGTCTTCTGATGTTTTTGAAAACTTTTTTAATCGTGAAACTTTCACCGAAGTTGAGTTGACAAATAAGAAGGGAGTAAAACATAAATATTATGCAATTTGTGGTGGTAAGTTTGAAAATAAAGATATTAAAATATTTTCCTCCAAACAAACAAGCAGAGATTACAAACTATAAGTAAGCTAGATGAGGAGTCATCTCAATTTCAAAATAATATCAAGGCTTATTAGTATTTATCTGTATGCATTACAAAATAGGTAACCATTGCAAGTCATTCATTGAACATAAACTGAACATTATTTTTATAACATGTGTTTTGGATAACTATATTATATTAAATATAATTATTGAAACTTAATATACCTATTACATTTAGATTAGAAGAATCCTGGATCAGTCAGTAAGAAAAGGAACTGACAGTTTTTATTACATTTTATGTACAAATTTTAATATCAAGCATTGGATTGTTTCTTTCTATTATGAATTGAAGTAATAAGAAATGTATGGAAGATTGTAAAATAAATATTTTGTCATACAGAGACTTTACACATGGGTCCTATATAAAACCCTCAAGTGTCCCCTATGGAACCAAGTATTTTTGGTTATTTAACAGCAGATACACATTTAATTTAATTAATTAATACATTTTAAATATGCTCCACTGTTTAAAAGCCTCTGCTAAAAATTTGAGCTATTAAAACTGGAAGAGATCATAAGCAACTCAAAGTGCTTGCTATCAACTGAGGTGTCAGGTCCCATATAGAACCCCACTTTGATGAGGCATTTCTCATAAAGGAAAATATAATATAGTATTTCATTTACAGGAATAGGTACACTCAAATTTGAAAAAAATTGGTTCATTCATCAGTAAACCCGCAAACTTTATCAAAGAAAACAATTTTAAAGATAATTTTCAAAAATCCTGCCTCAAGTGGCCCATATAAAATCTGATGATATAAGTAAACACTAAAATGAGATGAATTTACCTTTATTCGGGACAAATAACAGGAACTTATCAAACAGTTCATGACTAACAGGCTGCTTTTCCGTGGACGTATAAGGCCATATATCATTATGGGCGACATAATCCAACCCAGGAATCGCATATAAACTCCTACTGCCTTCTTGGTTCCCCAAGAAAGTCACTGCCTCTGTTTGTGCCCTCTAAAAAAAAAAAAATAATAATAATAATATTAACCATTAACATATAACAGGTAAGTTACACGTGAGAAAAGATGTTTTTTGACTGACTTAAAGTAACAGATAAGTACTGAGAAAATACATATACCAACTTATTTTTCCATGTTGCGCTTGCCAACAGTTCAAACTTAGTCTCTAAGTCTAATGAAGAAAAGCAAAAAATTTGAAATGTACCTACTGTACTTACGATATGTGGACAATCTCTAGAATCGATCAAAACTTGATAAAATGTATGAGAGCAACCCTTAACTTCACGTCCTTCGTGCTCCGCATTGTCATCCACGATTCTAAAATTTAAAAAATAAAATTCAGAAAAATGAAGTATTTATTCCTTAAAAGTAAAAAGTAAATATATGTATAAGTCTATGAGAAGCTGAATGCAGAAGGAAATGGAATGTAAACGATTCTATGAACATATGTCAAGAAGTGACATTCTTTTTTAATTTTTTTTTAACGTTTTGCAAAATATTTTGATTATACTTGCTAAAAACAAATAGTAGACAAGCGGTTTTCAAACTTTTTATTGGGCATACCAATTAAGTAAATAGTCTGGAAAACAAATATCACCTAATATTATCATACATCCTCATATTAAAAAATAAAGAAAGAAATAAAAAATATTAAATGAGACACCTATTGATTTTCAGCCAAACTGGCCGACGCATATTCACCAACTTAGCACGAAAAAATTCAAATTATGAAACTCTCACTAGAAAGATGGGAACAATTGGTGTTGGAAGTAGACTAGTTGTAGACATTGAACCCAAGAGGTGGGCCTCCGTTGTTTACAATAAGTGCGCAAAGCCGGCATGTTAACACAGGAACAACACGTCATTATCTCAATCACAATCACATCAGTTATATTCTGATAATGGTACAGTGCAGTTCATTTATTTTTCAAACCTTAGCTAATATGTCTGATTCAGGAGAAGGTAAGTGAATAAACTATACTGTTTATTTTGTCAAAATACTGCATAAATTAATTAAATTCAATGCATAAAGTTGTTTACTAGAAATTTTACATTCTGAAAGCCGCACAAAAAATTGTAGGCGATTGCATGCCTTCTACTTAGCATTTTTCACTTGATAATTTAGTATTCTAATTGTTGTAAAAGAAGCAGAACCTTAACTCTCCTTGATAAGCCACAGTTTTTTTTTTCCTTTTACAGGAAGTTCTAATGTAGTGAAGAACTCTTACATGTTTTCACTATGGTTGAAATTCAAGAGTCTTAAACGAAACGTAGCGGTTCGGGGGAATGGCGGTTGCACTTCAAAAAGATTATCCAACAAAATCTATGAGGAAGCTCTTCCAAGAAAATTGAATAATTTCATTAAAAGTGCAGAATTGCGAAAGTATCGTTCTACAAGAAAATATTTTCCGACGGATGTGTTATCGCTGCTAAGAGAACCCAAACAGTCGTTACCAACCAACTTATCAGATGATTCATCGTATTGTTTTTAAAATTATTTTAATATATTTTCATTATTAAACTGGTGTAGCGTAGCACTTAATATGTATGAGTAATTAAAAATCCAATTCTCAACACGAACTTCTCAATATATATTTCTCAACTCAACTGGTTAACAATATAAAACATCTAGCATAGCAACAACAGCTGGTTGCTACACTTTCCCCCTCCCAATAGCAGCCGCCGTCCCGGTGTAGCCTTTCAGCCGGTTGACATGCACCACTAGCCGCCGCCTCCGGTTCCTGCCATCCTGCACCCTATAGGTCACGTCTGAGAGTCGCCTCACCACCGTGTAGGGACCCTGCCATGGCCGGTGGAACTTGGAACTCCGGCCTCTTCTGGTCACCGGGTACCAGACCCACACAATGTCACCTTCCTGAAATTTGAGTTCCTGGCTCTTCTTGTCATAGTAGTCTTTCTGACGTATCTGGCTCTTACCCAACTCCTTGCGCACTGATGCGAAAGCGGCCTCCAGCTGCGCCCCTCGCTTGCGGACGTACTCGTGGAGATTCATATCTTCCCTTTCTTCCGCTAGCCCATACATAACATCGAGCGGGAGACTCATCTCACGCCCAAACAGGGCATAGTACGGGGTGATATGTGTAGAGTCATGCTGGCTGGCCCTGTACGCCATCATCACTAAAGGTAACTGCTGGTCCCACGAAGTTTCCCGTCCCACTACAAAATGACACAACATACCGCACAAAGTCCTGTTAAACCGTTCAACCATACCATCAGATGCTGGGTGGTAGGGGCTAGTCCTCGTCTTCTTTATGCCCAGACGGCTACACAGATCCACAAACAGCTGCGCCTCAAACTGTCTACCCTGATCGGTGTGCAGCTCGTACGGTACTCCGTATCGACTAACAAACTCCAGGACAAATACCTCAGCGACCGTTGCTGCCTCAATGTTCCTCAGAGGATATGCCTCAACCCATTTGGTAAAATAATCCGCAACGACAACAATGTATTTATTCCCGCGATCAGTAGTTGGGAGCGGTCCAAGTATGTCCATAGCAATTCTCTGGAATGGAAATCCCGCGGTCACTCTCTGCATTGGGGCTCGTGTTTTCGTTCCTTTCCTCGCCGCACAATCAGGACAGGCGTTGATCCAGTTTTCAATGTCCCGTCTGTGACCAGGCCAATAGAACCTGTCGCTCACCTTCCGAAGGGTTCTTGTGATTCCCTGGTGCCCACCTCCCGCTGAACTGTCATGCAAGCTCCTAAGCACTTCCTCAACAAGGGTTCGAGGCAACAATAGCTGATGCCTGGTAGGCTTTCCATCCTCCTCCCACCGCCGATGAATCAGCCCATTGAGCAGTTCCAGTCGATTCGCTTGAGTCCACAGGCTTAGAAGTTTTGGATCACTTCCTCTGACATCTTCGAATTTTGGCCGAGTTCCCTCCTCTAGCCACTTGAAGACAACAGAAAGAATGGGGTCTTCTTGCTGAGCAACTCTGAGCTCGTCATCAGGGAGTATGGCTGCGACGCAGCTCGACCCTTCATCTCTCTCTTCGCTCACCTCACTGCGACGATCTCGCTCCACGGCCTCCCGAACATTTTGTTCAACACCACACTGACGACAGGATCGGGAAAGTCCGTCGGCATTCGAATGTTTTTTTCCTGGTCGGTGTATCACTTCGAAGTCGTATGGGGACAACAGCTCGAGCCATCTCGCTACCTGGCCCTCTGGTTCCTTAAACGACTGGAGCCATTTTAGTGAATTATGGTCAGTGCGGACAGTAAATCTCCTCCCGTAAACGTAATACCGAAATTGCCGAATGCCATAGACCAGGGACAACATTTCCTTCCGTGTCGTACAATATCGCCTTTCCGTCTTTGACAGTGATCGGCTCGCATATGATATGACCCTTTCCTGGCCGTATTGCATTTGGCTCAACACGGCCCCCAGCCCCAGGTCACTAGCATCGCAGTCCACAATGAAGTCTCCCGGACCTTTGGGTAAGACAAGTACCGGGGCTTCCACTAGGGCCGTTTTTAAATGGCTAAAGCTCTTCCACAACTCCGGCCCAAAAGAGAACTTCTCCTTTTTGTCGGCCGCTTTGTATAGAGGAGCGGCAATTTCAGCGAAATTTCTAATAAATCTTCGATAGTATGCTGCGAAACCTAAAAATGCCCTTAACGTCCGAGCGTCAGCCGGCTCTGGCCAGTCTCTTACCGCTCTAATTTTTTCAGGATCGGTAGCTACACCCTCGCTCGATACTACGTGACCTAAGTAACTTATCTGCTCCCGGAGCAGTTGACATTTTCTAGGTTTCAGTTTGAGATGGGCATTTCGAATTCTTGTGAAGACCTCCCTTAGATGTTCCAAATGCTCATCTACTGTCGGACTCCATATAACAATATCGTCCAGATAGACCATCGCAGTCTTCCACTTTAACCCTCCTAAGACCAGGTCCATCAACCGTTGGAACGTGCTAGGGGCATTGCACAACCCAAACGGTAATACTTTAAATTGGAAGAGCCCCTCAGATGTTATGAACGCCGTCTTCTCCCGATCCTGTGGATCCACTTCAACCTGCCAGTACCCAGAGGCGAGGTCCAACGACGAAAAGCACTTCGCATTCCCCAGATTGTCTAAGATGTCATCCACTCTCGGCAACGGATAAGCATCCTTTTTTGTGACTCCATTCAGCCGCCGGTAATCCACGCAGAATCGTACTGACCCGTCCTTCTTCTGAACCAAAACGATCGGGCTAGCCCAAGGTGACGCCGATGGTTCGATGACGTTTTGCTCTCTCATCTCCCTAACCATTCTCGCAACCTCCTGTCGGCGTTGTAAAGGAATACGACGAGGTGGCTGGCGTATTGGCATAGCGTCAGCGGTGCCAATTCGGTGCTTCATAAGGCCAGTGCGCCCAAGATCTGTGGGACCTGTTGAGAAAATGTCTCGGAAATCCTCTAGCAGTCTCACGAGGTTCTCCCTCTGAGTCGGGTTTAATGCCACATTATCCAGGTCAAACAACTCGTCAGCCCTACAATTGAGTCCTGCTTCGGTTTCCATCGATTCTACGAAGGTGTTAGATGCCGCTGTTGGTTTCTCTACCTTTCCTATACTGGTCCGAGCAAAAAGTGTCTTCGGGTCAAGATCCGGATTCATCATCCGGACGGGGATCATCCCATGGTGAACTATAGCAGCTACCCTGGCTAGACATAGGCCATGCTTCTCCATGATATCATCCCTAGGCTCGAAAATTACTTCAACTCCATCCTCAGCCTCCACCCTCGCACTGACAGCAACCTCATGCCTTCCTGGTATAACTATAGTTTCCGGAACGAATGCGTGAATTTCATTGGCGACTGGTATGCTTGCGCTTAGCGGTACTTTCACTCCCCCGATCTGCAGCGTGCCCCTGCCAAATATCAGACACGCTGACACCGCCTCCAGGAAGTCGTAACCTAAGATGACGTCGCGCCATATGTCCCCGATGACACATTTGTGCTCGCCTTGATGCGATCCGATAGTTATAGTGGCCCAGGCAGACCCCTGAACACTGATACTGCCCCCGTTGGCGTTCTTCAGATTTTGCTTGTAGGGTGTATCTGGTTGCAAGCCCATCTTCCCAGCAAAATCACTGCTAATTAACGTCACACTGGCTCCCGAATCAACAAGAGCATGAGTAGGAACCCCATTGATGTTCACCGCCACCTCGTTCCTCACGTTGCAAGCCCCAGTTCGGATAGTGGGGACCTCCTGTAGCCCGGCCGACGACTGGTCCCTGTCGCCGGCCGGCTTCAGTTTCCCTTTGGTGGCTTCACCGAACAGTGGGCTTGGATATGCCCCGACCTGCCGCAGGTCCAGCAGACCGGACCCCTTCGGCCTGTATCCGCACGCTTCGTCTCCTTTTGAACCACCAGCTCCGCCACTGCCCTCGTAAGTGCCGTTATTTTTTCATTTTGCTCTCGCAGCATCATGTGTAACGCTGAGGCTCCTGGGATAGGGTCAGTAGCCGCTACAACCGGGCTATCCCCCATACCCTGAACCTCGGCGGCATACGTCAATGAGCCATGACGTAGAGCTATAATTTCCATTTTCGATGCTCTGCTTAGTGCTGACTCTAGAGTGTCGGGGGACGTTAACGCAGTTTGAAATCGAACGTTTTTGTCCCGGAGACCCTCCAGGAAGTGGTCCTTTAAGGTCTCCTGTCGCACCGCCTCCCCAACTCTCTCCGGGTAGGCCTCGTTGTAGAGAGTCTCCAGGGCGGTGGCGAACTGTGTCAAAGACTCGCCCCTCGCTTGCCGCCGCCCTTTGAACTCATCTTTCTTGAGCTCCCGCCGCTCAGGAGGGTCTAATTTAACCTCTATGGTTCTACAAACGAGGGCGAAATTACCTTGGTCTTCCACAGACATATATGCCTGTATATGCTTAGGCTTTCCCCTGTCAGACACAAAGATAAAAATAGACCTTTTACATCGTCAGTCCACTTATTAACTTGACTTACCGTGTTGAAATACTCAACGTAGTCATTCCATGACCCCGAAGTGAACTCTTTCGGGAAAATGAGGGGTCTCCCGTCGACTGACTCATCGGCGCCGATCCTTTTCCCCAGAGCGTGTTGTCCCTCTTTTTTTTCGGCATCCCACCGCTGCCACCAAATGTAGCGTAGCACTTAATATGTATGAGTAATTAAAAATCCAATTCTCAACACGAACTTCTCAATATATATTTCTCAACTCAACTGGTTAACAATATAAAACATCTAGCATAGCAACAACAGCTGGTTGCTACACTGGTATTGTACAAGAAGTGCTTTTTTCATTTTTTTTTACCCTAATGACACGTATCTCTTCAATTATTATCTGCTTGTAAAATATGAGAGCTGTACTTTTTAATTTTTTCGCGCTAATTATGCGTTTTGCCCCACTGTGCGACGTGGACTTGAGAACACGATGTGATCCATCTTAATAATATGTTCCTGAAGTTGGTTGCATAGACCCTGGGTCTTCATGTATATTTACAAAATGAACACAATAATAATATACAAATATCACCTCTCCCGTTTGTTGGGACAGTCCCGATCATAAACTCGCGCTGTCCATGGAAACAGGATCACCCCACGGTAGCCAAATACTTTGTGTAAAAATAGCTGTCCCGTCTTGTAGTTACCATCAATTTTAGGAGTCTCAAGTCTTCCAACTTCAGCGATCCTGTAATTTAAAAAAATAAACATGATATAAAAATTTGTCACCAATACACTCATCATTATCTACAATTATTACGTGTGGATAACAAGTCGAACCTTATACTTTCTAATGTATAAAAACGTATTGGCTTAACATTGTACAAGTCCTTATTAAACTTACAATAAGTAAATCTAAATTGAAATATTACTAAAACAAAGTATAATCATACGACTCTCCCTCTAAACCTAAAAAAAATGTCGCACTTATGACTGTCCTTTTTCTCCCACATGAATAGTTCTACTCATACGTCATCTTTTTTGACTCAGGCTATTCGGAAAAAACATACTTCGACTAAAGCTTCAGATTTTCGACCAATTATACACTAAATACAGCGAGAATTCTTTCTTGGATTCTACGTAAGAATCTTAGAATTCGTATAAAAAACATTGCTTTGTTAATTTCCAATAATTTTCTCAACCAAATTTACTCTTACAGAATTATCAGTTCCAGACAATGTTCCTAGATATTGTTAGAAATATTTAAAGAGGTATTTTCTTATCATACCTTTAAGCGGGGTCATGCACAACATTATGAACTTGCCCCAAAAATTATTAAAAACTTGTCAACTTGATTATCTTATCTTCCTTAACCTAAAACTGATAAATAAGAAGAAAAAAAAAGAGACAAATTAGTATAGTTATACCTAACCAAATACATTTAAACATAAAATATATGACTACCTTTACTAATCACAAGTTAAAACAATATTATGCTGTGTTATATGCTTTTAAAAAATGTAGTGATAATATATATGAAACAATTAAAAATAATTACGAAACGATTTTCAGCTACTTCTGAGGTAAAGGTTTAGATATTACAAATGATATGTATTAAGAATAGCTTGATCCTTAAGCTTCTGATTCCTATTCCGTATTTTTTTAAAACTTAACAAAATAACTCTTTTAAAATCATTCTTTCATACTCCTCGTAATAAATTCCTAACTACTAATTCTCTTAACAATAAAAGAAAATTCAAAATTGTGACTTTCCACGTCCCCCAAACATTTCGGTGGTTGTCATGTTCGACTATATTTGTTTACATAACTGTCACTGTAATTCATATTAATTAAATTCATCAATATAAATGAAAGGGTAACACAATATTCTTATATTTATATTTGGAGAACAGGAAACATAAAAAATAGTACCTGGTGTGATAACGTTTCGGAAAATTCAAATGTCGGAATGAAGTCTTTGAAAACGATTTCTCAACAAAACGACAATAAATTCGTACTATTTCCATCAATTTTTAAAATATTAACAGATTTCAAAAAATGTTTGAGTAAACAAGATGGCATGAGTATTTACAATAATTTTGATATACGACACACAATATCAATATTAAGTAGTAACCTAATTTAATGAACCCTTCTTGTCAAAACCAACGCTTGCATGATTATGGGCAGCTCTATTGGTCTACCAACTAAACCAAAACCTGGGAATATTGAAATGTGATATGAAAAGGCAGTCAGGAGCGATATTTATACCATAAATTTGTAAAACAGAAATACCTTCAATATTACTAAATAAGTTTTCGATTAGAAAGAAATAAAAAAATTAAAATAAAATGATAGTAATAATTAAATACTAACAGATTTCTTATCACAAGTAGGTTCACCTTAGGTTAGAACGTTAGGTCTTCGAATAGTACCGGAATTTGCCGCTTTTCATTTCTTGTCCCTTAGCAACAATTAAATAAGTTAATGTAGTACTGTTCCATTATCTTTTGCTAGCATATGATATATATATAATAAATTTCAACAGGCCAATGCTTCTCATAAGGCAAGATTTGTTAATTTTCGTATTGTATAATGGTTATTTACTTTTGAGTTTCGAAAACATATTATATATTACAAGGTTTTTATATATTGCAACCTTTTATTTAGTTTTCTTTGTTGTCTGTCTGCAACAAATCTTGCAAGTCGATTTTAACCCCTTTCCAATTAACCGATTGACATTAAATTCAGTACAGTGACATAACTCTATTGGCATTGTATGTTTCCGGTATAATTGCTAAAAATTAAAGATGGTGGCTGCAATATGAGGGATAGGTGTTAGAAAAAATTATCGAATTAGATTGAAAATGAGTATGCAGTGGTTACAGGGTGCGGATGTAATTATGGCGGATGAGTATTCGGAAAATGATCACTGGTGACAATATATGCTTCCGGTGTTAATTGCAAAAAATTAAAAATGGCGGTGTTAGGAAATTACTATTAAAAATTGTTAATATTGAAGTTTTTGAATCTAATATTAATGATAAAATATGCAATAAAAAAATACCAAAAAAAACCAGTTCTATTATGGAAGCTAAGTGCTGAAAAAAATAGTTTGAATTTACTTTGTTTTTATCTGTATGACTATTGAATGTAATTGTAATAATAACGCTCTCGCAGAAATGGATCGTATGCGACGATATCGACTAAACTAAACGTGTAATAAGCAGTGTCAATAAATGTGACTCACAAGTTCTATATGTGCAATTACATCTGGTTGGTACAAAATGTAGTGAGCTTCCGTACCTATGATGACTAATAAAATAGGTTCTTTTCATTTCCGGATCGCATCACAAGACTGTTCACAATTTAAAAAATTTAATTGTGTTTCATCCAATCATGTTTGTTTTTTAATACGTATCCGGCAATTATCCATGATATACTTGCATATATTTTAAACCTATTGAAAAGTAATTAATTTGAAATGTAAAAGCTTGTCGCCTGCGAATTACGCTATAGTCTAAAAAATAATACATAAATAGGCTTGTGAGCAACAAGCTTTTACATTTCAAATTAAGAGAAACAAATGATTTGTTTAATATTATCATCACTAAATAATAATACTTATTTCAGAATTAAAGATATACGGAAGAAACTACGTAATTACTGCACTTACAACAAAATATGCTGGTGAAGTGAGTTGTCACTGATCTTCAGAAAGCTTGCTTAATTTTTTACCTATTTTATTTTTTCTATGTTAAGTATTACAGACAATTAGGGATAATAAGTGAGATATCTACTATGGATAAAAATAAACATTTTAAGTTGTTTATAATTATTTTATTCTTTTTTCTTATTATAGACTGAAGAAATAATAGAGATGGAAGGTGAAAGAGATTCGCATGCTTCAAAAAAACTCAACAGAATTGTTGAAACTGGAGATGATTTTACTACCGATAAAACTATTAATGTTAGAAAATTGGGTCATTCTGCTAAAATTCCTTTGTCAAAAACGTCAAATTCTATTTCCTCCCTTTATTTGGACTGCAAACGAATTGAAAAATGGAAAAAAATTAAAGCATTGTAAGTGCAATAATTTAAATTATAAGTTTGTAGTATTTGAAGTAAATTTTATTATGACCCGTAATAAGGTCCAGCTCGAAATTTGATTCGACTGGAAATACATTTCTCGAAGGGAAAGCGTGCCTACAACATGCAAAAATTTAGGACCATTAGAGTATACTTTACAGAGTACAGAGGGAGATGATACGTGGCGTCTTCCTCCATTCATTTGAAGGAATGAGAATGGCATCATCTCGTATGTCGGGAGATCTCGAGCTAAACTTATTTATTTGTAATTTGTATTCATTTTAAATTATTTATTATATTTACTTATTTTTATTTTTTTTCTATTATTACCATTGTATATTGGGTTGGGGGGGAGAGGTCTTAGATTAAAGACGTGGTCGGTATGTGAAAGTTCTGTGTTGACCACAATATATTTTTTTTTTAATAATAACTATCAATAATAAAAACATATTACATTAAATTTGTTTTCATGCGTCACAATTTAAAAATTACTTTGAACTATTTGCATACAACGTTTTATTGTACATTCTTTGGAGCGGTATAACTTTGTGTTGTCCCTGGACATTCTTATAAATACCGATTTTTTGATAGGACAAACCGTTCTCGCATAAATCAATCAAATGTCTTAAAAAAAATGTGTTCCGAGATGACATTTTAAGGTGGTTTTCAGCATATACCTCGCAAACTGAGCTTTTGAAAAAAAGTATCCCATATAAAATGTGCCTTTAAATTTCTATACAACTTTATTGGAAGAGAGTTTTGATTATATCAATAATGTAAGATGTATCAGGTAACTTGAGCTCCGAAGTGAAGTGGTCTTTAGGTTCTTCGGATTTCGGAACTTTGTAGGCACGCTTTTCTCTTCAGATGCAGAGTGCAGAGTGGATCTTTTTCAGAGAATTTTTCAATGTATTTTGAGCAGATTTACCACCCGCTTGAACCAAATTTCGAGCTTCACCTTATTAAAGATATCCGTTATATGTTACCGGTTCCCCAAATATGATGATTTAAAAAATAAAATATTTAAAAACAACATAAATACTTCATTTATGTTGGAATTATTAAATGGTAAAGATTGGCAACTACTGGTAAATTATTGCAAAAAGGCTTACGCTGTTTGGAAACTGTGAATTAAATAAATAAATAAATAGGAACAAAGATATATTTATTATTTTATTTTTATTTGTATTTTAGAAGGAAAAATTTGTTGTTAATATGTTTATAAGAAATTAGATTATAAGTTTATAAGATAATATTATTTATGTAAATCTGGATTCCTCAAGACGGAGACACTTAAGTTCCTTTAGGCCGTCTGATTATTAATAATGGTTGTTGCAAATTGTCTTGAAGTGCATAAACCCTTTATGTCTTAAACCTTTTAGGCCACCTGGTTATTACTGGGGGGGACTTGAAATTCGGGTTGTATTTGTGTCTTAGTTTCAGGTGCAAATTATTTTGACCACTTCTGCCGGTAGATTGTTACCTCAACTCTCACTAGACAGTGACAGTGTAAGGGCGGTTGGCGGTTTTTCATTGATGTAAATTGTGAATCGCAACAACAGCCCCTATGTCTGTCTCTAAAATTATCCTATTTTATTTATGGCTACATAGAGTAGAACTTGACACCCATATAGTCTGTGTCAAACGATTGTTGACAACTTTATTTTTTAGATGGGGAGAGGGAAACTTCTCACTTATCCGGAGCATTCAGAACAAAGGAAAAGGGAACCTCTCAATTATCCAATAGAAAAAAAATTGTGTTGGTGGTTCCCGAAATGTTTTTGACGTGGTGGAAACTTCTCAATAAAAAAGAAAAGTCGTCGGTGAATCACCGGCAATATAATTCTCCAGAACGAATTAATCAATTAAATTTTTGCTCCCCCTCCAAAACCAGCCGACCGTTTGAGCTAATCTTCAATAGTTAACTTACTTAGGAGCTCCTGAATCCTCATAGTAAATGTTGTGTCCATAAATTCATTACCTCGGCAATTATTAGGGTTTTTAAATTTAGCCCCCTCCCCTGAACCCCCCCTTTCCTTCGTCTGATATCGCTGAAAATTGACCAATTATCTCCACATTAGGTTTTGACTTCAAATATGATATTCCGTGTCTATACATACATTATATAGGCAGTTATTGGGTTTTTTGAATTGACCCCCTCCGATCACCCCTCCCCTTCTGCCGATTATAGGGTTTCGAATTCACATATGAAATTTTGTGTCGATACATTCATTACCTCGGCAGTTATTAGGGTTTTTAAATTAAGCCCCCTCCCCTGAACCCCCTCTTTCCTTCGTCTGATATCGCTGAAAATTGACCGAGTATCTCCTCATTAGGTTTTGACTTCAAATATTCCATGTCTATACATACATTGTATCGGCAGTTATTAGGTTTTTGAATTCACCCCTCCCCTTCTGTCGATTATAGGGTTTCGAATTCACATATGAAATTTTGTGTCGATACATTCATTACCTCGGCAGTTATTAGGGTTTTTAAATAAAGCCCCATCCCCTGAACCCCCTCTTTCCTTCGTCTGATATCGCTGAAAATTGACCGAGTATCTCCTCATTAGGTTTTGACTTCAAATATTCCATGTCTATACATACATTGTATCGGCAGTTATTAGGTTTTTGAATTCACCCCTCCCCTTCTGCCGATTATAGGGTTTCGAATTCACATATGAAATTTTGTGTCGATACATTCATTACCTCGGCAGTTATTAGGGTTTTTAAATTAAGCCCCCTCCCCTGAACCCCCTCTTTCCTTCGTCTGATATCGCTGAAAATTGATCGAGTATCTCCTCATTAGGTTTTGACTTCAAATATTCCATGTCTATACATACATTGTATCGGCAGTTGTTAGGTTTTTGAATTCACCCCTCCCCTTCTGCCAATTATAGGGTTTCGAATTCACATATGAAATTTTGTGTCGATACATTCATTCTTTCGGGACACATTCAAACACACAGACTTTTCTTTTTTTCATATTTTGAATCTGGGGTCGGAAAACATGAAATTTTGTTGAAAACTCCGCATCGAATGTTTGACCGATTACATTACTTTCCTTATACTTCGTAAAGCTGGGGAAGTAAAAAATCTCAAAAACATTTTCATTTTGGAGAATGAGATATATAAAATATATAAAAAATGTATATTTATATTTTTTTTCATGTTTATATTCTCAGACCTGTATATCACAAAGGCCTCTTTCAGAACGAATATGTTCATAGGTAATTTTTTGTAAGAAGAAAATCAATTAATTTAATATGTATATATTTTTTCAGTGATGAATCTTATAGACAAATAACTGTCCCGCTCGTTCCAAGATCTAACGTTTTACCTGGCTTCCCGAAGAGAAAAATACCCGACTTGATGAAATGGGAATTAAAAAGATATCCACATCCCAGTTTACCTGATGAACTTGTTGAACATATAATGCAGGTAAATTAAAAACATAAGTATTCTATACAGTATCTTCATGATTTAAGCGAATTTTTGTATGTATATTTCCGGTAGAATTGATGAGCGAAAAAAGAAATTTTTTTTTTCAAACTTTTTCGGCAAAGATAGGAAAATTGAGATCTAGCCAGCGAATAATAGGACGTCCCTGTTTATTTAGCGAGAAGGTATATTCAATATTGCTCAAACCACTCTTAAATGTATATAGAAATTCAGTTGTTGGGGTATAATGAATTATATCTTGAATGTATAATAATATAGCTACCATATTTATTATGTAAGTAGAGATGTCACAGACACTAGATACACAAAAAATAGTCCGCAGAAAGGCCCCTGGCCTATGAAAACAGAAGACTATATATATATATATATTTTTTTTTTTTTTATTTGACTATATATATATATATGTAAATTGTAACGGTCTGAATTAGGAGTACCAAATTAATTTTAAATATAAAACAATTAGTTATGATTTAATCTTGAATTGAGAAGGATTCCGCATGTGGGGAGGGGAGAAAGCTGGTCTAGCTCCAGGTGTTCACGTCCGTCTGTCCCCGAGTGTGGATGTTTGTCCCTCCGCCAAGTTCCCTTCTGTGCAATTTGTTTTATTTTTATATGGCACAACATTAGAAGAAGAAAAAAGGAAAGGATGCCAGCTTAGGGAGGATGTAGCGCATTTTGAAATATAATAGAAGACAAAAAAAGAAGAACACTAGAAAATGGCGTTCATCAGACCTCCCTTGAATTATTAAAACGTATTAGAATAATTCCGACAAAAATCTAGAAATCAATAATTTTGTTTTTTTAAATGTTTTTTTTTTGGCTCTGTAAAATTAACGAAAATTCGACAACGTCCGTTCTCCTGTTATGCCTCACATAGAATGATTTTGTTACAGTTACTGCCTAAGAAACACAGAAGATTATGGTTCAAATGTATAGAAGACCTAGTCAAAGAACTCAAAGATGACTACATGAACATTTCAAAGGATATTAAAAAGTTATCAATTTTAGAATGTGAGAAGGAAGAAGAGCGAAAACCAGGGTCTTATGTTGTTCAATCCCATCTGGATCGCATTAAGTATGTTTTCTTGAATACCTAAATCTATATTAAGGTTATTTTTATAAAAATGTTTCTTCTACAAACGAGCGTATACTCTATTCGTATTAGTGTAGAGCCATAGAATCGTGGTAGCGCTGGTTGAAGTGGTAGTGGGTAGTGCATCGTTGTCTAAACTAGCACCCCCTCCCTCCCTCGGAAGGCAGCGGGGAAAATTAAGTGAAAGACTAGCAGTGACTAGGGAGAGTTGGCAATACAACAGCCCTTCTATTGGTTCCTCCTAAGCCCCCCCCCCCCCCCCCCTCCATTTCCATTCCAGAACATTAGCTGCCACGAATCAGTGGCTCTACAGTGGGTGTCATTAGAATTCTTTTGGCCCTAGGTTAGAGCCAGAAGAGGTTCGAAGTGGAATGAAAACTGCCTCTCTTTACAAATCTCTGTATGGACGAATCTTCTGTTTCCATGACTTAACCATACACATCATTGAACAATCATTGGAACAACTGCCACAAACATTTGTTACAATCAGGTAATATGCACATAACAAGAATTCCAATTATCATAATTCAAACGAGGGCGCCGATACCACTGAGGTATCGTCCTAAAGATTGTGAGTTGGATTCTTACGGGCCTTTGGGGTTTTAACCAGGCGATAAAAAACCATGAGCACGCCTTCCTTCGGATGCGACTTAAGCGATGGTTCCGAACCTGTGCTATTGTATGTACTCATTAAAGACCTCTTCCCTAATTATACTCTGGTAGGCAAAATTTAGGAATCCCATAGTAGAGTCTGGCTCATGTCCACCAGAGCGAGGTTGCCTGTAGTATTAGTCTCGTCTCGAGGCAGCTCGGGACATCTGATTTGCGCTTTAACATCATCATGGTATCCATGGTCAGTACTGTTGTCAACCCGCTATTTAACGTTTCCTCCAAAGGAGAGCATGCTCAAGGTTTTTAAACACTTTTGTGTGCTTTAAAAATATTTTGTTTGATTAATAATATTATTAGTAGTAGAACAATCTTTTTACGTAGATAATTGTTTCTGTAGCTAATAAAATTGTATTTTGATATAAAAGTTACCTTTATTCTGTGATTTCTATAAATTATGCAGATTAAAAATAAAAAAAAAAAAAATTACCTGAGAGGCACGCGTAAATTGTGTATAAGTGTGTTTTTTGAACATTTCTTTCTTTTTGAATGCCAAATATTTATTATTATTATTATTATTGTATTACAGCAAATTCAACAGCTACCATCATCCGTCTGTGATAACAGCTTTTATAAAAAAAGAAATAGAATTAGCAGATGCGGGAATGTCAACTATGTGGTTTACTCCGTTATTCCTTAAAATAACAGAACCAGAGTTTTTCATAAAGTTCAGTTATGATGAAAAAATCAGATTTGCCAGTCTTATATCTCAGCTCATTAAAGGCATTGTAAGTGATTATATTTTACATACATTTATTGCAGTGAATGGCCCTTATTTGGATCGAAACTCAAAATAAGGGTAATTTTCGCTCAAATTCGTGTTTTATACAGTTGTTGGTTCTGATTTGCTCAGACTACAAAAAATAGTCGCCTGTGAATCATCGGCTATGTTCTTCCCCACCACGAATTAATCAATTACGTTTTTTGTTCTCCCTCAACTTATATAGTGGCTTCGACCAATTTCGCGGAAAATTAATAGATGCCATCCTTAGCTGCCGAAATTTGGATGCTATCGACATGTTGTCAACCACTGTTATAATGTATATTAATTTATTTTCAGATCTTAGAAAGAATTTATAATACAGTTGATCATATTGTCAGTTTCTTGACCAACCCTGAGACTACTCCTCGTATAGAGATTACACCCTGTTACAGTCAAAGTGGCGAAATTGTTTTATCTCCCTCATGTGCTCATCTTTACTTGTGCTATATTGATCTTATTCAAAAGGTACTTTTAAATAATTGTTTCATACGATATTGTTTTTCATACGATTTATTGAATAATATGTATAAAATGATGAGCCCTTCGGCCGTCAATTCTCCGGCTTACTTCCCTTGCATTCCCCTGCGCTATTCCTGTACTTTTGCTGAAAGAAAATTATTCTGATTAAATTGTACAGTTAATTTTAACTACGAGGTCATATCGCCCAGTGCCACAGCGCTCTTTCATTGCTCTGGTGGACATGAGCCCGAGTTTACTGTGGGAGCCCTAAATTTTGTCTATTCAGGTTTAGTTACGTAGCGCAAGGGTCTTTAACGAGTACCTGACATCGTACAGGCTCGGAACCATCGGTGAACGTCTCATCCGAAGGACAGTGTGCTCAAAGTTTTTTACCTCCTAGATAAAAAACCTAAGGGCCTCGACCGGTAAGTAAGCGAGCACGGTACCTCTGATCTACCGGCGCCCTTTCAAATAGTACAGGCCCTACCTACTCGGATTCTATATGTTTTTATCTTTGGCGGTATATGGATCTGGCTAAGTTGGTCCCAACTTAAATCTTACATAAAATCGTTAGTCAGAAATTTAATAAGAAACATTTTTTAGAGATAAATTGTATTTTTTAAAAGGATAAAAGGAAAGCAAACATCTGAAACATAAGAATTTCTTTCACACTGGAATTATAACATCTCGAAAAAAAAGCAAGATTATTGTCTGAAGTAAGTGATGCTTTTTCTAAGCTCATCAAATGCAAATTTGAAAAAAAAAAAAAATCGCACTATTTGTTTCGTTATCAAGTTACACTGGTGAGCAAAATTTCAAAAAACATTTGGGGCCCTGTTTCGATTTTTTCCTTTTGTATTGAACCTAAGAGGGAACTTCTTACCAAATTTTGAATTCGTTGCTCAGCCAGTTTGGGTTGAGAAGTTCTATCACCCACTTTTAATGTTCTGTCTTAACACACATTAAACCAATTAATCGTCGATTGATTTCTTTTCGTCACAGGCCTCATGACGTAGAATAACATGTTTCATTTAATTTATTTATTTATATATTTACAACGGCATAATAACATTTGCCATTAGCAATTGTGATAAATAGAGCAGTGTCAGGTGCGTGGCTGTACTGCTGAGGTACGTGACCGAAGAGGAGTCCAGGCTAGTCCTGGAGCAGGTCCCTCTGCCATATCCGCTTGAGGCGTCGTGGTGGATTTGTGGGGAGAGTGTTTGTAGATAATTCTTGTATAAGTGGATTGGCGTGATGATGGAGTTTGTCGTGAAAAGTTTGATATCGTGTCTTGATAACAGAAGGTACAAATGGGATGTTGAGGTCATTATGTAATGTGAGGTTGGAAACGTAAAATGGTGCATTGGCAATGTGGCGTAGTATGATGGATTGTATTGACTGAAGGCGTTGTATGTTTGATTTTTTGGCTGATCCCCATATCTCGATGCCGGTAGTCCAGATGGGTTTTAGTATAGTGTTGTAAATGTGAAGTTTGTTTTCAAGCGATAATGTCGATCGTCGTCCGATGATTGATTTCAGTCGTCCAAATCGTCTTTTGAGGTCTGTGCGTTTCAGTCTGATATGAGTTGTCCAAGTTAAACGTCTTTCTAAATGAAGTCCTAGATATCGTACAGTGTCGGATGCAGGAATGGGCTGGTTGTTAATGTAAACTGGTGGACAAGTGTTGTGTCTGAGGGTAAATGTGGTTTGCAGAGATTTGTCTCCATTAATTGTTATTCTCCACTTGTTGGCCCAATCTGTTAGCTGGTGTAAATGTTCCTGTAAGTGTGAGCTTGCTTGTGTTGGGTCTGAGTGTGTTGAGAGAATGGCTGTGTCGTCTGCGTACGTAGCGAGTAGTGTGTTTTCGTGTTGTGGAATGTGTGATGTGTAGAGAGAGAAGAGTAGGGGACTGAGGGAACTTCCTTGGGGGACTCCAGCTTTGACCTCCAAAAAATGTTTCATTTAATGTTGAGTTTTTAATCGGTAATAATTATAATTTTTGTTGTACTTTAAGATTACCGGGATGGCTGAGAATCTTACGAACTTTGAACATTTTGTTAAGTCAGATCTTACAACCGTTTATATTGACATTAAAAGATACGATAATATTATTGAAAAATATATTGAAAAAGTTGCTACTGCTACGAGAGCCATGTATGATCCAATCATCAACTACTATTTGCTAATTGGTAAGTATTATTTTTAAGAATTTCGTACTTTTTATTGTATTTTATTCTTAAATATTATGTCTACTAGTTGTGGTATCGTGGTTTGCACGGGAAAGTCACTACCTTTTTTGCCATTTTGGAGTTGTTACCTACAATGGAAATGTAACAATGGAAGGCCGCGAAATATCAAGAAAACTAGTGACTAGAATGGGTAGAAGAAGAATTGACTCAGGAGTAAATGTTAGTTAGTTCTTATGACTCATGCCCGGGCTTTAACTACGAGGTCATATCGCCTACTATTAGAGCGCTCTTTCGTCACTCTGGTGGACATGAGCCCGACTTTACTGTGGTAGTCCTAAATTTGGCCTACCCTAAATTTTAATTCACCTAGGAAAGGGGTCTTTCACGAGTACCTGACATCGTACAGTCTCGGGACCATCGCCTAACGTCCCATCCGAAGGACGGCGTGCTTAAGTTTATTTTATCCCCCAGATAAAATAAACTAAGGGACTCGGCCGGGTTCAGAACCAACGACCTTGAGCTCAGAAGGCAAGCACGCATACCACTGAGCTCCCGGCGCCCTCAGGAGTAAATGTTGTTCGAAGTGACTTTTTTCAGAGCAACGCCGAGTATAATCAGCTTGTAAGTTATAAGCTGGGTTGAACTATCCCAAAGATCCGCGAAATTTCACTTCCCAAGCTGCAGGCAATATAAGAGAAATTATTTAATCTGTCATAAAATTCCGTTTTGAGTTTTAACCGGAATTTCATGGTTTCTGACGTCCTGAGTCCAAAATTTACGAAAAAATAAAATGTCTTTATTTGTAATGATTAATAGAGTCGACAGTATGTTTTCAATGTAGAAGGAATTCGAGGTTCCCTCGTGTAAAAGAAAATTATTTGGCCAACGTTTCGAAAACTATTTATTTCCTTCTTCAGGACCTTATAATGACTTTAGTGGATGTGTGTGGTGAAGAAGTTGTGAGTTTGTGTCGGCACCTTCACCACACACATCCACTCAAGTCATTATAAGGCCCTGAAGAAGAAAATAAATAGTTTTCGAAACGTTGGTCAAATTTTGAATTTTCTTTTACACGACAGAATCTCGAATTTCTTCTACATCTTTATTTGTGTTCATCTTCCTTCATTACTATGAACACAAACTCCCGATACAATGAATATATCGGAATAAAAATTTATTTGTGGATTCATAATTAAGACACCTATTGATTTTTAGCCAAATCATGCAAATGAGAAAGAGGGCTTAGAAGGAGAACGGAATCTTAGTTTGGTATTACAAATAATTCGAGCTGGAGAAGTTCATTGCGGGTGATTCATTGCCGACTTGTTCATTAAGCTGTTTTCGTATGATGGCTGTACAAAGAATAAAACTATTTCTCCCTACCCCCGTGAACGTACTTACCCCCCTCCAAAAACTATCATAAAGCTATTTTGTTGTGTAGCGTGTTTCGGGTCATTATCTTGCTACTAAAAATTCCCCGGAACATAATCTAAGATTTCAGAAGCATTAAAACGCACGAAAGCCTGTCAAGAAACAGCAGAGACGAGTCGTGAATATAAGGCAGAGGGAGTTAGTTGTGGTTTGCGGGAAATGGGCATGGAGTGCCAAAATAAGAAATCTCTCCCAAATCGGAAGGCATTAAATTATGCCTTGCTTTGGTTAAAAAATACTCCAATTTCATTGTGTAGATGTGTTTTTGACTGAGGAAAACAAAATAATAGTGGGTTGGATGCACAAAAATGAATATGCAGGGGAAGCGAAGGACATGTGTCACGTATGTACTGTACGGCTACTTGGTGGAGGGCCGTGCTTGTGCATCTAGAAGGCGGGATGACTGCCCATGGCTAGGCTGATATTTTAATCTACAGGATATCACTAGACCTTAAAGAAATAGGCGTTATACCACTCAGATTATGATCTTGACAAAACACATCTCCCAATCGTTCCAAAATGGTTTCGTCAGGAAGGGCTAACTTAGACGATCTCCAAGTATAATCCCTCGATAAGCCCCATAGAAGTCCTCAAAAATCTACTAAAAAGAGCTGGTAAAAACTCTTCTACATAGTTGGTGAACCTTCATAGAGAGCGTGCCAAAGTATTAGGAACGAGAAATCTTTTTTTTTTTTTATGAACTCACAAATTCCATCAAATAAAAAAATGTTTTATTAATTTTTTTTCTTCTAATACCTTTTTGTTTTTAAAGAAAACCATTTTGTGGTCTTTATGTATGAGTATTCCTGTACTATTTTTTTTGTTATAATATAGAAAAGGAATATGGTGAACTAATGGATGACGAGCCTACAGCCATTTCTAATTTGGAAGTCCTGTCTTTGGAAGGTCTTATGGATTTGGGAGACCACTACATGCAATACCAAAAGCAGCTAAAAAACATTTCTGAAAATATTTTTATTAACAATTTCAAGTAAGTATAAATGTAAGTAAGTGCGTATAAATTATTCCGGTGATATGTCTTGTTATTTTCTTTTTTATTCAATTGGTTGCTATTATGTCTCCAATTTTTGAAATATTTCATCAGCTTTTAGAACTTTCATTTCCGAGAAGAACAGTTTCAGAATAAAAACTCCGATTTTCACTAATTATTCATATTCCAAACATAAAAAAATACCTTTCACAATAGTTATTGTACATTAATATGTATTTATTGAAAAGAGAAATCCTATATTAAGTGAGCATTGTGTTTAAAGTGACAATAATAATAAAAATAAGCTACATATAGAAGCTATATCCTTATAATTAAGTAATGTAGTCAAAGTAATTTGCATTTTGACTCGGAAGAACTTGCAACACAAGTAATTCCAGTGGAACCAATCTTGGAGCATGCTATTTAATAACATATCAAAAGTTTGACAAAGTCCATCCATAGGAAATTGCAATTTCCGATGGCGTATTAATGATAATTTTTTCTAATAAATATTGCTTGTGATATATGATTTTAGATAGTAGAGGGCGCCGGTAGCAGAAATATAGCTTGCTTGCCTACTTTGTTCAAGAACACGAGTTCTAAACTCGGCTAAAGCCCGTAGGTTATTTATCTGGAAGATAAAAAAACCTTAAGCACACCGTCCTTCGGAAGAGAGGTTAAGCGATTGTCCCGAGCCTGAGCGATTTCAAGTACTCGTTAAAGACCCTTGTCCTAGTTAACTAAACATGGGTAGGCAAAATTTAGGACTCCCACAGTAGAGACGAGCGTACACCAGAGAGACGAAAGAACACTCTGGTAGTAAACGATATGACCTTGTAGTTGAAGCCCTGGCAAGAGTCACAACATTAAGCAAGATTTTAGATTGTTTTTTTATTTAATAACACATGGATGCAGTACCAGACGCTGTTTTTACTATTGATTTCCAACAATAACTCTTAAGAAATTTCTTGTTTTGGTATTTCCTCTAGGTGGTCAACTTTTTTTGGTATTGAGGCAGGTGGCTTGTTAAATTTCCCTTGAACGTAAAAATCGCCATAGTAAAAATCCATATTTTCAAAAAATGCCTGTATTTTTTTCAGACTAAACAACAGGCCTCTGCTGAAGGCTTTGATTCATCTCTGCAATTATCGAATAAAACTATTAATGTGCGAGGTTATTCGAGCTTACACAGATTCCTGCACTTGGTAAGTTTCTTTGAAAATTACACTAAACTAGCTGTGTTACCCGTTGTTGACGAGTAGGTACCATTGCGTGAAAATATGTCAATATTAATTGTATATTTTAATTGAAAATTGATTGAATATTACCATCAAATATAACTGAAATAAACAGTAGCCAAAGAAGGAGAAGGATATTTACGTATAGCGTACGTTTGGAAGAACGTGGGAACATATTATACTAATATTACGTCATCATTACTTGAGGGTGTGTATGTTCATTTCTGTGTATAAGTTTCTTTCAGTTTTTCAATTATAATAATTATTATTATATTTATTATTATTATATATAATTATTAAACAATTGTATGCATTGTATTTTAACTGTCTAATTAAAATATTGGTATTTTTTTGTATAGTATTCTGAACGAATTTACAACTGCGGCTCAATGTGCTCTAAATATACCAGCAATTTCTGAAGGTCTGATAGCGCTGAGAAAGTATATGACTTGGGTTTCGACATATTTTATGGACGGAATGCGAATAAAAGTTCTGCGGATATTGCGAATATTCTCTCGAATGATGGAATTTATAAATCCAGGGAAGTCATATCTTCATATGACCGGAAAGATCTTGGGATGGATTGATCACATGTCGTGGGTCATTGAAGAGAATGATTTAGTAAGTTGCTATTATTTTTTTATGGAGATGTTTTTACATATTAACGACATTAAAATGGCTATTATTAGAGCCCGAAATAGTTTTCTTAAAGTCATTGTAAGGTCCTTAATGGCGATCAACAAGATTTACCCTCCACATATTACATTTATATTATAAAATTAAAGAATAATTATTTTTAAAAAAAATTATGTAAATTATGTCTTTAAATGAGGTATTTTTGGGGCAAACTATTGAAAAGGGAAAAACAAAAAAGCATTTAGGTACAGCAATTGTACTTTAGATGCCTAAAAATACATGAACATATGTACTCTTGACATAATAGGATTGCAAATTAGTATGAACAATAAAAAAAAAAATATTTAGAGAGCACCCTGTTACTTTTTTTAACAATTTATGCAGACGATCACGAAAATTTAGTTTCACTCAACTCTGTCAAGTTTAACCAAAGTTATAGCCATTTTAAAATATGCGGACACAATAGAGTGTTGTGTATTCACGTTAATCACAATTGAGCCGCATGTTCTTGAAAATAGAAAACGGAACTGCCCAAGTTTAAATTTCAAAAGTCTTCCAAATCACCCAAGTATAACTGAAATTGGGTTGTAAACAGGCATCCATGTGAAAAGGTATCCTAGCTGAGGGGGTTAACACTAGTAATCTCAAGACACCCGGTTCGAATGCAGGGACAATCTGTTAATTTTTTTTTTTTTTTTTTTTTTTTTTTGGACTCGGCAGACACCACACTAGCCATCCATGTGTTATTATATCTAATTATTTACGACATCCATGGCCCCGGGAGGGAGTTCTATCTATGAAATAAAACTCACCCCCGGACGGGATTCGAACCCGCAAACCATGGTGAGACCATGCGACCAAAGCCCTACACTCTAGCCCGCACGGCCACCGTGGCTCCCTATCTGTTAAATTAATTATTTAAATTACACAAAAATACATTTTATGTTTATATTGCTTCACATCTGTAATATGTATTTTATTTCCACAGCTATACGAAGTATAGAGGAAGTTGCGTAATTGGTTAGAAATTCGATTCGGAGTTTTCAACAGAATTTCATTTTTTCCGACCTGATTCCAAAAATTTAAAAAAAAATGTGTGCATATGAACACGATAACCCTTGATAGAATGAATATATTGACACAAAATGTTATATGTATCCAGAACCCTCTAAGAATAACGCCCATTGATTTTCAGCCAAATCGGACAATGGGAGAGGGGTTTGGGAGGAGGCTTAACACAAAAACTCTAATAACTGTCGTTGTAATGAATATGTTGACCCGAAATTTCAAATTCAAAATTTTATTATTTTGACACCTATTAAATCAGCAGAATCCCTCGACGGGGAAGGGAAGATCAGAAAGGAGATCAGCTCAAAAATCTCAATAATCGCCGATGGAATGACTCGACATGAAATTTTATATTTCAATTTAAAACCCAAAAAGGATGGCACTTATTACTTTTCCGCGATATCAGTCGATAAGAATGGGGGGACCAGAGAAAGGACTCGACTTAAATAATACCCGCTGCCGATGTAATGAATATATCAACACAAAATTTAGTGTGAAGATTCAGAAGCCACTATGTAAGTCAAATATTGGGTTTTAGCCCAAACGGTCGATTAGCTTTGGAGGGAGAGAGAAAACGTAATTGATTAACTCGTGCTGGGGAGGTACATAGCCAATGATTCACAGGCGATTTTTCTTTTGTGATTTTGTTCTTTTGGATTTACTTTTTCCAGTCGGAAAAGATACAGAACATCACCAATTAAAGTGAATAATAATGACTGCTCCCATTACAGTTGACCAAAGGAACAAAACTTCAATTAGAAGAACAGCTGCAACATAAAACTAACAAATTGAACGAAGACTTAGAACGGTTTGTTTCTGAAGAACTTGATGGTTTCAATTGCATGGATAATTACAAGAAATTAGAAGAATATGCTGAGGTAATGTTCTTGGTCCAATTTTCAAGTTTGTGATGAAACAAAAATTTAAAATATCTTCAAAATATGCCAAAACTGATTTTGATGTGTTGTTATAGCATGTCATTCAGATGATCAGGCATGTCGAAGATTTTGATGAACGAGTTCAGTGGATTAATAAGGAAGAAACCCTTCACCAGATGAGTATTTCAACGTATCCTGAACTCGACGAAATTAAGGTAAGGTTGTTAAATAAAAATTTTAAGCAGATCTAATTAAATAATATGAATTTATCAATTCGTTATATTTCACTAAAGTTGACTCAGTTTTGATGCTATGCATCTTGCCCGAGAGAACTAAAGTAAATTCCAAATAACAAAATCTCGTTGTTATCGAAACATAAAGGTGACGCAATATAACACGACATTTATATTCTTGTGTAATTTGAATAAATAATTGAAGAGTCTCTACTCCTGGGTTCGAACCGGGTATCTTGAGATTGCTAGACTTCCTGAGCTAGGAAGTCTGGCTTTCCTTCCAACTGTACCAAGCCTCATCTAACTGCCATGCCACTCTAGCCCTCATTATCTTCCATTGTTAATGCTCTGCATATATACTACACAATACGGTATCTTTAACTCGTATAAAGAACATGCGGCTCAGTCGGGAGTAATGCTCTATTGTTTTTTTATCCTATGCCCACCTTTGGCATTTCAGCCATGCGGTGTCTTGCAGCCCAATACAGTGACGCCTTATATTTATCTTGGAACATGTTACCTGGGTCTTGGATAATATCAACCAGCTCAGAGTAGGTCGGAAGGTGGTCCCCATCGAACGGGCATATCGGGGAGTCGGCCACTTCTATCCTCTTCAGATGTTTCTGGAGGCAATCGTGTCCTGTTAGCACCTCCTAACTCGCATTTTTGTTACCATTGTGCTCTTCACTGCTAGAATCATGCCAGAAGCTATCTGTCTTGAACGGTTCAGGGTGCTTCTGATCTGATATACCTGGAACCGACCCACATGATCTTGTTTGCTTGTCAATTTAGCAACGAGGTATTATCGCCTAGTACCAGAGCGCTCTTTCGCCGCTCTGGTGGACATAAGCTCGACTCTACTGTGTTGGTCCTACATTTCGCCTGCCCAGCTTTAGGTGAGTTAGGGGGTCTTTAACTTGTACTAGATATCGCACAGGCTCGAGACCGCCAAGTAACGTCCCCTCCGAAGGATGGCGTGCTCATGTTTTTCTATCTGCCAGATAAAAAAAGAACTAGCGCCTCGGCCCATCTTGAGCACAGTAATAGGGTACTCCCGGCGCTGCTTGGCAAGCTAAATTACTTGCAAATATTACTAGGGTACTCTCAAACGTTTTTGAAATATATAATAATATATATAGAGAACGCCGGTAGCTCAGTGGTAAGCGTGTTTGGCTTCTGAGCTCAAGAGCATGGGTTTGAACCGAGGCCCTTAGTTTATTTTATCTGGGATAAACTTAAGCACGCCATCCTTCGGATGGGACGTTAAGCGATGGTCCCGAGCCTGTACGATGTCAGGTACTCGCTAAAGACCACTGCCCTAGGTGAATAAAAACATTTAGGGTAGGCAAAGTTTAGGACTCCCACAGTATAGTCGGGCTCATGTCCACCAGAGTGACGAAAGAGCGCTCTGGTCGAAGACGATATAACCTCGTAGTTAAAGCCCGGGCATGAGTCATAAAACCTAACCTATAATAATATAAGTATGCTTCTTTTTCAGTCCTTAATTTATCCATTTGCCAAGCTCATTTTCGCTTTGAATAAATGGCATATTCTCTATACCAAACTGATAGATGGATCTTTGAAAAATATCTCTATAGAATTAGTTGAAGGAACATTGGATATTCAGTTTAAGTAAGTTCTTTAAATCGTTTTTCGGATAGAAATTTACATAATAATAATATAGATCCAATAGCTTCCTTCCTATAATTTATTATATGTAGCATACAAGAATACTAATTTTTCGCATATTAAGTACATAATTATGTTAGGCTCTATTACTCTATTTTTCAGAAAAATCTCTGAAATACAGAATCAATACAAAATAAAAATCAGAGTTCAAGCTGCAGAAAATTATCCCCGTCGTTTTTTGGGAAATGTTGATGATACGGATGTTGCTAACTGGCCTGTACCGACGAAACTTTGTCAATACGCACTTCAAGAAATCAAAGATATGAAGGTTGTAGTTTTATCTATACATACTGGTATACTTACCCTCCATAATGACCTTAAAATTATTTTTGTTATTGACCTTATCAAGTTCTCCGCTTCTCCAAATTCCACTCTAACCTTTCTTCCCATGTCAATCCAGATGCTCGACTCTCATCCCATTCCCATTCAGATAATCCCCCCCGAAGACTGAGGCGGCGCTGGCCGAGAGACCTGCTACTGTAATCTAACAACAATATTTTGGGAGTGTCGGTGATGACCAGCTTCTCCCCTCATGTAATCCTCTTACCTTCAACTCTCCTTCTTGGCCTGCCTCCGCTGCTGGACAGTGATTGTCGGGGCGAGAAGGCAGGGGGGATCACTCGAGCCCCCGGGGTCTCCCCTGCCCCAATTAAGTTGGAAGGAGGGGGATGACAGAAAACCGGGGGCGTTTCGAGGGATCTCGAGTTGAAGGGCTTATGTTGATTTTATTTTATCTTTATTATTATTGTCTTATGTTTATTATTATTTAAGTTGCAGAGACCATTATTATTTTATTATGTATATATATTTTTTTTACATATTATTTTGTACATAATCATATGCTTTCGTTGTATATATTTTTAATTTTTTTTTTTTTTTAATTCTATTTAATGTTTAATGTCATTCATCAAATTTACTTATAACAACAACAACAAAAAACTTTATTTGGACCAGAACATCTTGGTTCTTCACACAAAGTGTAAAATGGAAAATATAAAATGAAATTAATTAATAATAATGTCTTGGTATAATCTTGGTTTGAGCCTTCTGTGGAGTAGGCTGGCCAAGATTATAGTGGGCTGCTCCAGAACACAGGCCTAGTCTTCCATGGTAGTTATCTACTAAGGACATTAAACAGGCTGCGACCCGAGGAACTCCCAGTTCCTCATGGATTTGGCTGTTTCGGATAAACCATGATGCATTCAGAGACACACGAAGAATTTTGTTCTGACATGTTTGTAGTCGTGTTGTGAGTGAAGGACTGGCGCCATGCCATATTGGACAGGCGTATGTTAACAATGGAAGAAGTAACGCTTTGTACAGGAGCAGTGTGCAAGAGTGTTTGAGGGGTGTGTTGCGGTTAATGAGTGGATAGAGATGTTTTAAACGGGTGTATGCTTGTGTAAGTTTTGTGTTGATGTGAAGTTTCCATGTGAGCCGTGTGTCTAAGAATACACCAAGGTACCGGACAGCCTGATCTTTAGGGTTCCATGGAATGGGAAGTCCGTCAACCCGCAGCCTACTCTGGTCCTCTGTAAAAAATCGGCGAAGGGCAAAAATCTTCGCTTCTGTTTTACTGGCGTTCAACTGAAGCTTCCATCGAGCGAACCAGCTGGAGACGTGGTTGAGAGAAGTTTGTAACATGTCAACTGCTGTCTGGAGGACTTCATGTTGACACATAAGTAGTGTGTCGTCTGCGTATAGAGCTAGAGTGGTATTACATGGCTCGGGGATGTAAATTTACTTATAGTTTATACTGATTGTAAATACTCAAAATATAAAGAATAAAAAAAAAACATACTGGTAACTTCTATGTAAATGGAAAAAACCTAATATACAACAATTTTGAGCATATCTTTACTCTTCTCAGGGAACTGCATTTAAGATCCCCCCAGATCAACGCGAATTATTCGCAGCGATGATGAAAATGTTGTGTTTGCTGTGGCAACGAAATTCACACGTCTACTTACACACAAGCATCACTGTAGTCGCACCTCTGTAAAATCACTAATGTATCTTCCCATTTACTGTATACGTAGTTTATATTACACTTCTAAAACTTTTAACACGTTAAACAAATGACTGTTAAACAATGAGTAAATGTTAAATGAGTGCAAAACAACCATTTTAAATTTCAAAACGAAGTCTAAATTAACAAAAAAAAAAAAAAAGACCCACCATTAACAGTAAATTCTCTTTCTATATCATTAAAGGTAATTTTAAATTGATGGGCCTCCACATTAGTACGAAACTGAAGTGGGCTGAACATATGTCACTCATAGTTAAGAATCTGAGTTTCTTTTGTTTCTTAGTTCGTAATATTAAAAAGATCGTACCAAACGAAACATTATTTACACTTTAAGCTAAGCGCGCACTAGGGCGGCACGGCACGGACGGGCGGCCGTCACGGCAATTTAATAAAATTAATATCATTGAATCAAATGTGTATGCGCTCACTTGGTCGGTATGGCCGGCCGGACAGGGTTTCCGCACCTTCCGCCGTTTTAAAAAGTCTGCAAGGAAGAACTTCAGGACATTTCCGAAAGGCCCTGCCGCCGTACCGATGACTCATCGGCATTTCTGGGGTAGTGAGCGCGCCCCTCCGGCGGGCGCCTTGGAATTGTTGGAAACTGATGCATGAGATTTCAATAAAAAATAAATAAAAAAAATAAAATATTTATATTGACACTATGTTTTTTTTTGTTTTCTAAATATAAATTTTATAACATTGAAGCTGCGCCGTTATTTATTCATTTATTTTATACATTCCCCTATAGTAAAGTCAAATTAGCAAAATATCATTTAGTGAATTGGAAAATAAATTGGTGTTAGCCTATATGTTTGGTACTATTTCATTATGTGTACAGGTTTTAAAATTGTGCTAATCCTGGAAAACGTTATACATTGTTTGGCATATAAAACCCGTCTGGTCTTCAAAATGTTTATACAGAATACATAGTAAGTTTAGAGTATTAAAAAAAAAATAATAATAATAAAACGACCAATGAAATAATCAGGTAGGAACTTACCGCAAACAAATCGCTAGCCTTTCCTTTGGTTCAACAGGACTTCGAAACTTAGTTTGTTTTCTGAAGATTTCATCTTTAATGAGGTCATAAAGGGATTCGAATTTCTCCTGAGTCATTCGGAAGTATTGAAAGAACCGGAAACAAGGTATGAAATTCACCAAAAGTCAGTCTTTTTCTATTAATTTGATGAATCCAATTTTTTTTTTTTTTTTTTGGTTAGCATCTCTTACTCTTTTTCTACCAAAATTGCACTAACAACCAAACACTCGTCATCACTATCCATTTTGACCTTGTTCACCACACGGTAGCTCAGTATACACTGCCATGTGCGGATGGCGGGAGTTCCCGTTTAGTACGCGCACCCACCTTTAAAAATGCCGTCCGTGCCGTACCGGCTGTCCGTGCCGTGCCCCCTAGTGCGCGCTTAGCTATCGTATGCATATTTCCATTTTACAATTAATTTCGGATTAATACATTGGGCAGCTGCTAGCTCTAATGCTAATATTTTTAGACTTCAAAAGAAAGCACTAAGAATTATAAATAATATTTATCAAAGAACAAGCTGCCGGGGGAAATTTAAAAATTGTTAAATCCTGCCATTACTTGTTATGTTTAATTTTAAAGCATTAATGGTCGTTAGAAAAAATATAAATATTTTCCCACTTAAAATACTAGTCAGAATATGACCAACTCTACCCCTCCATTAAAAGGGATTGATGGCATCACTGTGACTGATGTCGACAAGTGTAATGTTATAGCGTGACATCTCGAAAACACGTTTACACCCACCAATATCAGCAACTACTAAACACCGGAAATCACATACTTCTAGGCACACCCCCCACACCTTTACAATTTACAACACCTTCAGAAATCGAACAATGACTACACACATAACCATATTATAAGACGCCAGGCGATAACCTGATTTCGAGTCTGGTTCTCAAGAATCTGTCTTCAGGAGCTGTAGCGTACCTGACCATCGTTTTCAATAGTTGTTTTCCGCTTGAAGTCCAAAAGCCTAAGATGTAAATGATCTGCTGCTCTATATAACATTCATTTATCTCTAATATACTCAGCATTCATCAGGCCTTACTATCATTTTGCTTGCTCATTATGTCTAACTGTCACTTATTATGACTCATGCCCGAGTTCCTACTATGAGGTCACATTGCCTACAACCAGAGCTCTCTTTCGCTTCTGGTGGACATGAGCCTGACTACTTTGGGAGTCCTAAATCTAAAAAATTTATAATATGTAATAATTTAGTTTGACTTTAATATTAATTATAATTTATTAATCTCAATGGCTTCGGTCATCGCTAGGTTATTTAGTTGTATTTTTATATTTCATTTTTGAATCAATATAAATCTAAAAAAGTAATTTTCAAATAAACACATAGATTAAGATGCTTAAATTATTTTTTCTTAATTGTTGTAAATTTTTATTACAGCAAAATATTACCTTGATCTCTGTTGTATGCAATGATTCAATGACGTATAGACATTGGAAACAAATTTCTGAAATTGCTGGACGGGATATGGCCCCTACTTCTGGCTCTTCCCTTCGAGACTACCTTCAATTTAAATTGGAGGATAAAATGGAACAGTAACGACTTTTTTTCTTCTTTTATATATTTATTATTTAAAAAATAATAATAATGTAAATAGCAATGGCGAATTTTTAACTTTGGATGTTCTTGATAATGGCCAATTTTCATCTTTGTACATGGCTGACAATGGCCAATTGTCACTTCGGCTATTATTGATCGCTAATTTTCCTCTTTAGCCATTGTTAATACAATTTTTCTTGTTATTATAGGATTAAAGCTGTTAGTTTCCGGGCTCTGAAAGAATTTCAACTGCATACAAGTTTAGCCATAATGAAGAATGAATGGAATAACATACAATTTTCATTGATATCTTCATCAATGTAAGTAACTATAATAATTAAATATTGCACACATTTCAATCTACATATATTTTTGCCATCAAAATGTTTCGTGTTCAGTTCAGTTTGAGTGGAAGTCCATTTCCTTATCAGAACTTTGTTCTAGCGAACAATTGAAGTAAATATCGTTACACAGAGAAATGAATTGCCAAGCAGTCCTACCAACAAACACGGGTCCTCATCCGACTCTCCCCTCCTACCCTGCATACATCCGTGAGCTGATCGGAGAAAAGAGGAGAGCGAGAAAAAGATGGCAGACCTCGAGATTACCTTCAGACAGACGGACATACAACAGACTAAGCAATGACCTGAAGACGCAAATCAGACTGATTAACAGGGAATACTACAACTTCTCCCTTTCCAACTTAAATCGGAGGATGGGCACAATATGGTCATTTTTTTATTATCAAACCAAAAATCATCGATTTCTCGAAATGAGGAAACTTGACTTACAACTAGACCCCTTTTCTCTTCAATTTCTCACATTTTGAAGATATAATTGGGGCCATTGGTTGAAGACATAAAATTCTGAGACACTTCATTTTAAAGCCAAAGACCCCGAAAAATATGCGATTTTGTAAAAGCTCACTTCTGAAAACTTGCTTCGCCTTGAATCATATAATGTTATTACTGTTGAAAATAATGTTTTTATTCAATTTATTGATTTTTTTTGCATGTAACAGACATCCACATCTGAAAATTCTGAGCTCTATGGACGAAATCCAGTCAGTTTTAGACAACCAGACTGCAAAGTTGTTAAACATGAGGGGATCTACTTACTTTAAGGCTGTAGAAGGTTAGAATTTTTTTCTTTTATGAGTTCAAATTCAACGATTTCAATTTATTACCTATACAGGATCTGCAAAGGCAATTGCTTTTATATAGAACTTTACATTAATGAGTGTGTTTATATACGGCTGAGTGGTCTAATGCGAGTGAATCACCTATAAGCGAATGAGTGGCCTATTTGCGAATAAGTAGCCTATACACGAACTCGAACGACTTCTACTTCCCCAGTTATAAGAAATATAAGGAGCATATGAACAGTTATATAATCGGTCAAAAGTTCTAGAATGAATTTTCAACTAAATTTCAGGTTTTCAGACCCCGTGAATCCAAAAATGAAGTAAAAACAGAAACTCCACACCCTCTCTGAGTGGCTCAGTTACTTCCCTCCTTACCTGGCTGTTGCTACATAGTGTTTGCCTACCTTTTTTACTTCGCGGAAAAAGGCCTTCAGACATCCCTTCAGCAAGCGGAATAAATAAATACAAAGAACTTGTTTTACTTTATATAGTCTAATTTCACAAGTTTCGGCTTACGCCATTGTCAGCACAAGGTATAAAGGTGATATTTAAGTTGGCTAGGTTGACGAATTTAAACAATCCTCGGGTTACCTGAGACTGATATTACCTACAACTGTGACTGTGACCGTGGATGTCCTTCGGGGGAGAGTCCTACCTTCATATATCATTTACAAATATTTGAGATGGTTCATAGTGTATATAAGATAAAATTTAATTCGCTCTCATTCACTACTCACATTATTATTATAATACATTATAAGGATGCGAACTGCATCAAGATAGGGCGATAATACCCTCTAAAAACTAACAATATAGTTCATATAAACTACCCTGAATATTCTACTGTCCTACCCCTGTATGTATAAATTAATAAACCTAAGTTATGAGTTGTTTGGAATAGAGAGAGATATGGAAAAAATTTGGAAAATGAAGGAATTGGATTATTGATTGGGTTTTGAATTTACTTTTAAACTTTCGTGTCAATACAGCGACTGTTATTATACTTTTTCTGTCATTCCTCCTCCTGTTCTTCCCTTCCCATAGATCATTTTGAATGAAAATCAATAGGTTTCGTCCTTTTCGTATTTTTATTCAATATTTAATATTGACTACAAATATTAAAAAATACATTTCTTCAGTGAATCACCTTTTTTGCTCTCCCTCCAAAGCCAATCGGCTTTGGCTTATCAAGAGTTAACTTATATATCGGCTCCTAAATCCTCATACTAAATTTTGTGTCGATATATTCATTACATCGGCAGTAATTAAGAAATTTCAGTCGAGTCCCCCTTCTCTTCGATGGATTATGTGGGGGATTGATAGGTGCCATCCTTATGAAGTTTTGAATTTAAATATAAAATGTCGATTCATCCATTACATCGGTAGTAATTTGGATTTTTGAGTTGAGCCCCTGTGATCCCCCCCTCCCTTTTGGGTGATTCCGCTAAAATTTAATAGGTGTCGTCCTTATAGCGCTTTGAACTTATATATGACATTTCGTGTCAATGCATTCATTACAATGACAGTTATTAGAGTTTTTGTGTTAATCTCCCTCTAATCCCCCCCTTCCTTACGGCCGATTTGGCTGAAAATCAATAGGAGTCGTCTTCAGAGGGTTTTGGCTACACATATACAATTACGTGTCGATACATTTATTCTATCGGGAGTCACCGTGTTCACAGACACACACACAGACAGACAGACAATTTCTTTTTTTTTTTTGGAATCTGAAGGTCGGAATCATGAAATTCCGTTGAAAACTCCGCATCGAATTTCTGTGATTACATAACTTCCCCTATACTTTAGCTGGACAAGTAATGTCGAAAACATCACGTTCTGGCCAGATTATGATAGTTCTTTAATAGGAAGTAAGTTTTCTACAATTACTTCTCATTCCACTCAAATGGTAGGAATGCAAAAAGTTTATCTATACTTTTATCAGTTGACTGGTCAACTTAATGCAACGTTGCATTTTTTAAGCGACTCTCATCATTCTTCATTGACATTTGAAATATCATACACACGTTTGTTTGGTAATAGTATTCTCGGAAATAGGAATTTTTTCTAAGTTATTTTCACCCTCTTCCTGGAATATATAATATATTATATAGTAGGTCTCCCGCGCCGTCCCTTTTTGATGGGATCCATGTTGGTAAGGGCTTCGGCTAGGTATCGCACTGGATCACGCATCTCTAGGGGTGTGTCAGCCGCTATAAACGCTGTCAAACATTACTTCTTTATGACGGCCCTACCACAGACAAAATAAAGCATATTTACATTAACAATTGTCATTGTCTTGTGTCTTATAAGCACCTATACATTTACTCATATAAAAATAATTTGTCTTAAAATTTCGCGTAAACTCTGGAAGTGGCTACTTTTTAATATCCTATACACCAAAATTCTACAATCGATACACAAAAATGGTGCTCGGATTGGCGAGGGTTCAAATTATTGAGAGCCCGCTGTACTTATGATTTTGTATTTTTAACGCATGGTTTCTGTTAAAGGTGAACTAAATGATTGGTATTTTCGTCTGGAATTGGTCAGAGTTACTGTCGAGGAGTGGGGCGAACTTCAGAAAAAATGGTTATATTTTTATCCAATATTTTTTGCCAAAGATATTGCGGTTCAAATTCCTGAGGAAGCAAAACTGTTTCTGGTAAATGTATAAGTTTCATGTTTGGAGTTTGTTTGTTCTAGTTCAATTACCTTGTGTACTCTCAGCCCGGGGGGAAAGAACGAACTCAGTACAGGTTGCTATTCTTTTATAACTCTAAAATCATCTCTAATGTAACGGCGACGTTTTCTTAATTTATTTAACAAGAATAACTTAAATATAATAAAATAGATTTTAATTTACAAACAAACCTACACTGTAACACACACAACACAATAACAATTATTGTAATGTAATTACTTATTTGTTTCAGGAAGTTGATGAAATGTACAGAAACATAATCCAAAACATTGAAATGGATCCTCTTGTAATACATTTATCAGACAATAATAATTTTCTTTATGATTTCAAAATATGTTTCGAAAATATGGAAAAGGTTTCAGTTGGTATAATTCACTATTTAAATACGAAGAGATTGTTTTTTCCGCGGTATTTATTTATTTTTTTGAATTTTTATTATACAAAATATTTTTTTAAATTCGAAACACGCCTCGAACTTATGTCATTTTCGTTTCAGTTTCTTCTTTCTTTCAAATAATGAATTACTTGAAATTTTATCAGAAACAATAGATCCTCAAAAAATACAGCCATATTTGAATAAATTTTTTCAAGGAATTGAAAAATTGGGTTTTGACAGTCTAAATAATATTTATGGCATGCGCAGTGCTACAGGCGAGGAAATTTCATTGACAAATAAAATTTCCATTTCGATTACTGGAGGGAACGTCGAAAAATGGATCATTCAGGTTTGTATAGTTATAAAAGAATAATAAAATAAAAATAAAAAATAATATTTATAAAAATAATAGTTCTCATACACAAGATTTATTATTATTTCAATTTTTTCCCCAGAACGAGATTTTTATAGTTTACTACAAATAGTAACAGTTTCTATTTCTTTTTAATTTCTTATTTTTTTCAGATTGAAGATCAAATGTTTACTTCAATGCGGAGAGTCATAAATGAATGTTTGCAAAAATATGAAAAAAATATTATTTTAAAAATAGATTGGATACAGAATTGGCCGGAGCAAGTTTTAATTTGTGTATTTCTAGTCAATTGGACTCTAGAAATATATTCATGTCTTAAAAGCAGAACATCAAAATGTTTTTCAAGCTACGCTCATTCCTTGTCGGTGACTATACTTATTATTAAATAATGGTTTTTAAATAACTTTCAGTTATTCACTTTATCATTACTTTTTCCCTTATAAAAAACGAATACGTATTTGTACCTTTAGCGGGAGTAGGCATATTTTTTTTAATTCTAATTTTCATTTCAGAAACAACTTGATCATTTCATTGCACTAATTCGCAAAACCCCGTCAATGAGGATGAGGACAACGCTTGAAGCTTTAGTTATACAAGGTGTTCATTGCAAAGACGCTACTTACGAATTATGGAACGAAAACATTTCTTCTGAAAATGACTTTTTATGGCTGTCTCAGCTAAGGTAAAAATAATATGTTGTTTTCATTTTTATAGGAAATCTTTACAAAATATCTATTATTTTTTTATTATTGATCTACAATATGTACAATATATACAATGGACTATAAACAATATACATCTAGAATATTTCAGATGGGAGAACCCAGCCAGTGCTGACACTCAGGTATAACGGTCCCGCGGCCAACGTCGTTTTAGAGGAAATGGGAGATTGTGAGGGTGACTATGTGAGCATTAGGATGGTTGCTGAGGTTCTGGGTCTGGATTAAATCTTGGACTTAAGGGATGTTGAGATCTTTATGAAAGATTTTGTTAGGGATATAGAAAAAAGCGTTTGCAATGCGTCTGAGGACTTTGGATTGAAAAGATTTAATTCTATTGATTTTAGAATTTGCATAAATTCAAATTTATAATTCAATGCAATAATACAATTTTTTCTTCTTTAATCTTATTTCGCGTCATTAATCTTCAACCGACATTGTATAACTACAAAACTACAAGTTATATTTTCTTGTTTTCGCAGGTGATACACCTCTCCCTAGTCTATTGCCTCCACCACCTCCTTTTTTTTGCCACCTCATTATTTTTGCTTCATACAACAATTCAAATATCTAATTTCAGGTACTACTGGAGTAATGATCTCCAGTTGAGGATAATGAACTTCTCAGTGAAATTTGGTTATGAATATTTGGGGAGTCAGACCCGAATCGTTGTCACGCCGGTCACTGAAAGATGCTACAGAACATTGATAGCCACATTCTGCTTACATTCCAGCGGTGCTCTGCAGGGCCTTCCTGGAACAGGCAAAACTCAGACTATAAAAGATTTAGCTATTGCCATTGCTGTTCATTGCATTGTTTTCAATTGTACCCACTCTACTAATTATTTGGCCGTGGCTAAGGTATATATGGTTTTTCTTTTCTCTGTAACTACTAGAAGGTTCATCCGGCGTTGCGCTATGTCTATTATAACTTAGCTACAGCTTACCTATCAAGAAATGTATAGAAATAAATAAAAACAAAAAAATTGTCCAATTTTTATATTGTCTAATTGCACAAAAATATATGCCATCGTCAGCACAAAATTCAAATGTACTTTGTTTTTATTAGCTTCCCACTATATCGCAATTTTATGATGTATTATGAAAATTATGATGACATCATTGATGAATACATTGTATTGATACAAAAATGTATTCGGACAGATGTATATGACCTGATTTGTAGACGATTAGTGCTTCACCTGAAGTTAAGTCTTTATCTATAATCTTTCTGTGATGTAAATTCCATTATAATAATGAATAAATCAGTAAAGAGTCAATTAGTATAATCGAAAAACCGTTTCCCAACAGATTGTTCAAAGGGAAGGAGGGGGCATTTGAGAGAAGCTTAACTCAAAAACTCTAATAACTGTTGATATAATGAATGTATAATGAGATGTTCCAGTGTATGACACCTATTGGTTTCCAGATAAGTTGGCCAAAAGGGATAAGGTTTAGAGGGAGCGCAAATCTTAGTTACAAATAATTCGAATTGGGGAAGTACACTAGTATTAATCCACTGATGACATTTGTTCTTTTACAGCTTATTAAAGGTGTGTCATCCTCTGGTGCGTGGGCCTGTCTCGAAGGATTAGATCAATTGAATCTGAGTGTCCTGTCTATGGTAGCACAGCAAATCCTAACCATACAGCAAGCTGTTAAAAATCAACTTACCATATTTTCATTTGAGGGAACCACATTAACTCTGAATCCTTCCTGTTTCATCACTGTCACTATCTCTCTGAAAGACACAGCTTGCTCTCTGCTTCCGGGAAATTTAAAGGTTTACATTCAGTAAAAAGTTTCAATCAGTATGTTACTATGTATTGAAAATCTCGTCTGTATCGATCGAAAAAAGGCTTACTATTTCTTTCACTAAAAACTAGTCCCTTTTTTCGGAGGGGGCATGTTGGGCGCAGTTTCGGTACATTATTTTTTATTTTTTTTAAAATTATTTTTAATTATTTTAAATTTATTTTCATGCGAGGTAACTAGTAACTAGTAAAGAAAGCATCTTATCATTTTTTGCAGAGATATTGTGAAACACTTAATAAAAAATAAAGAAAAAGCTTATGTTTTTTAAAAAATATTGTCTATTTCACAAAATATATATAATACGGGAGTACTTTCGGTATTGCTACCATGTTCGACTTAACATCTTAAATAACGACTTAACAAATACTGAATGGAAGTTCAACCAGTTTACAATCCAAACGGTACCCCTCCTTCAGCCCCGCGGGGTTTTTCCTGTCCCTCCTGTACAGTTACGTCTTAAAATATGGAAAACATTAAAAATAAAATTTCGTGTCAAATTGAAATCTTACTAATAAAAGAACAATTTTGAAATAGTATGTGCTGATTAAAATACAAATATATATGCATATATGAATAAAAAGAAAAAATACATAAAATAAAGATATATAGATTTTTGATGAATTAGGTACGTATAGACATAGATTTTATATATATATATATATATATATATATATATATATATATATATATATATATATTTTTTTTTTTTTTTTTTTTAATTCGTATATTTATTATTGTCATCTTTGATTTATTTTATATATGCATATATATTTGTATTTTAATCAGCAGATACTATTAAAATTTTTTTCTTTTATTAGTAAGATTTCAATTTGAGACGAAATTTTATTATGCATGTATGAAACAAATCAAAGATGACAATAAAAATATATGAATAAAAATAAAAAAATATATAAAAATACATAAAATAAAGATACATAGTTTTTTGAGGAAGTAGGAGGTATAGACAGAAACTGGAAGGTTATATTATTGGCGATAAAAGGGGTGAATATTTGAGATTGGTCTGATCCTTCATACAATTTCCTTTTTGTAGTGCTCTGTTTATTTCCAATTGTTCCAGTGAGTTGTGTAATGTACCTTTGTCACAAAAATGTAGGTATTGTATGCCTGTATTTATATCGAAATGGTGTTTGTTTTCATTGATGTGTTGAGCGAAAGTTGATTTTACTGAGTTGTATGTTGTGTCAGTATTTAACCCTTTTTCTGATTATGTGTTCTTTTTACCCTATTTTAAAATTGTCTTCCAGTTTGATCTAATATTATCCTCCTGTCTCTGTGTATACGTACCTACTTCCTCAAAAAAAACTATGTATCTTCATTTTATGTATTTTATAACTTTTTTATTTTTATTATTGTCATCTTTGGTTTATTTTATATATGCATATATATTTGTATTTTTTTAACCAGCACATACTATTTCAAAATTGTTTTTTTATTATTAAGATTTCAATTTGAGACGAAAAACAAAAACAACACACTTTATTTGTACCAGAACATCTTGGTTCTTCACACAAAGTATAAAATGGAAAATATAAAATGAAATTAATTAATAATAATGTCTTGGTATAATCTTGGTTTGAGCCTTCTGTGGAGAGTAGGCTGGCCAAGATTATTTTATTATGTATATATATTTTTTTTACATATTATTTTGTACATAATCATATGCTTTCGTTGTATATATTTTTAATTTTTTTTTTTTTTTAATTCTATTTAATGTTTAATGTCATTCATCAAATTTACTTATAACAACAACAACAAAAAACTTTATTTGGACCAGAACATCTTGGTTCTTCACACAAAGTGTAAAATGGAAAATATAAAATGAAATTAATTAATAATAATGTCTTGGTATAATCTTGGTTTGAGCCTTCTGTGGAGTAGGCTGGCCAAGATTATAGTGGGCTGCTCCAGAACACAGGCCTAGTCTTCCATGGTAGTTATCTACTAAGGACATTAAACAGGCTGCGACCCGAGGAACTCCCAGTTCCTCATGGATTTGGCTGTTTCGGATAAACCATGATGCATTCAGAGACACACGAAGAATTTTGTTCTGACATGTTTGTAGTCGTGTTGTGAGTGAAGGACTGGCGCCATGCCATATTGGACAGGCGTATGTTAACAATGGAAGAAGTAACGCTTTGTACAGGAGCAGTGTGCAAGAGTGTTTGAGGGGTGTGTTGCGGTTAATGAGTGGATAGAGATGTTTTAAACGGGTGTATGCTTGTGTAAGTTTTGTGTTGATGTGAAGTTTCCATGTGAGCCGTGTGTCTAAGAATACACCAAGGTACCGGACAGCCTGATCTTTAGGGTTCCATGGAATGGGAAGTCCGTCAACCCGCAGCCTACTCTGGTCCTCTGTAAAAAATCGGCGAAGGGCAAAAATCTTCGCTTCTGTTTTACTGGCGTTCAACTGAAGCTTCCATCGAGCGAACCAGCTGGAGACGTGATTGAGAGAAGTTTGTAACATGTCAACTGCTGTCTGGAGGTCTTCATGTTGACACATAAGTAGTGTGTCGTCTGCGTATAGTGCTAGAGTGGTATTACATGGCTCGGGGATGTCGCAGCAGTATAAGCTGAAGAGGAGGGGACTGAGGATAGCTCCCTGTGGCACTCCCGCCAGAATACTACGCTTGGAGCTGACGATGTTGTTGACCCGCACTTGAAACGTCCTGTTCTCCAAAAAGGAATCAACGATCTTTTCCAAGTACTGTGGAGCCCATGTCTTCCTCAGCTTATAGCGGAGACCTTCATGCCACACCGAGTCGAACGCGGAAGCTACATCTAAAAAGACAGAGGTTGTATATGTCTTCTGTTCGAAACCATTCACAATCTTTTCCGAGACCCTCTGTAGCTGGTGCACAGATGAATGATTATGTTTGAAACCAAACTGGTGAGCTGGAACAATTCCTGCGCTTTCCAGGTGAGAACCCAGTCTTCTCAATATTAGTCGTTCGAAGATCTTCGACAACGAGTTCAGAAGGCTTATAGGCCGATAGCTGTCCGGCTTTCGCTTGGGCTTACCATGTTTATGGAAGACGATTACAACCGCGTTTTTCCAATTTCGAGGAAAATAGCTGCATCGCAGGCATGCGTTGAACAGACCGGTTAGAAAGGTTATACTCTTGGGTGGCAGCTTCTTCAGCACTATGTTCGGAATGAGATCCTCACCGGGGGCCTTGTTGTTTGCTAAGTTTTTTATTAATGTTGTGATTTCTGAGAGAGTGGTGAACTTGATGAAATTTTCAACAGTTTGTGTCGGTATGGATAGATATGTGTGTACTGTGGTGTTCATGTCTGTGTTAGCAGTGTCGTGTGTGCGGTACTTTTGTTCGAGGTGTGTTGCCAGGATTTCGCATTTGTCTTCGTCGCTCGTCACTGTGTGATGTCCGTCTGTCAGTGGGGGCAAGGATGTGTTTTGTCTCAAAATTCGTCGGGTTTCTTTCCAGAGACTACTATCGCCGGGGGTCATGTCGGTCAAGTAAGCCCTGTACTTACTAATTCTGTGGTTGTCGAGCTCCCATCTCACCCGTCGGGTCAAGCGATTGAGGTCTCTTTTATCTACATCACTTCTTGTTCTTTGCCAGCGTTTGCGAGCCGTGTTTTTTTCGTGAATTAGTGCTAGGATTTGAATGGAGTCATGTATATGTGGTCGTCTGTCTTTGAAGTGGTGATATGTAGCATTGTGAACAGATGTGTAAACAGTTTGTGTGAATGTCTGTATTGCCCAGTCTATGTCGTCTGTGTGATTGTAGTAGATTGGAATTTCAAGAGTTTGATCCATTTCCCATTGAAAAGTTTTCCAATCAATTTTTCCTGTTATAAGTCGTGGAAGCGGTTCGGTGTAGTGTTTGTGTGCTGTGAATGTGTTAAGGACGGGGACGTGGTGTGAATCGAGTTCTGTTAGTGTCTCGTGATATATTGGGAATGTGAAATTTTGTATAAGTGTGATGTCTAGGATGTCTGGATGATATCTGTGTTGTGACGGGTAGAAGGTTGGTTCGTCTGGGGCTGAGACCTGAACACCGAGGTTGTTTGTGGCCGACAAAAGTCTGACCCCATTGTTATTTGTTCTTCTGCAGCCCCAGATTGTGTGCTTGCTATTGAGGTCCCCGAAAAGTGCAGTAATGTAAAAATGTGTTCTAGGTCTGTCTGTTTTATTCTTAAGTTTGGTCGTTGGTATCCCGAGATGATGTTGAGTCGTCTGTTGTTGGTGAGTGTCAGTTGAATCCCGACAGCCTCCAGGTGCTCCAGTTCAGGAAGAAGTAGATGGGAATGCTTTATTTTTTTCTTCACACAAACAGCTACTCCTCCAGAGGCTATTCGGGTTTGTCTGTCTCGTCTGTATGTCACGTATCCTGTCAGTCTGAATGTGTCTGTCGCTTTGAAGTGTGTTTCTGTTAGGCTAACTATGTCTATGTTGTATCGTGTTAGGAGGTTACTGAAAGACTGTTGCTTTGCTTTCAACCCATTCGCGTTCCAATTTAGGATTGTTAAATTTTGATCAACTGAGGAATTAGGGCTGACCATAATTGGAAGAAAGTATGTTATTGAGTATTGTGGAAATGAAGTATTTGATTTTGGGAATGAAAGGTTTAATTAAATTTAGTAGTATGTCAAATAGGTTTGATGAGGGGTCTTGTTCGTTGAGGTTAGTTTGATGAGGGGTGCTTGCTGGTGTCTGTGTGTGGTGTCTGCTCCGGGTAAACCAAGGGTTTGATTTAGCTCCTGAGGGGATGTTTTGCTGTGACTGTGGAGGATTTTCTGAGACTGGTTGGGGAGTAAGTCTAGATGGATTTGCATTTGTTGTGTCATGAATGTGGGTTGGTATGTGTTTTCTGTGTGTGATTCGTGATTGAAGTTTTAAGAAGGTTTCACAGCCTCTATAATTGGCGGGGTTAGAACACCACAGTTAGAGCACTTTGGGGACTCTTGGAGAGTACGTGATGGGCAAGCTGTGAAATGATGATCTCCTGCTCACTTGACACATTTTGGGTCAAGGTGGCAGAAGTTCTTGCTATGTCCCACTTGCTGGCAATTCGTGCACTGCACAATGCGTTGAGACCTCTTCCGCGGTTCGACAGTCACTATAGTGTAAAAGAGACGAGATAATTGAAAAATCGCTTTCCCCTCCGGAGTATTCTGGAGCTCGACAGCACACAGTGGAGTGGGGCCTTTGTCCTTGTTCAGTAGCCTTGTTACACTCAGGACTGGGTATGTCGGGGTTAGTTCGTCTTGGATTTCGGTTTCAGTCAGGGAGTATGGAACCCCCCGGATAACAACGGAAAGTTTCCTATCCTCGGGGTTCAGGAAAGTATAGTATTTTACGTCATTTGTTTGGTAAAATTTGGTCAGTTTCCTAAAGTCTTCAGATGTCATAAGGGATATTTTAATTTTTTTTTGGCATTGTTTTGTTTCGAAGGGAGATGTTGTGATACTTTTAATGTCTGTCAGTACTTTTTGAAAATCGTCGGCTTCACAAAGGAAAATTAGGGGGATTTTAAGTTGTTTTTCGGTGTGTGGGGTGGTATCGTTAGTGTGTTGGTCGGTGATGAGTGCTGCGAGTGGCGCGAATGTGTTGTGCGTGGGTATAGTGGAATGAATTGCGTACCTGTTCCGCTTGGGCTGGGTGTGGCTGGCCCCCGGTGAGGGCTCTCCGTCTAGCTGCATGGCTGCCTCCGGGAGTGCTGGGTACTCCATGTCTTCTTCTGGGGGACAGGGTCTCTTCGGCTGGCTCACTAGTCGGGGTGAGTTCGACTGATCTGGGTTACCTGTATTGTTCAGTCGTGCTTTGAGGTTATCCGTGAGTCCATTTTTCGTGTTGACCGGTTTTTCGGTCGAGTTGATGTTGGGTTTCATTCTCACCCGTAACTTGGGTGAAAACTAAGTAATTTTGCTCACTTTTATGGGTATAAATAACTTTTCAAATAATAAAAAGGTTAATTTTCTTGAGACAATTTGTTTACGTGTTTAAACAAACAAAAGCTCACAAAAACGTTAAATAAAACATTGAATTAGCAAATTTCCTAGCATCCTTAATTTGAGACGAAATTTTATTTATAATGTTTTCTATTAAGAAGACATAACTGTACAGGAGGGATAGGAAAAAGCCCGTGAGGGCTGAAGGAAAGGTACCGTTTGGATTGTAAACTGGTTAGTATTTGTTAAGTCGTGGCTGAAGATGGTAGCAATACCGAAAATACTTCCATATTAATATATATTTTATGAAATAGACAATATTAAAAAAAAAAAAAAAGTTTTTCTTTATTTATTTATTTTTTTTTAAGAAAGAATGTTTGAATTGTCTAAAATATATTTACTTCGCTAGCTTTATACATAGTAAAGGGGAGGGGAGTTATGTAATCGGCGAGAATTCGATTTTGAGTTTCACCGGAATTTTATGTTTTCTGACCCCTAAATACAAAAATTGAAAAAAGAAAATCATGTCCGTTGACACGATAATTCCCGATAAAAAATTATGAATATATCAACAAGAGTTTTTTATATCTGGATTAAGAAGGGCATAAGAACGGCGAATTGTAACAAAGGAGGGGATTAACTCAAAAAACATAGTTGATTAATTCAAGCCGGGGAAGTCTACTGTCGGTGATTCACCTCAACTTTTTTTCTTTTACAGATTCTGCTTAGGCCAGTGGCGATGATGGTTCCTGATTTTGCTCGTATCTGTGAAATAACCCTACTTTGTTATGGTTTTCTTCAAGCTCGTCAATTATCTGTCAAACTAGTCACAATTCGTCAACTTTGCTCACAGCTCATTTCTCCTCAGTCCTATCATAGCTATGGTAAGCTTTTTTGTTTGTTTTTTGCACCTTTCTTATACGGAAAAAAAATAATGTTAGAGTTTACAATAACTCTCGCAAATGTTGGGACTATAGTACAATGGGAAAACGAGGGTCGGGGTTTTCATTAAAAAAAATGCCTGCATTTAGCCTCACGGAAGTGAAAATCTGATAATTCACTGGCTTTTGATTTTTTCAGCATGTCCTAAAGAAAAATTTGGCCACTACTAAACTGAAGAAATTCCATTTGATTATTATTCGCATAGCATAAACTTGGTTTTTAGTAATCCTCGTATTTTTGCAAAAGTCAAAAGCGGAAGGACAGTCTTCAATCATGAATTTTTTGTTTTAAAATGATCGAAATTTATTATAAAAACAAATTTTTTATCTACCAATCACCAAAAACATTTTAAGCCTTGACTGAACAGTAGTGAAAATTTTAAAAAGCATTCTTTTGCATGCTTCAACTACGCAGAAGCTTTCGAAATTCGAAAAAAGGCATTTTTCGCTCCACCCTAGTGGCAATGGATCGTTTGCATAGTGTTCCTAGTTAAAACTCCCAATACTTTTTCGAATATTAAACACGGAAAAACATCGGAAATATATTGTCTAAAGAGAAAGGGCATAACTCTAAATTCCTAATAACTCCTGTTAGAATTAATGTTTCGTACGAAATTTTATATGAGGGTTAAGATGTCCATCGGGATGTCACTTGCTGTTTCTGTCTCATGTTCAACGAAGGAACGGGGATAAATTACCGCGATCTTTGGGAAAAAGGTAGACAGCTCGACTTTCTAGAAACTATAAGTGCATCATAAAATTTATGTTCATTATTTTTTAACAAAAGAAAATAGTGTTGATTGGAGTTAATTCGAAAATTTAAGATATGCGTTGAGGGATTACTGTATAACAACAATTGAGAATATAACACAAACCTTTTGAAGAGAGCTCACGTACACTTTAATACACACCCCTATCAGTGCTTGCTGACCAAAGACACACACAAACTTTCTTATGCCCGAGCAGTGATTACTGACAGAAAGTTACCCATAATAGGGTACACAGATATGAGACCTAATTCCTAATTGACATTTTCATACTCGCAACACGCATTATACAAAGCACATATATCAACATACGCTGACCAAATTAACTAACGCATGGAACTGTCCAAAGAGGTAAAGAGACTTTGGCTATGATTAATATATAATATAATATGATTATATTATTATTTTACAGATTTGCATTTACTTCAGACAGTGTTGTTAACTGCGAGGAAATTTAAGCGAAAATTTTCCGAAGAAGAAGAAGACCTTCTACTTTACAGATCATTTATGGATGTATATTATTCTGAATTTCGAAAGAATGACAATTTACTATTTCGTAACATAATTTCCGATGTTTTTCCCCAAAACAAATTTCCTCAGGATGAAGTCCTTGATGTTATGTTACAATGCACTCAAGAGGTACATGCTTTTTGGGTATTAATATATTATATTTAATTATAATTACACAATATTATAATCGAGCCTCGATGAGAGTTTTCTCGTGAAATCGTCATTAAGGCCTTTTGGTTTATCTTTAATAATTCGAGATTTACAACCGTTGTAAATGATTTGAAAGTGATCTTTAATTATTACATGTTATTTAGAATATAATATACTGTAATATTAAAATATTATTTTGAAAGTACGTTTTACTTCCCCAGCTGCACGTAGGATAGGGGAAGTTTGGTAATAAAAATTCGATATCTAGTTTTCCCCGGAATTTCTTGTTTTAAAAAAATTGTTGTTATAAAAAAAAAAAAAAAAAATCATGACTTAGTCTGTCTGCGGTCATGATATCTCCCGAATGAATGAATATATCATCAAAAATTTCATATTTGAATCGGACGACACGTATTGATGTCAGCAAAATAACCCAAAGGGACGGAGAATTTATTATTAAGGAGGGGAGGAGGTTTAACTTGATAACACTAAGAAGTCTCGATGGAATATATATATACAAAACTTATAGATTTACAGCCAAATCGACTAAAGACGAGAATGGTTTAAAGGGAGTGCCAACACTTAGTTTATTACAAATGATTTGATAGGGGAAAATAAATTGTCGATGATTCACAAAAAACTTTTTTTTTGTTTTAGGTATGCGCAAAAAGGAATTTACAGCCTACAGAGTATTTTGCCCAGAAAGTTTTACAAACATACAAAATTATGTTAGCACGTCATAGTTTTCTGTTAATTGGAGAACCATATAGCGGAAAATCAACATGCCTCCACGTAATGTTTATTTTCACAGATATTTACGTTTGAAACACATTTAAAATTTATGCATTGAGAAGCTTGTCCTTGTAATTCCGTAAAGGAATTCGTCTTAAATTGAATAATCGTGAATGTAGACGAAAACTTTAAGTTGAATGTGTTATGTGTTGAACGTCTAATTTCGATCGAGCTTAGTTATAGATAATTAAGGTAGGAATGTCATATGTACAACAAGAACGTCGAAACTGGCTGAGATAAAAAGAAACAAATTCTAAACTTGAAACGGACTCTCTGTTTCATGTTCATTATATTAAAAACTTGCGATGAAGTATTTCGAAAAATGTTTTTTTTTGTGATTTGTGATGACTCCTCGATTTATTTGGTCACATAAGTTAATAGACAGTTTCAGAAGATGGTCAACTTTTTTTTTTTTTTTTGGCCTTATAGTACCACGCATATTAGCCATGCCTTTTTATAACGGTGCTATTGGTTATTTACACAAAATCCGTGGCCCCGGTAGGGAGTTCTATCTATGAAATAAAACTCTCTCCCTGACGGGATTCGAACCCGTGAGGATGCGAATCCATAAAACCATGTTACCGAAGCCCTACGCTCAAAAATGTTAAAAATTGCATTGCGTTATGTTATTTAAGTTGTTCCTATAAGTTATTGTAAAAATATACCTATGTGTTAATTCTTCAATAGTTTAGGTTATTATTAGCTAACATAAATAAGTAATAAATTAGTGTAAACTTACACAACTTAACATAACCGAATTAGGTTTTCATTTGATTTGAAACATCAAAATATTTTCCACAAAATCATAACATAATCTTCATAGAATTTACTGGAAAATTCACTCCAATTCATTAGACGGCCCCAATTCGATCATCGAATTTATTCAGAGTCGACAATGAGATACACGGACAGCACTCCGATAACGATTAATGAGTTTTTATAGTAATTAACAAATGTTCGCTTGCAGGTTTTAGCTGATACTCTGAATCTAATGAATGAAAAACACAAAATTGAAAATACAATTTTATATGAAACGATAAATCCAAAATCTGTAAAGTTGTGTCAGTTGTATGGTCAAATGGACGGTCGAACTGGGGAATGGATCGAAGGACTTGCAACTTATTACTTCAGGTAAGCTTCCGCCTCTTATTACTTGAGTACTGACTTCCTTTTAACTTCATGTCTGAACAATCCTGTCCGAAAGACCTGCTATGATCAGATAGCTACATCGAAGGGGGTGGTAACTGTGACCAGTGTCTCCGCTCACTGTTACCTCCGTTTAGCTCTTCGGTTCCTCTCGGTCCGCCTCTCATTACTTGAGTACTGACATCCTTTTAACTTCATGTCTGGACAATCCTGTCCGAGAGACCTGCTATGATCAGATAGCTACTGCGAAGGGGATGGTAACTGTGACCAGTGTCTCCGCTCACTGTTACCTCCGTTTAGCTCTTCGGTTCCTCTCGGCCTGCCTCTGCTGTTAGTCAGACCCCCCCGCACAGGCTTTCCCCTTTTGCCCGCATTTATAAAACGGTTCATGGACACCTTTTACTAATTACTCTCTACTAACAGAAAGATTTATTTGATACATATATATTTTTTAAATAAGTTATTACGATACATTTTTAATTCAGTTATTATTATAGATCCTTAGCCACTTCACATAAAACTGAAAGAAAATGGTTGATATTTGACGGACCTCTTGATTTATCATGGATAGAAAATATGAATACAGTCCTAGATAACAACAAAAAACTATGTCTTGATTCTGGTGAAGTTATTAACATGTCATCTAACATGTCAGTGATATTTGAGGTTATGGATTTGTCTGAGGTAATCCCCATATTTATTAAATTCTTGTTTTTAATATCAAAAGTTCTTAGAGGAATTGTCAGTGCTAAGTTTTATGTCACTCTTATTATTCTTCATTGTGGGAGCATTCTCACGAGGCGAAGAAAAATATTATATGGTAATTTCATCCCTGCAACTTCGTTTGTTAAAGGTAAATTACCTTGATTGATTTAATTCGGTGTCGCGGCAGGGTGACATTTTAACAATGTTGAGAGGTTAGCTTCGTGTAACCGTCATCATTATTTTGTTATTTATTTATTTTTTTCAATTAAAAATTCTTCAATATTTGCGAGTTTTGCCTCCAGCAAGCTTCTCACACCTGGGCCGTGGTCTTCCGACCCGCCTCACTCTGTCCAGCCTCTCCTCTGTCAACTTTCTTGGGATCTCCCTGTCCCCTCAGTCTGGCCACATGTCCCACCCATCTCAGACTCCTCATTTTTCTTTCTTGTATACATCCGTCTCCTCATACAGATCGGACACCGCTCGCTTTCTTCGCCTTCTCTAGAGTACGATTTTTCGGAGGATTTTTATTTTGAGGTCCACGCTTCTGAGAGGTACATAAGTTATATATACTACAATACAAACAAAACGTGTACATTTCGGAGCTAATTGATTCATTTGTATTTGAAATTGTAGTCAATAAATCAATCAAAATAATTGCAAACCCTAGTCTGGTAACCACAGGGCGGGAAATCGTCTTATATAGCCTAACTGTTGTCATCCTGAATAGACCAAAGTAATTTTTCTTCTGATCTCCTGGGGTACATTATTAACAGTGTTGACTTGAGATACAAAGACAAACTCCTGGACCTTCTCGCTTGTGTAATGGTTGTATGCCCACCCAGAGCTCCACCCCCTCCTCCCACTTTCATGTATTTGTTCTTGGCTACGTTCATCTTGAATCCTATTCTATATGTTGCCCTTAGAAGTTCAAGGTATACATTCTTCATTGTGTTGATGGATCGAGCCGTATTAAGGCTATTACCGCTCAAATTGTATGCATGGAAGGTGCTAAATTTGAATATATGTATATTATAAAAATCTAAACATGTAATTATGACTTCAGGCCTCACCAGCAACTGTGTCCCGTTGCGGTATCGTGTACATGGAAACCAAACAACTTGATTGGAAGCCTTTGGTGAAGTCATGGACAAATCAAGTTCCTAAACAATGGATTGAGGACTACCCCGATCGAATTCTTTCGTTGTTCAACTGGATAATCTCACCTTGCTTAGATTTTGTTACAAGTGGAGGCAAGCAAATCTACAATGTTGGAAACTCGAATGCAGTTTGGTATGTTATTTTTTTACAGGAAAATTTTATCCTAATGAATTTCGCGAATATTGTAATGGAGTTTATTTATTTGTTTAAATGTTTTATGTAATTTTTTTTGTTTTAAACGGCACTATGGTTCATATAGACCGGTGACACAAACAAATAAATGGAGTATTCACCTCACACGGACTAACTGACTTTATATTCTATTTAGAACGGGAGAGAGGATGGAGAAGTCGATATTCCTCCACTCTTCTAAGGATTATCCTAATATATTTCTCATTTATGCCAATAAATGCATTCAAACATAAACACAACGTGAATAGCGTTGGTGCCAGCCCGGCCGGCCGTAACACGCTAGGCACCTCTAGGCCCAAACCTATGACACTTCTCATTCTTGCCAATAAATACTCTTTAAAAGGAGAGGGTGGAGTACTCGATATTACTTCACTTTTTTAAGACTAAACTTGGAAAATTACGAAGTTATATTCTGTTATTGAGTCGGATCACTTTGGCCGCAATTTGTCGTCACAATCATATCCTTTCTCTCTGTCATGGCCGCTATGGTCTCATTGTTTACACTTCCCTGAACACGGACTTATTAAGCGAGGCGGCGGACCATTGGGGGACGGGTTTATACGTATATACAGTGATTCGCCAAATAAAACGTTTATGAACCGATGTTAGGGTTAAATTCTGACATAAATTATAATTCTTTTCGAACAATTATTGTTCTGTTAAGTCTTTAAATAGAAGTCTTAGGGCGAGGCACCATATTCTTTTTTCTCGACTGGAAATGACTCAGGAAAGAAATTCGGTTTTACGGTTTTTTCCTGACACATGTTGGTGCCTTCAACTTTCGTTTCCAGAGTCTCAAGTTTCTCATATACACCAGCCGGATCCAGTTAGGCGGCTAAAATGCCGGATACATAGAAAATATTTGAACCCTATTTCTTTCCGGAATCAAGTTCAGTCAGGTCTTTCTTCCGTGAAGCCTTATAAAATTTGGTCTGGTGTGCACAGGACGACTTGTCAAATTGTGGAAATGTTGCTGCTTGATGCTTTGAAAGACCAAGACTTGAAATACTTCGTTACCTGGCTTCATGCAAGTACCATTCTGTCAATCGAATGGGGCATTGCAGGAACACTGGAAGAAAATGCCCGCGAACTATTTGATGCATTTTTGAAAACCTTATGGAAAGGTATACCTTGTTGATTTTTTTTATTTGATTCATTTATAAGCATAATCTCTCTCTATGTTTGATAATGTGGCGGTATTTGACCCCCTCAGATGCTTTAACTCTGAGGACTGCCTGCGTAGCTCATTTGCGACTCGGATTGAATACTATGATTGAGTTTAGTCCAATTAAAGCATATGTTTAACTTCTGAAATCGGATTGAATTTCCGAATCCTTTTGAGCTGTCTGAATCAATTCGGGTAAATGTTTCCAGTCAATTATAAAAGGTTTATGTTATGATTTTTTGAATAATAATTTACCCAATGTATATGTTTCCATTAATAAAAATCTCAAAATTAAGATAGCTGTCTCCTTTTAAATATAAAATTAATTTCCAATGAGTTATTATTTTTCGTAATAACACTAATAACGAATTTTATTTCAATGCTTTATTGTTATTTTAATCACCACTTTTACATCAATTTGTTTTCATAAATGTTAGAGAATAAAAATGAATATCAAAAGTAGAAATACAATTTTTTTTAAATCTATTGTGATGCCACTGTTATTTTTTTTTAAAGTGTAATCCACATCAAAGTTATTGTAATAATGATTAATAAAAATATATTAATAATAAATATTGTAAATAATGAGAAACCACTACATACAGACAATACACAAAACATATATCGTATGGGGTAAATCCTATTTTCCAACATTTCAATTACTGCTACTAAATATCATTACTTCAACTAGTATTTAATCTCTCATTTTTTACAAAATGACACCCCTCCCTCACTGGTCTTCGGGGCGGAAGGCCCCTTGGCACGCCACTGATTGACGGCATTTATATAATCAGGTAACCTTCTTTAGGACAATTTTCATGTAATATAACAGTCCAAGGGTCCCCCAGGGACCATATGTAGACTGTTTCCTGTCCAGCAAGGGCCCCTATTTATCACTAACATTTTCAATAACCAATTACACATGTTAATGATCAGTTTGCCTGCTCATTAATTTCATAATTCATTATTAATATTAAACCCAAAACCTTCGATTTCACGAAATACGGAAAATTTTCTTTAATGTTGGTCTTATTCCACTTTGGTTTCAACGGCTCAGTTATATCCGATTTAAAATCCCTTTGTCTTATTTGTAGCATTGAATTTTTATTATTATTAAGGTGAAAACAGAGAGCATCCGATTCCTGAAGAACTCCACCCATTGGAGTTTTCTATTCCGGATGAAGGGTTATTACAAGACTACACATACTGTTTCAAATCAAAAGGAATGTGGAAGTATTGGCCTGAGGTCGTCAAATCGCTTAAAATTGAGGAATCGTCCAGTCCAATGTCCATGTTGGTACCTACGGTAGAAACCGTGAAGTATGTTCAACTAGAATCATAGGAAAAGGGACCTTTATTTATTGTTATTATTTTTTTTCGATTTTGATATTTTGAATGGGGGAATAGCAGCTGAGTAAAAGGAAACAAAATTACGTCTTTAGCTATGATAGATTTGGCTAGATAACACAAACACTTGCTTGGTCTTTTTAGGTCCCCCAAAATATATTTTTATTTTGTTTAAGTTAATGTTTCACCACATTCGGCCATTTTCAAAGTTCATATAGATAATCCATATTTGTAGATATTTCGGCCATCCTTCGTAGAAAAAAAGCGTGGAGGAAAGATATTCTTGATTTGAGACCACTTTTCTGGCCAAGCAAGTGTTTGTTTTGTCTAACCACCAAGCTAATTTCAAACTGACCTCATGTGAAGGATATCTTTCCTCAACCTCAGATATCTAGCTATAGAATTCATCAAGATATTCCGAATTGAAGTTAAGTATTCAAAACAGTTTGAAAAAGGCACATAGAGATTTGCAAATTTTCTGTGGTAGTTTTCTCCTAAATGCAGATATTTTTTTGCATGTTTTGTAGTTTATCCTCACATTTTATATTTTCATTGTCATTCACTACTCCTGCATCCTTATCGGATGACTGTGGCATCTATACACTCTAATCTCCTCGCCCATTAGTATATATATGTCGGTGTCATATCAGTATATGGACGGTTCCGGCCTTTCAGACACCATACTCATGTATAAATGAAGGTGCTCCCCCAAGACGGTGTCGTGTCAGTGTAGTGCAGTAGAGCAGCTCAACTAGGCAAAAACACAGAACGGAACTGTCATGGAATCCCATTCCGCTGAGGCACATCTGCTAAAATTTCAAGTCACTTAGAATTACAATGAAACAAGGGAAACCACAGACGCCAACACATTTCTTTCATATACCCAGTAGTGCCAATAGACAATGAATTTGAGAGGGGGAAGGGTGAGAGATCTGTACAAAAGTTGTTGTTATATGAAAGTCCTGTTATGGCCATATCATATATATATATATATATATATATATATATTTATTCTGTAATAGAGTAAATAGAATCATTATCAAATAAGAACGATGAATAAAGATGCACTGTGTTTGAGGAGTATACTTCTGAAATGGATGAAGATAAAATGTAAACCTAAAACTCGTGAGCCCAAGAAGTTGGGAACAGTATACGACAGACTCAACTTTATTTATTTAATTTTTTTTTCCATTGTCATTACACTTAGATTGCATAATATGTATGTTTGTATATTTCAGATACATGGCTTTAATGTCGCTCCATGTCAAATTCAAGAAGTTATATCTCCTTATGGGTCCAACGGCTACTGGAAAAACAATGTACATGAGAAATTTCCTTCTGACGCAGACCTCATTTACAGACTTGGACCCTGCTTTTCTTACATTGACAGCCACGATTTCTGCTAGTTCAACACAGGTAAAATCATACCTTTCCAAAAAAACTTCGGTGAATATTTTTAAATTGTCTCCTTAATCTCTTTTTGTACGCTACTACGCTGGGAAAATATGCATTATTTATTTTCAGTTTTATACCTATCTATTTGAAGTTGGAAAATGTAAAATGAAAATACTTAAAATATTAATATTCATTAATAAAAATTAATTAATATGATGGCTGACCTAACGAAGAAGTTACTGGGTCTAGACGACAATAGAAACATTTATAAACGAGAAATGTACAAAATTATAATAATAATATGCAAACAAATAAATAGAACAAAAATACAAATATTTCGAAGTATCCTCGTTCTATATTACTTTTTCTCAAATAATAAAAAAAATTTCTAATATAGTTGAATTAATCTGAGAGTCCCCACTGTAACAGGTTACTGTAGTATTTATTTGTTAACTCGTATAAATAAATAATCACATAGCAACTTGTGAATTTGTCAAAGATAAGTTACTAAAGCCCAACACCGGCGCGTGACAGAATAATTCTCATAAAAATCGCAGAAAAGCTATCCTGAATGCTTGAATCATTTTCACTGGTTCTATAATTTGTGCCATGTTGATAAATTAACTTGGTTCTACTTTCCAAGGCAGGAAAGGAATGGAATTATCATTGAACAGATGTCTTATCACAATTTCAAAATTATAGCTGAAAAACTGAACATATTTTTTGCACAGGAAAACAATCCTAAATGTCCCTCCCATTATAATGAAATGTCCTTTTAGTATTTTCTATTCACGAAATAACATATTATGTACAATATTTAATGTAATATATATTTTTTCACAGATTTATTATTCTTCCAATTTATTTTTGGTGTTTACAACATAACAAATAGATGTTTCAGGAAAAACTCCCATCACCAGTATCTTTAATCTATTTGCAGATATTTATTCTGTTCAATTTGGACACAACTTTGGAAGGGTTATAACGCAGAGGTCGACTCGTATCATATGTTCTGCATAAAGAATATGAACAATACAAGGAGAAAATAGGTAATAAAGATCAGCAAATAAATTAAAGATACTGATGACGGGAAATTTTACTGAAACGTCTATTTGCTAGATTGTAAAGACCAACAATATATTGGAAAAATAATAAAGCTCTTAATGAATCTTCTTACACAACCCAAAAGTAATTTTAATATTTTAATTTATTTCAGAAACTTATTCTGTCAACGCTAGAAAAAAGGAGAAAAGGTGTTTTTGGTCCTTCTTTAGGGAAAACTTGTGTCATGTTTCTGGATGACTTGAACATGCCTACAAAAGAAATATATGGCGCACAACCCCCTTTGGAACTGCTTCGCCAATTTATCGATCACAGATATTGGTAAGATTTTGTTATTCTTGTGCAGTTTTCTATTTGAGTCTTTGATGAGCCATGGTAATTAGTTAGATTAATAGCAAATTTTAGCACTAACTCCACCCTAGACCCATTTCCAACCCAAATAGGACGCCTTACATGTTTTTAGAAGGTTGGATTCTATCCTCGGTGGGGTATTGGCGAGAGCCTCAGTACCGCTGATGAGTGACTTCTACCAACTAAAAAAAAACACCATATCAGTTTATATATAAATAAAGACAAAATTATTTTTGAAAAGGATCAATATATGTAGATGTTGCTCTAGAGAACTCAAAGAAGATATTGTTCATTTTTTATTAAACTGTTCTTTGTATAATAATAATATTATTATACTAACTTTAGAAAATGCGTGGGGACCGTTAGCCAAACGTGGGTTCGAATCTCGCCATCGGTAGTCATTTAAACTTACAATTTATATACCGGCTGACTACTCATGATGGTTCAAAATGAGCTAGTCTACCTGCAGACAGCACGTCGCTAATAACCACGGCATAAATATGAAAAAAAGGTTGAGGCAATTTCCGTCATCATTTTATTAATGTAAAATTTATTTCATTGTATTTCATTATTGTGTATATATTGCTATATATTACTAGAAGATATATATATGTATCTTATTTTAAAATAATAAAATAAATGTTATAGTTAGTTATTGTGACTCATGCCCAGACTTTAACTACAAGGTCATATCGCCTATCAGTGCTTTTTCGTCGTTCTGATGGACCTGAGCTCGACTCTACAGTGGGAGTCCTAAATTTCGCCTAACCAGATTTATTCACCAAAGATCTTTAACGAGTTCCTGACATCGTACAGGGCTCGAGACGTTCGATCGGACGCGGGCTCTTAAAATTTCTAAACAATATACTCAGAGATTTGTTTTTTAATATTATTTTTTACCATTTTTATAATAATATTGTTATGTGTAAATGTAGTATATCTATGTAATATGTCTAATATATGGTGGCCCTTTTCTGCAAAAAAAAAAAAGTCTGTAAAAATGTTTTTAAATAGGGTCATGTCAGCTCTTTAAAAAAAACAAAAACAAAAAAAACATACCTATTTATATTAAAATATTACTAAAAACTTTTTCTAATTCACTATTTTAATAGAAGAAACCTTTAACTTTATTAATAGCTTTATTGTTTTTGAGTGCACCTTGCACTTGTGCAACATCACCCGTTCATCTTTGCGGAGGGAGCTCGAGATCTGGGAAGTGCTTAAGAGATGGCTATGGCGGGCCGAGGGCGACCACCGGTATTTTATAGAAGAAACCAAAATACCAAAATTCTTTCTTCTATTATCTTTCAACGAGAAATAAACTAATAGTAAAAAGATATAGGATTTTTGAAAACTTAATTTCTGGATACGGGCCCATATTACACAGACCGCCCCAACTGTATTCGTCCTATTTGACAACTAGCACACTTCAGTAGGTTCTTGACTGTTGTATAAACTGAGGTTATTGACCTATTTTATTTTATAGGTAACGAATTTATAGTTACCGTAACGAATCACTACAAATCTCTCTTTTCACATAATATTAGACATCGTGCAGCCAGAATTGTAACTTGCTTTACCTCCTCTGATATATAAAGTATAGGGGAAGTTATGTAATCGGTCAAACATTCGATGGTTTTCAAAGAAATTTCATGTTTTCCGACCTCCTGATTCCAAAAAAAAAATGCTCTATATGTGTCTATGTGAACACGATAACTCCCGATAGAATGAAAGTATTGAAACGAAATTTTATATTTGTATCCAGAATCTTCCAAGGATGACACCTCTTGATTTTCAACGAAATCGGCCAAAAGTAAGGGGGGATTAGGGGAAAAGCTTAACGCAAAAACTCTAATAACTGTCGTTGTAATGAACTTATCGACACTAAATTTCATATGTAAATTCAAAATTTCATAAGGCTCACACCCCATTAATTTCCCGCGAAATCGGCGGATGGGAAGGGAGATTCAGGGGAGGGGGCACAATTCAAAAACTCTAACTGCCGATGTAATAATATTACATTATATTTATCAACACAAAACTTAGTATGAGAATTTAGAAGTTATGTAAGTCAACTAAAGATTACTAAGGTAATTGATTAATTCTGTCTGGGGAAGTACATTGCCGGTGACTCACCGACGAATTTTTATTTATTACTCATCGCTCCGATAATACCATCTGTCGGCAAAAATATTAACTATTTGAAAGAGGTCATGGTTACCGTCAAGGCTTTGCTGTAATTAATTTATTATAATAAATTACAATAAAATAAAATAGAGGTCAAAAAATAATAAAGATAATGATAAATGAATTAAAGTTGATATTTTCATATTAAGTTTTTGTTAAATACTTGTTATTTACAGTTTAAGTACAAAGTGGTTTGACTTAATGTTTATTATTTTGGTTTTATTTAAAGTCATTATAATATGTATATGTGTGTGTATGTGTATGAAAGTATATATATATATATATTTGCATTTCTTTTGGCTGTATGTACGAATATACACGTAAATGTGCGCATTTATTATAATATTTATATATTTACAAATTTATTAAGCTGTAATATTCTTACTTTATTATTATATCGGATGTATATTCAAATTGTACCCTAACTCTTTACAATAAGCCTTAATAGGCTTCAATGTAGTAATAAATAAATAAAACTTTAAAAAAAAAAAAAAAAAAAAAAAAAAAACTTCCTTATACTATACGTATAAGAAAGTTAAAAGGACTAAAAATACTAAAATAAGGTAAAAAGTTTTAATTTCTTTAATTTGTAATATTCAACCCCATCTATAATTGATTTTCTAATGTTATTAAAGTATATCTAGGATATCAAGGGAATATTACAGTATATACAGTATATATTTTTTATACCAAGTCATAGATTGTATTGTGACTGATCCTCTTAAAAATATTGCTGAGTGATTGCAGTCGGAGGCCCTTTTATCTTGAGAACGTGAAAGGCATCACAGGGGCCTATATGTATCTCACAAAAAGGGCCACATTCGAAAAATCCTACTTCATATAGAATGTCTTTCAATTTGCATGGCCCTCTACACTACCAACAGACATTGCCAGGAAGTTATACTTCTGGTTACATTAATATTTCAACTTTATTGATCACACATTTATGAATGGATCATTTTCAGGTATGATTTGAAAACTAAAGAAAAAATATATTTGGAAGATATTTTTTTTATTGGCGCAATGAGTTTGCAGAGAGGAAACAAGTGTAATATTTGCCCAAGATTCTTAAGGCACTATTGTTTGTACAGCATTAATAATTTTTCAGATGAAGTTAAAACCAAAATATTCATTACAGTTCTCAGCATGGGATTTAAGGTTAGAAATTATCTATATAACTAAAATTGAATATTTTATTTGTCTGTTTGTTCCAACACCAGGGGAAAATATCTGAACATATTTCAACCAACTGCCTATTCAGGAATTGGTTTTAGGATACATATGATTTAATAAATCACTGAAGAGAGGGGGAGGGTTACTTGGAAACAGAAACGGCTATTTCAGGGTTTCTCAATGAAAATTGATCAAACTTTCACCTGATTTGACGCAATTGGTATCTACCCGTCAACGACGGATGAGACAGTTAATTTATGTCACGGGTAAGGCAGCTAAATTATTCGTCAGTGACGGATAAAATAGCTAAATTTTCTGATAACTTAAAAAAAAAAGTATTATTTAGCATTTTATATGTTCATATGTTTTCTGTAGGTCCATCATTCAAGAATGGATAAATCAACTGCGAACATACTGACAACATTGTGTTCGTAATGTGTTACCATTGTTTATTATATTATATTTAATTATGTATTATATACTTTCGTAGAAAATTGGTTTACCAGCAGACATTGTAAATCTATCTCAACAAATCGTTGCAGCGACATTAAATTTATACTCAGAAGTGATCAAAAATTTGTTGCCCAGTCCTGATAGATGCCACTATCTCTTCAATTTTAGAGATATTATTCGTGTGATCCACAGTCATTTATGGATCAAGAAAGATTCTGTAGAGGGGAAAAAAGCTATTATAAGGTATAGTTCAGCGGATTTCTATAGACATAAGTTTAGGGGCCGTCGATAAATTATGTAACGCATCTAGCGGACAAGATGAATGTAACACTTTGTGTGAGGAGGTCAAAAATGTTTGAAATTTGTCTATACGCTTATCCGGTTGGTAAGACCTTACGGAATGTTCATGTCAAACATGTTCCCCAGAAGATGACTTGAGTCGCTAACATTATTTTGTGTAGTCCAGAATTGTCAGGACGTGTGTTAGAAATTTTGGATTCATGTTCACAAAGTAAAGGGGCCCTCACACTGGCAAAAATTTCGCTCAAAAATTTGAAGATGTCGGTTTAGTGCAAAAATATTGAGAGTGTGAGGACAAATATTGTGCAAAAAACCTGTCAATATTTTGTAGCATGAGAGCGCAGTGTGAGGAAATTTTGATAAAGTGTAGGTTCCAAGCTCAGTTCGCGAAGTAGGTTACGATGACCATGGGTCGGTCGCTTCTTCAAATAACTCCTGACCCACACTCTTTTCTTGTTATTATTTAAAGACTCCTTCAACACTGCACACAATACAACTAGCCCTGGGCAAAGTAACGTATGCGGCTATGGCTGAGTACAACGCGATGCGCCGTGCTTCCATCACGAATGTTTAGTCGACACTCAAATTTTGTGCAATATTTTTGTGTAGTGTGAGGGGTCCACGACCATTCAATATTTAGTGAACAAATAAGCTCAATATTTGTGCTCAAAATTTTTGAGTGCGAGGGGAGCGCCAGTGCGAGGGCCCCTTAAGACACGTGTTATCCTCAAAATCATAACAAGACAATCATATAAGACCTCGGAGGGCAATCAATTAAGCAGGACTCTGTTTTTTGTTTCTTTCTATGGAGCCATAAACTGCCAATCAAACATAGGACTTTTTATCATTTTGGCGCTGTAAAAATGTCTCTAAAAGCAACATCCAATGAAAAGCTCAAGTTTTTTTTAGCATCTAAGACGCGTCTTAGATTACAGTGACGTAAAGAGTAATCCTTGTCATGAGAATTCAAATATATAAATACATTTTTATGAAAAGATTATATACACTGATGAAACTATATTTTTTGCAGATTATGGGTTCATGAGGTGCTAAGAGTGTTTTTTGATCGACTTATTTATGAAGCCGACCAAATTTGGTTATTCGATAGGATAAAAGATTCTGTCAACGAAGTTTTTCAAGAAAATTTTGATGTTGTATTGGATGATATAAATGAATCTGAACAAACAGAGGTAGTCTTTCTTTTTTATTGGCCTTATGAACTGTGCATATTAGTCATGCCTCTATAACGGTGTTATTATTAATAATTATTATCATTATAGATGTCAGTGGTTCTTTTTCAAATGTATTTTAAGAATAATTATCATGTACTTAATTTTTTTTTAGGTCTCTCTTCCATCCCTTCGTAATCTTATATTTACACATGCTATGGATTCAGAGACAGAAGATCATAAGTATGAAGAAATTTCAACAATGAATGCATTTTATGAAGCCATGTGCAAGTTTTTGGCAGAATATAATGCCTCTACAAAGAACAAAATGGAACTAATTTTATTTAGGTATTCAGATATGATTAAAAATTATTTTTATTTAAATTGAGGTAATAAATTAACATGTTACCATTTTTAAATTCGAAATTGTGCAGTGTACAGTATTTGGTAGTAAGTGTCAGCTAGTGAAAAAAAGTACAAACACTATTATATCCCCAAAGTTTCAATACATTTTTATTATATACATGGGAGGGAGTTTTTATGATCTTGTGAGCAATCATAAACCTAAAACTTTATTATATTAACATGAATTTTGCAAAATGTAACGTCAAAATTAAATAACTAAAACCTTTGTTTATGACTGACATAAATAAAGGAACAGATTCGACATACAGAGTATAACTATGTATACAGAACTGGCATAGAACAAAAATTCAGACAGACTTGCGAAGGAGGGAACGAACAGCGAGGACAAGATAGATGGGAACAGTCACACTAAGGGACGGATACTGACAAATACAGAGAAAGATAACAACAGACAAATGGTAGACCATCTATCTAGTGATAACAGAGAACAAAAGGCAGTGCCACTATACCGTACAGACCAGAACAAACCCTGGTTCAAGACATTGGAAAAGGTGCTGTCAATGAAACAGATAAGAGTAATTACAAGATAGGACTTGTGAATAATAAATACAGTAAAACCTCTAAATAACGGACCCCGTTCGTACAGAGTTTATCCCTTACTTAGAGGTGACCTTTAAAGAGAGGTATTATGTTTTTTTTTAAATATACCTTGTAATTTTTTATCTCTTTACTATCACTATCTCTTCTGCAAACATCCGTTTGTTCCTTCAAATTCTTTCAAGTCCAACCGCTGTGTGACTTCGCCTCCCTTTTTTTTGAATTAGCTGTCCTGTGATAGGGATGTTATTGACCCTTGCTCTTACGAACCAATCTAGAACGACGTCGTCTATGTCTTGAGTTTTTTGAGTTGTCATTCTTATGGGGTTTTGAATTTAAATATAAAATTTCAGGTCCAAACATTCATTACATCGGAAGTTATTTGGATTTTTGATCCCCTTCCCTTCGGCTGATTTCACTGAAAATCAATATGTGTCATCTTTAGAGGGTTTTGAATTATCATATGAAATTCCGTGTCAATGAATTCATTATAACGGCAGTTAATAGAGTTTTTGTGTTAAGCCTCCCCCTAATCCCCCCATCCTTTTGGTCGATTTGGCTGAATGTCAATAGGTCTTGTCCCCCCCCCCCCCCTCCCCCCCATAACATAACTGGGGACGCAAAAGGATACGATCCCAGGGCTTGTCTTGCGATTTTACCCAGCTTAACACACTTAATGCGAGAGGTAATCTTAACATTGAAATAGTAGGCTGTAACCTAACTGTAGTAATGTTTCGATGAGAAACCATACCACCTAAATTGGATTATAGACGAATCAGCACAAAGACTGAAACAGTATCAACTATTGTATTAAATATGAATTCTACATCGATAGTCCTTAAAGTTAATATGGAATCCTTTAGGTATGCTTTACAACATATTTCCCGAATATTGCGGATCCTGAGAACTCCTGGTGGTTCTGCACTTCTTGTAGGGATCACCGGTTCTGGTCGGCATTCATTGGTCAAATTTGCAACCTTCATTTCTGGTCAACTTCTGATCCAACCGGATATAACCGGAAAATATGGTAATTTTCCAATATATTTCTATTGTTTTTATACATTTGTGAAATCTGAAGTCGTAAAAAAAATTTACAAGTTCTGAGAAATTTGTACAATGCGAGCGTTGTAACTGTCAGCTTTGTACAATTTAAGACTTTTTACATGAAATACTCGATATATGTGCAAACGACGTCTAAATAATATGTATAAATCATTTTTATGTATTTCTAGAATTTATGGAATGGAGAAATGACATAAAATACGCGTTGAAAAAAACAGGAGGACACAATAAAGATGTGGTATTTTTATTTGATTTTGAGAAAATTAAAAATGATGAATTTCTATATGATATTGATTCTGTTCTTAACATTGGAGAAGTACCTGATGTTTATACTCTTGATGAAAAACAGGAACTTATGGACGTAAGCAGAACATTTGTTATTTTATTTATTTTTTTAATGATTTATTAATTAATTTAACGAAACACGCTGAACGACTCGAAATACTCTACGGACTTCTAAATAGACGATCGAAATTAGACATGACACAAAAACGGAACTGTTACACTTACTTACTTAGATCATTATGGACATACGGATCACAGATATACAGTTCAGCAAAAACATCCAGCATCAAACGAATTCAGGCGTTTCAATCAAAAACCCTCAGACTGATAACACAATGCCCCTCATACATAAACAACAGAACACTTCATAACGATCTTATGATACACACAGTACCCGACACAATACAAACTACTTACATACGTTTTTTTTTTTAGAAAACTTTACACACATACAAACCCAGAAATACGTACTTTATCTTCACAACACTTACCACCATTTCTCTTACCCATCCATCAAAATTGTCTTTCAATTCCTTTTTATGTATTTATTTTTTTTCTTTATTTATTTGTTTATTTTTTTTTCTGTTCTTTTCCTAACAATTAAGATAAATTTTCGTCCCGAGGACCTACCACTGGGTGGCCTTCCTCTCATATGCCATTCACGCCAACATATCAATACTTACCATCATAGATGCTGGTTGTTGCATCCTAGCAACAGTTGTATCTTTATAAATAAAAAAACAAAAAAAAAAAAAAAAAATTAATGGTTACGGTTTGATGAGCCCGAGTCTACAGTGGGAATCCTAAATTTTGCCTACCCAGGTTTATTCACCGAGGTTAATGGTCTTTAACGAGTACCTGACACCGCACAGGCTCGAGACCATCGCTTAACTTCCCATCCGAAGGACGGCTTGCTCAAGGTATTTCATCTCCCAGATATATGGCCTCGGCCGGATTTCAAAACCGCGATTTTGAGCTCAAAAGGCAAGCACACTACTCCTTAGCTAGACACAAGAAAATATTAAGCATGTAAAAACCAACGACGTGTTTAATATGCCGCTGTTATCAAGTGTTTAAGTGTTGGAAGGCGTGGGACACTCACCCTTCCATGCCGAACTTGCTAGCCATGAAACATTACCTGAACGTGTTAACTATTTTAGGAAATAAAATAGAATATGTCCTATCCCCTAATCCCACTTTTCTCAACAAATTTTGAATCCCCCCTCTCCCCCCTCCCCCCCCCCCCCCCCCCCCGCCCCAATTTACTTTGGACATTGGTACATAAGACAATTGCGGACAGAATATGTTTTTTATTGAACGGTTTAAATTGCTTCAACATGACACTAGTTCTCTGAAATTGTCACTTTTTTTTCTAGATGGTTCGTTTAGATGCACAGGGAGGAAATCGTGACTTAGACATCACTCCATTAGTTGTATTTACATTTTTTGTCAATAGATGTAAACAAAAATTACATATAATAATCTGCTTCAGCCCTTTTGGGCCAGATTTCAGAAAAAAAGTGATGCAGTATCCTTCGCTTATCTACAATTGCTATGTTGATTGGTTTGAAGTAAGCAAAACTATTCTTCTTATTACTTTTCTTGTTTTTTTAGAAACTTTAGGAGTGGAACTTCTGCGGTGTTCAGTCTTCTCGCGTTTTCATCTTAACTCCTGAAGTGTTGTTATATAATACATAGATTGGAAAAAAAAGGCTAAAATGTGCAGCAATTTTTCATATATTGAAAAAAATATGAACTTATGGTGGGAAAATTTTATTTTTCGATTTAAGAAGATATTGCATATCGTTGGCAAGCTAAGAAATTTAGAAAGAGAAATATATTGGTTTCAGGGATCGAAATGGTAGTAGAAATTTTAAAAAAGGGCTAAAGTTAATAATTAAAATACCTGGTATATAGAAAAAACATAAAACCTAGGGAAATACATCACGAATTCTTGAATATTCGAATTGACAAATTTCCGTTCATTAGGAAAGTACGATTCATGGTAGATGAAGTAGTTATTATGACTCATGCTCGGGCTTTAACTATGAGGTCATATCGCCTACTACCAGAGCGCTCTTTCGTCACTCTGGTGAACATGAGCCCAGCCCGTCTCTACTGTGGTAGTCTTAAATTTTGCATACCCTAAATTTTTATTCACCTAGGGCAGGGGTCTTTAAAGAGTACCTGACATCGTACAGGCTCGGGACCATCGCTTAATGTCCATTCCGAAGAACGGCGTGCTTAAGTTTATTTTACCTCCCAGATAAAATAAACTAAGGGCCTCGGTCGGGTTTCGAACCCACGACCTTGAGCTCAGAAGGCAAGCACGCATACCACTGAGCTACCGGTGCCCTCATAGCTGAAGTAAGATACATAAATTCATGAATAGCTATATGTTTTTTACAGATGTTTCACTTAATAACACAGTGTACTTGGCACACCTGCTCTTTTTCTAAAGAATAAGTAATGTAGTTATATGTTTGAAATTTTTTTTTAAGCTCTTACAAATTACTTAATTTTTATTTACACTGTTTTTTTTTATAGACACCATGGACCCTGGACGTTTTTGGAAGAAAATATACAACTTTGGTATAGTTTTTTTTGTCATTTACTCTAGCCTTTTATATACATGTATGTATAAATCCATCAGTAGCGAACTTATATAAAAAAGCCTTGAGTTGGTTGGCTTCTTAGCGTCTTCGCAAAATTAAAAAGTTGTATACAAATCTGAAAGAATCGACGTGGAATTACGATTATATAAACTATTCTTGTTTTGCAGTGATATAATAATTAACAAATATTAAATGTTCTAGGGTTGGCCAGAAGACGCCTTGGAGAAAATTGCACAAACTTATTTACTTGATTTGGAAATTGAGCTTAAACAGCAAATTATAGTGGCAAGCCAATACTTCCATGTTTCAGGAAGGTATGAGTAAAACATATCTGAAATAAAGATAGTAATTTTAACCCGATAAATGAAATGTTTAAAAATTACTTTTAGAAAAACCACATCACAATTTTGATAAAAATTAAATCATAATTTTCCATAAATATGTAACATTCTCTCTATTTGTTATATTAGATGAGCTATTTATTTTTGTTTTAGATTGGCTTCAGAAGAATTTTATGCTTTAAATGAAAGAATGTCTTATGTACCATCAATATGCTTCATAGATTTCATGAAAAAATATCAAACATATGTCAAAAAAGATATTAAAAATTTATACGAAAAGAAGTGTCGATATGTTTGCGGCTTGGAGAAATTGCAATTTGCTGAATCCCAGGTGAAAAATTGATTTTATAACTCCTAAAATGTTGTATGTTGATAAAAGGGGGGGTGGGGGGGTTAATAAACCGAACGCCAAATCCATGTTTCTCTATCCAGCAAGGAGTGAGAGAGTTACTAATACTATCCGTGATATGAAAAATAAATCATCATATGACATATTAGTTACCGAACAAAATAATCAAAAATCTTTCCGAAAATATTCTAGAGCCTCTGATTAACGTAACTATTCTTTGTTTTGGGTCATGACAATTTCGAAAATTTTTGAGAAAATATTTTTGAAGTCAGTTTACTCCATATTTTTACATTTTTTGAAGTCAGTTTACTCCATATTTTTACATTAAAAATAAAATATCTCGATATATGGGATGCTTGAGAATCACTTTTAGAAAAACCATTTATCACTATTTTGATTATATATAAATCTTGATTGATCTAGGTTTCCATAATGGAAAACGAGCTAGAACAATTACAGCCTAAATTGAAAGTCGCTGCTGAAGAGACCACCGCAATGTTTGAAATGATTGAAAAAGAAACGAAAGAGGTTGAAAAAGCTTCTGAAAGAGTGCGCCTTGATGAAGAAGTAGCTAATGTACAGGCTGTATCATCTATGCAACTCAAAACCGAGTGTGAGAACGATCTAGCTCTAGCCATTCCCATCCTTGAAGGTATGTCCATGTATTTATGTAAACAGGGGTAACCCAAAATCAACAGGAAGCTTCAGTAACTTGGGAGAGAAGTCAAGGTTGATGTGGAAACAAATTGATATAATTTCCTGGTTTGGTTGAAAATCATTAGGTGTTTTTATTAGATTCTGGATACACATATGAAATTTTGTATTTATCCTATCGGGAGTTATCGTGTTCACAGTCATACACACAGACATTATATATATATATATATATATATATATATATATATATATATATATATATATATATATATATATATATTAAAAAAAAAATATATATATATATATATATATTTTTTTTTTAAGAATTCATTCTCATCGGCAAACATGAAATTCCGATGAAAAGTCAACATCGACTTTCTGACCGATTATATAACTTTCCCCTTACTACGTGAAGCTGGGAAACTAAAATGTTATGTATTTGTTTTATATCTGTGGACACGATAACTTCCAACAATATGAATATACCAACATGAAGTTCTATAAATGGATTGGGGGAAAGTCACCTGTTGATTTTCAGGCAAATCGGCCAAAGAGAAGTAGGGGCTTAACTTCAATGCCCCCAATAACTCGAATGTGGATTCAGGAGTCCGATACATCGACATATTTTTTAATTTTTTTATGGCTTTATATGGAAACCCCATAGTAGTAGTAATTGGTTTTTGCTTGGCGCGCAATAGCCAGGGTTATAGCGCCGATTCAATCTATTTTACAATAGCTAAATTTTTGGATAAGTAAGTAGTTCATAAGTCAATAAGTTCTTAGACTATTATAAGCAGAGGCATATCAGAGCGGTCTTGAGAGATGATCGACCAACCTCCCCTGGGTTCTGCTAACTGACTCCATGAGAACGGCACATCCTCGCTGTGATCTGGGAGCACCCACAGAGGGCGCAACATAATAAGGAAGGCATTCTCATTGGTCATTCTCATTTTTTTTTACATTTTATTGTTTTTAGTTTATTATTTTTTTTAGAGGGCAGAAACAACCTCTTACAAAGATAGTTGGTCAGTCCCCAGCCATGTCTGTCACTTAAACTCTGTATATTTACAGTTGGTTGATGAGCCCAGTCTTCGTGAGGAAGTCAATGATACGGTCAGCCATTCGGCTGTCATTCTTGAGGTCCTCGCTGGTATGGCCAGCCTTGCCAGCTGCTCCTCGTAGCGGGTACATTCTTTCAAGATATGTCGAACAGTGAGAGGGGCCCCACAGCGTGTGGTTTGCTCACTTCTCGTCATCAGATAAAACCTAATATTTATTGTTATAAAAAATTATTTAAATACACAATTTTTAGATGCTGTCGCTGCTTTGAACACATTGAAACCTACAGATATAACTCTTGTAAAAGCTATGAAAAATCCGCCAGAGGCTGTGAAGAGGGTTATGGCTGGTGTTTGTATCATGAAGGGCGTCAAAGCTGACCGGATACCAGATCCGAAAAATCCTGGTAGGAAGGTAACCAAATTCAAATTTGGCGAAAAAGTCTTCAATTTTCTGTTTGAACATTCGAGTAGTCCTACTGTCAAAATTTTGAATGGAAGATACAGTGAAAATAAATTAGATAAAATGAGTGCATTAGAGCCCGAGCAATTTCAATGCTCTGAAATTGCGGAGTGCTTAAATAAATTAATACAATTAAATTAAAAAGAGAGACAATATAATTTATTCATTAGGCAAGGCCGTGATGAATGAATACATTGCTTTTTCATTAATTTTCCCGTTAATTTAATTTATTTATTAGTTACGTACTTACTATCAGGATCACTTCTTATCGAAAATCTACAACTTGTATTCCTTACCATTTAAACATACCAGCTAGGCTTTTAGGGGTAGTCAATGGGCGGGATCCTGTATTTCTACCCCTCTCGTCTGCCCCTGAAACTTTTATAGAACATATTCATTGAGTCGACTTCAATATTCAAACACCTTGTCGAAACTGAATTTAAAAGAAAGATTCTGATTGACAGAAGGTATAGTTAACCTAAAGAACACATGAATTATAAATACTGATGAAAGGAATGCTTCGCGAAATGTTTGCTATTTTTTGAGAAGGTGCTGTAATAATATATTATATATGAATTAAAAATCTTCTTAAACAAGCCAAAAAAATGTATACTTCATAATATTATAATTGTAAGATATAATATATTTTACAGATGATGGATTATTGGGGTCCAAGTAAAAGAATATTAGGTGACATGACTTTCTTACAGCAACTGAAAGATTACGACAAGGATAATATACCGCAGTCGACAATGGACTCACTAAGGAAGCAATACTTAACGCAAAAAGATTTTAATCCAAAAGTGGTCGCTAAAGCTTCTAGCGCTGCAGAAGGTCTATGCAAATGGATCATAGCTTTGGATAAATATGATATTGTAGTGAAGGTAAGCACAGTTTTTAGTTTGGTTTTTTAATTAAATTATTTAAGGTTTTTTATCGTTCCATCTTCGTTGTACAGGAAAATGTGATTTATTAAACATTCGAAAAAGGTTTCGAAGGTTTTGTTGGAATATCCCCGTGACATGAAAAAAAATCTGTTAGTAGCTTTTCCCTGTCGGACTTTCGCAAAATCTTTTATTTTTCCTGAGTCTTTGGGTACTCTGTGAGTCGTAAAATGAGATATGGCCTGACTTGGATCAAGTGGATCACCACGACTTCATTGTAAATTATGGTGTTTGGTAATAAAGATTAAGCTAAAAGCTAATTTAGGCATTAGACTGGTTTAAAGTGGTTTTGGATTACCCCAGTTTTCATTACAAATGTATAGACAGGTTGTACAAGAATAAAAATGTTTTCAATAGGAAGTTGCACCGAAAAAGGAAAAACTCCTTATCGCAGAGCAAGAGTATGCTGAAACATTGAGGGTTCTTGAAGAAAAACGTAACATGTTGAAAGCACTTGAAGAAAAATTGGCGAAACTGAATCAGAATTTAGTTGAGGCAAATGAGCGAAAAGTCAAACTTCTTGCTGAAATTGAGTCTTGTCTGAAGAAATTGGATAAAGCTAAAAAAATTATTGGTAAAAACAAAGATTTTTTATCTAAGCCGCTGAGAAGCCAAGCGTTCAACATGACATTAGTGTTATATTTACTGGCGTTATGTACATGGATCTGTAGGTCTTTAAGACACCTCAACTGATTGTTCACATCAAACACAAAACTATTGACATGTTGAAATGAAGGAAATTTATTTAGATCTTTTGGCTTTTCAACGTCTCATGTATTATTTTATATGAATAAAATATATTTAAAAAAGGGGTCTTGCAGGAAGCCTTGGTGGTGAGAAAACGAGATGGCGACAGCAAGCTTTAAAACTCCAGGAGAAATATGATACTGTATATGGAGATGTTCTTATTTCTTGTGGTGTGATTTGCTACTTAGCTCCATTTACTTCTGTGTTTCGGTTTGTATACAAATTTATTCAAAATTGACTTGTGATGTATAGTGTCTACATCGGGCAGAGAGGTCGAAAGAAAATTTTATAATTTTGAGTCATTGAATAAAGACAGAAAACCGGACATCTTCAAAGTTCTCAGACAAACTCAACAGATGAACCTTCTTCCATCCGTTAACGCTCGTAATGTTTTATCATAGTTTTCTTAATTAATATATTTAGTGTTTTAAACAATTGTTGTATTAGAGGCGATTTTAGAGCTAGAAAAAGTAAACAACTTACAAGCAGAGAGATGTCTGTCCTTTCTGCCCGAGTCGGGAGTACACAAGGACGTTTAACTAAATAAACAAACAAACAATTGCTGCTACAAGCCACTCGAAAATAATTAATTTTGCAAAAACTTTTACAGAAGCAAGATAATAGATGATTGGAGGAGTCTGTGTGACGAAATCAAAATACCTTTATCTCAAAAATATAGTTTTATCGAAACTTTTGGATCTGACATTGAAATACAGCAATGGGGCTTATTTAGTCTTCCTAATGATACATTTTCAATAGAAAATGCTATTATTGCTAGAAATTCAGAAAAGTAAGTATGGTTGGTCCATTTTAAGTTGCCAGGTGAAGCAAGCAGGCTTGCGTTACTCCCCATTTAACAGACCTTTTCTTATAAATTATTTTTTTCATGAAAGTACACTTCATAACACCTCTTTTGTTTTTGTTTTAAAATGAAGTTTGAGATCTCACCTATCTATTAAATCAGAATTCTTGTTAGACCGTATAGATAATTTTGGTGTATTAAAAAAGTAGTCAGGTTGGCAAGTTTTTAAAATTATATTTTTCTTTTGTTTCTATATAAAAATAAACTATATTTGTGTGTGAGATTGAAAAATAGTGGGAGAAAAAAAGTAGATATTTTATTATTTTTAATCGTTTAAGAACAATCTGAGAAGAGGTGCTGCGACCCACAGTATTGAGACACCCTATATTTATATTTTTAACTTTTAGGTCATTTTTGAAATAGTATTTTTGTAAATTTTGATTAGGTGGCCATTGCTAGTAGATCCTCAAGGACTTGCGCTTAATTGGATTAAAAACATGGAAAGCGAAAACTCTCTTAAAGTAATTAAATATTCTCAAGGGTTTACAAAAATATTTGAAACAGCTCTGCACTTTGGGAATCCAGTGCTTTTCTATGACATTGAGGAAGAATTAAATTCGTTTCTGGACCCTATATTATTAAGGCACACTTTTATAGAAGGTAATTGTGATAAAATCAAATATATAAACACTTATTTACAATTATTACTTTCTCATTCCTAAATTATAAGGAAGTATTGTAATCTTGCGATAATCCGAGTTCGAGATTTCAACGGATTTTTACGTTTCAATGACCCTGAATACGTTGTACTTTTTTGCGATGATGTCTATGTGTGGGTGTGATTGGAATATTGTGAGCGCTCTATTGTAGCTATAAACTTGAAATTTGGAATGAAAAAGTTGCATGTGCTAACTTAGATCTGATTACATTTTGGCAGAAATCGGACAAGAGTTGAGACCACTTTACTTCGGGTCTATAAAAATAGCAAATTTTATGTCAATAAATTCATTATAACCGCATTACCTTTGGGTAAAAATCAATAGGTGTCTTTCTTGGAAGGTTTTAAATTTACATATGATATTTCGTGTCAATAAATTAATTACTACGGTAGTTATTAGAGTTTTTGTTTTAAGTCTCTCTCCCTTATCCTGAAAATCAATAGGTGTCGTCGTTAGAGGATTCTGGATTCTCATATAAAATTCGTGTCGATACATTCATTTTATCAGGAGTTATCTTATTCACAAGCACACAGACAGACATTTTTTTTTTTTTTCATTTTTGATATCTGGAGGTCGGAAAACATAAATTTCCGTTGAAAACTCGAATTTCTGACCCGTCATATAACTTCCTCTACACTTCGTATACCTGGGGAAATAATAGAGAAAAAGTTCTTCTATTCATTAGTGACCAAATGAATAAGTTGCATTTTATTTTATTTTAACTGAATTTATTTATCTAAGCACACCAGTACTTCTTTCTGACCCTATAAAAGTAATGCAATGGTTAAATTTGTTTTTCTTTACAGATAATAAAACTGTTGTCAACGTATCCAAAATCAAACTTGAATATAATCCGAATTTCCGTCTTTATATAACAACAAAGCGTAGCAAACCCCATTTCATGCCAAGAGTTTTCAGGATGTTGACTGTAATCAATTTTGAACTTACACAAGAAGCTTTGATCGATTATTTTCTTGACACAGTCGTTGCAACTAAATGGTATCCACAGTATTTTTCTCTCTTAATATTGGAACCCCAGTCCTAACACGCTCCTAACAACCTTTGCTGACGACACTGCAATCCTTCCCTACAACCAAGAACTTATCACAGCTTCCCAAAACCTCCAGCTACACCTTGTTCAAATAGAGAAATGGTGTCAACAGTGGTAAGTTAATGAAGAAAAATGCAGTCACGTCACATTCACACTGCGATGCTGAACCTGTCCCCCAGTTTCCTTCAGCAATTTTCTTATTCCCATCTCCAACCAAGTCCGCTATCTTGTGACCGTGAATCCCCATACAAGTCTGATACGACAAGAAAATTTGGATTATATTGTTAATGAGGCAATCCATTTTGTCGTTGACCTTATTATGTCCCTCTTCTCAAAGTTTCACTCCAATCTTTCCCTCCATAACAATCCCGTTGTTCGATCCTTGTCATCACTCACATTTGTACATCATACTGATACTGTATTTCATTGTTTCCTGTTCTTTACTCTAAATGTATTTATTCTTAGGGGACGTCGGTCCCAGAATAATTAATAAAAAAGTTTCTTTTCATTTCATTTCATTTTTTCGTTTCAATTCATAGTTTTCTTTATTTTGTTTTATGATTTCTTTATGTATTTTACTTTTTCCACTTTCATTTATTTTATTTATTTAGTCATATTTTATTTTTAATTATTATTTTGTATGTAAGTACTTTATACTAGTAAAACGGTTTCTTTTGGCCGATTTTAAATATACTAAATTAAAATTTAAAAAAATATATATATCGGAACCATGTACCATTTAAATAATTGTTATAAACATTTAGGTTATTCTTAGGTTAATATTATTAATATAATCTATTGCTATAGGGAAAATCACCAAGAAAAGAGTGACAATTTGATCAGGGAAAGTGCTCAAAACAGAATAGAGTTGAACCAGGCTGAGGACAGTATTCTAAAAACCTTATCTACTGTTCAGGGTAATATTCTAGAGGATGAAGATTCCGTTAACACGTTAGCTAAATCCAAGGTAAAGTTAAATTTCAGAATTTAACCTTCTACTTTTATAAGATCATCTTGTCTATTTGTGTTACCAGTGTTACCATGGTGGCGAAGACAGGTGAGTTCCAATGTTCATTGATTCTATCGCCTGGCAGGGAAATAATGGGCCCGCATCTTGCGCATTACCCCTTGCGTTGAAACTCCCTTTTTATCCTCCTATTCTACTTAAAAACAATAATAAACATAAGCTATTGTTAATTTAATTATAGGCACTTTCATCAATAATTGAAGAAAAACAAAAAATTAATGATGAGATATGCGAAAAAATGGAAAAATTCAGACTGAATTATAAGCCAATGGCAGAAGATGCTGCTCTCCTTTTTGATACTTTAAGCGATCTGCCAAGAATCAATAGAATGTATCAATTTTCTTTGACTTGGTATACTAGCATCTACGTAAAATCAATAGAATCTAGGTGAGTATCACTAGAAACTATTTGTGTGAGATACTGAGAAGCCAAGCGGTCAAAACAATTCCTGTGTATGTAAATGTGTGTGAACATGATAGTTCCCGATATAATAAATTCATCAACATGAAATTTTATACTTTTATTCAAAACTCCATAAAGATGACATCTATTAACTTTTCGCGAATTCGACCGAAGAGTAGGTGAACACAACTCAAAAACCCCACTTCCTGAGAGTTCCTATTACGGATGTCTAAAAAGAATGGTCTAAGGTGACCTAGCAATTTTTTACCTTGCCTAACCTTGAATTTTGCATTTTATCCGAAATTCAAAAAGTTATTCAATACAAATACAATTTTTAAAAAAAATAGGCACTGTGCGGGATTGCGTTCAGGTCTCCCGAAGGCGCCAATCCGGTGGTAGTTATTCAAACGATGCGATGAAAATAATCTACTGTTCTACCTATGTACATCTATTTATCTCAAATATTTACAGCAATCACCCATACGTTACTAACCATTATTTATTATTACTATTATTTTATTTCACCAAAAATTTATTATTAACACAACTAACCCAAAACCATTAATTTCTCCAAATGGACCAAATTAATTGAGCCCCCTTGACTTCTCAATTGAGATACATTTATTATTATTTTAAATGATAAAACAGTATCTTAAGGATATTTTTGTGCTTCCTTTTTTCTGAATAATTTTGTTAGTTCATGAATTTTTGTTTCAGGGCAAAAACGAATGAAATTGAAAGTAAAATCAAAGATGTTAATAACCTATTTACTTATAACTTATTTTTGTGTGTCTCCCAGGCTTTTTTTGAAAAAGATAAATTAATATATTCTTTTATTCTTTGTTCAACGCTTCTAATGTGAGTATTATAATAACTATATGGATCCAACAATTTTTTTAAATTCTGGTTTGTGCCTGCTCATGATTGACACAAAAAAATCTTTAAAATTTACTAGATATACTATCTAGTAAGTTTTAAATATTTTTTTACTACATACTGTAGGTGGTCCGCCACTGTTCGCTTCGCTCCATCCCCGACTAGCCAGACCATACGCTGTAGACCATACCCCAACGCTATAAAATTCCTCTACCAGTGCATTCTTCTCACCCCAGAACCCCCGGTTGGAGCTAGCATGATAAGTGCAACGTTGAGATGGATGTAATGCCCAAAGGAATAAAACGCTGCCATTAACTTCTGCCCACCTGCAACTCCCATGGTTTGGCCCATTGTTGGTGCGCACATGGAGTTACTCAATTAATTTTGATCCATCGATTTATGCCTGTGTCTACATTTGCATCACTCTTTAACTGTGTGCAAAAATACAATAGATTCCAAGATTGGTGGGGATCCAATGAAATAAGGTACTTTTTAATTTTATCTGAAATGTTATGCTGACACAAAGAAATGTTGCCCATTATCAGATTTTATTCAAAATATGAGCATTAAATTAAAATTAATTTATCTACGGCCAGAGGCCCTTCGTACTAGACAATATATAATTTTTTAAAGTATTTAATTTAAAAAAAAATAATTTTGTTAGAAATAATTTTGTTTTATGATTTCATGATAAGTAAGCAAGATTTAATTACGAAAAAAGAAATGGATTTTTTTTTAACGCAAGATGTCAGATTTAGGAATGATGCAAATAAAAGCCCGAACAAGACCGACTGGCTGGCGGACGAAACATGGCATGAAATTAACGGTCTTAGCGAGTTTCCTGGTTTTGAAGGTATATTCATAATATGATAGCAATATATTATCATGTTTACTATAATTATTATCAGATTTTCAATAATATGTTTTAGATTTTCCTGAAGTGTTTACAACAGATATTATTTCTTGGAGAGATTTTTTTCATCATCCAAAGCCAGATTTAAGTGATTTACCAAAAACATGGAAATCAAAAAAGGAATTTCATAAACTAATAATTTTCAAGATATTGCGCCCAGACCAAGTAAGTATTTTAGGGGAGGAGTAGAGAGCACTATCTCAGAGTGTATCCATTGGAGTGTTCTTGTTCAAAGATTCTTTTCCATTAAGAAAAATCTGTGATCCCTTTTGAAATATGAAGATTAAGTTCGAGATCCCATATGCCTGGTACTGGAAAAAAGAAAAAGGTTTTAGTCGGCAAAAATGAAGGGGACATTCAAGACAAATATTTTCGAAACTCGCATATTTTCAGAGAAAACCTTCTGGTCGTCTAAGGTTGCGACACCCTTATAATTTTAGATTTCTATGCAGTGTACTTAATTTAACCCTACTAATATCTATATATTTTTTCAAAGTATACATTGCTAGCTGCGGCATTGAGAAGTCTTCCAGTTAACAGAAAATTATTACCAAATGTGGTTGCCCCTCTCCAAAAAAAAAAAAACTAGCCAATTCATAAAATTATTTATTTATATTATTTAAAATTACCTACTCAATAAAAGAAACAAAGGAAAACGATTTATTAAAAAGAAAACATATAATTACTTTCCAGCATATAGGGAAGTTATTGTAATGGGTACGAAAATCGAAATCAAAACTTTCCACATATTTCATTTTTTTTTTTTCTAAAGGCGAAGTCTATTATTACACAAAATTAAATGGTTTGCAAAAAACCTCATAAAATACACCGTAATAAAACAAAAAGTAAAATAAATTATTTTGATATGTACAAATATAACAATTATTTAAAATTTACTCTAATTAACAAACACTTAAATATTCCTACAATTTGGTTATAAAATTAACACTATATTAATAATTATGGGTACAAAGAAAGAAAACGGATACAATAGTCACATTATTGATAAGATAAGATGTAAAGTCATAAACAGAATACATTTAAAAGAAATTTCAAAATTAAACGCAACAAATAATACAGGGGTTAAAAAATGGGTGGGACTACCATATTTTGGAAACATTTCAGAACAGATAGGCAATAAACTTAAAAAAGAGGACTTCCGGGTAGGTTTCAGAATAAAAAAATACACTATACAAACATCTCAACAACAGTAAAGACAAAATAAAAACAAAAGAAAAAAGTGGGGTTTACCAGCTAGAATGTAGTTCTTGTAATTTTGTTTATGTAGGTCAAACTGAAAGACAATTTAAAAATAGGGTAAAAGAACCCGTTTCAGAAATAGGGTTAAACACTGACACAGCATACAACTCAGTAAAATCAACTTTCGCACAACACATTAACGAAAACAAACACCATTTCGATGTAAATACAGGCATACAATACTTACATTTTTGTGACGAAGGTATATTAGTCAACTCACTGGAACAACTGGAAATAAACAGAGCACTACAAATAGGAAATTGTATGAACGATCAGACCAATCTCAAATATTCACCCCCTTTATCACCAATAATATAATCCTCCAGTCTCTGTATATACGTACCTACTTCCTCAAAAAAACTATGTATCTTTATATTATGTATTTTTAAAAAATATATTTTCATATATATTTTTAATTCTTATTTATATATTTGTTATTGTCATCTCAGATTTATTTCTGATTTATATATATATATATATATATATATATATATATATATATATTTGTATTTTAATCAGCGCATACTATTTCAAAATTTTTCTTTTTAGACCCCAGTAATTTCCTCTGATTTAGGGTGCAAAGAGGCGAACCTCACACATCTGAGAACCTGCTTGTTTTATTGTTTTGATATTACTTGGATTGTTATTAGGGGCCTCCAATTTCTTTTTGTCCCGAGGCCACTAGATAAAGTTATAAAATCGGGCCCCTCATTTTCGACCTCTCAGGCCCATGCACTCAGGGAAAATATACGGTTTCCCCGAAAGTCCAACCTAAAAAGCTGCAGATTCTGAAATTTCAGTTCTCAACTTAGAGCCAGAAGACCATACTAGTTGTTCGAAAATTTTCACCCAATTGAACAAAGAGTTTCATATTTTTGTTTTCTCAAAATGTGTAATTTAGCATGTATTTATGTCTGGGGTCGCTATAATTTAACTCTGACGACATTGTGTCTGTATTTTGTTACGTTTTCTTATTATTATTTCTTATATTTATTTATTTTCATTTATCAGGTATCAGATGTCATTGTGGACTTTATTACTAAAGAAATGGGTACTCCATTTGTTCAATTTGGACACTTCGATATCAGTAGTGCCTTTACGAGTTCGGACTGCAGAACACCGCTGATGTTCATTGTTTCTGATGGTGCTGATCCAATGATGTCATTGATTTCATATGCCCAGAAACATGAAAAAGGTGACCAATTCAGAACTACATCAATCGGCCAAGATCATGTAAGGCGTTAAGTTGTTCTACTAGTTTCACTATTTTAAATCTATTTTGTTTATTATTTTGATGTGAAAACATTTTTAAGTTCAGTACGAATATTGAGTGTCTTTCCAAAATTATGAGCTACACCAAAACGGTCGAGTTTGAAATGAATAATACTCGAAGACTACTGGACGAAGGAAAACGGGTAGGACAGAGCCCCGTACGACCCAAGAGAGGGGGGGACTTAGTTGGGCAAAGAAATGACGTGTCACTGCACGCCGAGTGGTCTTGGAGAGCGCGTGTCATTGTTTGTAGCGTGGTTTTAGTTATGCCATGAAATATAAAAACTGTTCAATTGTTTCAGGATTCTAGAGTGCGCTTGTTGATCGAATTATCACAAAAGGATGGAGGATGGGTCTGTCTCCAGAACTGTCATTTAGATGGTGCTTGGTTGCGTGCACTCGAAGAAATTTGCGAAGGCTTCGACGAGAAAAATACTCACCCAGATTTTCGACTTTGGATCACAACCCAATCATCAGATGGTGTAAAGTGTTTCTATGAAATTCTCATTATTATAATATTAGTTAAATCATTGCTAAGCCCCATGTTTTAGCTATTAAATTACATACTCAATTTTAAATACTTAGTCTTTAGTGCGTTAAAAAATGCTTGATTTTTGTGATTAGAAGAAAGGTCAACCATCATTGCTTTTGGTATACAGGTTATTTCAACTACTATTCACTGGGACGGTGTTAATTTGATATTTTTGGACATATTCCCAATTTCTGACATGAATTAATGACTTATGCGCTTTCCGATTAACTGATGATTATGTTTAACTAAACGCGTCAGCTGCCAAAATAAGCTTTGTGGTAAGCATATTCCTTAGTGGCTATTTAGTTGACATTTTCAAAGTTAGAGGAGTTTAGGTTAGTTTTGCATAAACTGTCCATAAATGGGCAATTGACTCAAGTTCAGGCAGGCAGTGTTGCCAGCTATTGGGAACATAAATCTAATACACATATATAAAAATTGATACCTATATACAAAATATTAAAATTAACTCAAAGTAGATCTGGAATCCGTCCAATTCTCGAGACAATTTGTCACAGATAGTTTTGTCTCGTCTCGTGTGCAACCAGCGTAACATGAGAGTTTATGCCCTAGCATCGTTTTTCACAGGCCCTAGAGAAATTCTGCTGGGCTTCAGTAGGGGACGTGGACAATCAACTGTCTGCCAGCCCTTCTCTTGAATCCATTTTGGGTTAATTTAGCGGTGTGTTTTTATCATAATCAGGATGAATCATAATACTTGTATCCTTATCCTTTTCTTTCGCTCATTTCATCTGGACATCTTGCCACTTATTTCCTTCTTATCAGATCATTTTTAGCAATATTTAATATATGTTTCTGACTGTAAACGCAGAATCATAAAGGCGAAATGAAAGCTCGGCCTCCGAAGTAGGTATTCACATGCGTTTTAAAGAAAGTGTGTAAAAAAGTTTTTTTATTTTCTTTTTCAGTATCCTATAACATTACTAGAGAAATGTGTGAAAACAAGTTACGAAAATCCTTCAGGACTGAAAAACACATTGTTTAGAAGTTTTACTTCTGAGCCAGTTTGCGATTCGTCTTTTTACATGTCTTGCCCAGGAAAGGATGACACATTCATCAAACTTTTATTTGGTGTAACCTTTTTTCATTCTGTTGTTCTTGAGAGGAGTAAATTTCGGCCAATGGGATGGAATATTCCGTATATTTTTGATGAATCAGATTATTTGTTTTCGATAAAACATCTACAGGTAATTTTCTACCAACATTTATTACAAATCTTCATTTAAATACCAAATTTGAACCTCATTTTCAATTGGACCGAGGGAGCAATATCAAACGCGAAAGAAACTTTTGTTTCTTATTTACATAGGAAAACAACAGTGAAGCTATCAAATAATACAAAATGGTTTATATTTGTTAAAAATAATGTAATGCCAGTATAGTTTATTTAATATACACAATGATTGATAAAATAGAAAATAGATCATGTCGATATATTTACAAATTAACTAACTTTTAAGAAGGTTATGTTTGGTCTTTTTACCTTCCATTAACTTTCACTTTTTACTGTCTATTGTTGCAACCATTACATTGATGTTTTTATTTTTAGTTATTTTATTAACCGATTGTTAAGGTCAAGGGCATTAAATCATTCTTATTTGAGGTAGACCCTGACCGCGCCAATGCTAGATATATTGGGTGTGCACACCTAGGGACCTAAGCATCTATACCTTCCCTGTTAGCTCTAACATGAGAGTCTTAAATTTGGCCTATCTAGGTTTAGTTACATAAGGGGTCTTTGACGAGTACCTACCTACCTGACACTGCACAGGGCCAAAAGACCATTGCTTAAAGTCAAGGTTTTAGTCTCCGAGATTTTAAAAAAACCTAAGGGCCTAGGCCGGGTTTCGAACCCGCGATCTTGAGCTCAGTACGCTTGCACACTACATTTGTCTTCGCCAAACTCGACCGAGTAAATCATTAGGCTGACTAAAACGGTTCAGCTCATGTCCAGTTATATATATATAACTATAAAATATATATAAAACCACAAAGTTATGGCGAATATGAGAGCAACTATACGAGTGCTCGGTCCATTATCTAAGATCATAAAATAAGTTTATTTTTAATGTGTTTTTTTTTTAGTCTTTCTTGCAAGAATATGAAGATGTTCCTTTCAATGCATTGCTTTATATGGTTGGAGAATGTTACTACGGTGGCAAAATAACCGATATTTGGGATAGGCGAACTCTGGATAATTTGTTGACCCAATATGTAAATGAAAGAATTATTTTGGACCCTGAATATTCACTTCATGGGGAAGACAAATCTTATAGTATTCCTCACCGAATCGATCATGATGGTTTCTTGAAATTTATAGAGGTAAGATTTCAATCACTACCAATAGTTTATTATTTTGCAGTTATAACTTCTGGATTTACTCCTTTTTCTAACTGAATGCCACCTAAAACCTACGAAATGTCTTTTTATAATTATTTTTTTAGATGTTACCTTCCTCAACTTCTTCAGTCGTTATCGGCCTTCATGGTAATGCTGATATAAAACGAAACTTGCGGAACTCGGAATATTTTCTGTGCAATATGCTTCTGGTGTGGGAAGAACCTCGAAAAGAGCAACATGAAATATCAGAAAGTTTTGTATCGAACATGATGGAAGAACTACTGTCGAAGATTGTAATAATAATAATATTAATTTTTCCATTGAATTAATTGTTGAATTTATTAATTCAGACAATTTTTTTTTGAAAAAGAAAAAAATATTTTTTAAATAAAGGTTTCCTACTCTAATGTTATCGTATAGATTGGTCGATCATATTGTTTACTGTTAATCAAGAAGACTACATCGAAGAAGTAAATCCCCGGTGGCTGGGGTGATATTCACGTTTCAAACACTTTGATTAAGAGCGCAGCGCTTTGCGGCAATCGACATGGCCGATTTTCAGTTAGATTAAGTTTTAAAATTTCCACAGTTTATAGGCTTTGAAAAAATGGTTCATTACATCGTTCACTTTACATCAAAACGTAGTTAACATACATTTTAAATTCCATTACAAAGACCCAATTTGAATTTAACGTGTAATCCAGTTACTGTGCGCACTTTTATATTGGGCAGATCTACCAAGCCGCCTGTGAAATTCAAATTGGGTTTTTGCAAAGGAATTTAATCTAAATACTTGTAAGTGTAATGATTGTAATTGTTCAGATGTTTACTGCGTTTTGATATAAAGTGAACGATGTAATTAAATATTTTTTTCCAAATCATATTTTGAACTTCCTCCAACACTTAGCTCCTGGGTATAGTCTCTGATGATTCAGAATGGCGTTCAAAAAGTTTCTCTTTTCAACAAAATAGGCTATAATACGACATCGAGAATCAGTAGAAAAAAATTAATACAATTAAAAACTAATAAATAATAGTGCTGAAATCCGACGAAACAATATTTTGAAACTTGAACGTTTTTTTCTAGAAAAGTTTATTTTCGTCTACGAAGTCTATCTTTGCATCGGGTCACATATGTATGTAAATTTCGTAGACACGAGGCGACCAAAAATTAATTGATTATAGTGCAAACGTCTCGTCCATTCTACTATATCTTTTACCAGAATATGTATTGTTCATGGAATCATTTTATAAAATTTTAGATACGGAAGCCGTTTGATTTGACGATAGCAGTGGAAAAATATCCTGTTTCTTATAACAATCCTCTGAATGCAATACTTATTCAAGAAATGGAGAATTTCAATAAACTACACCTCATCATCACATCTACACTTACTGAACTCAAAAAAGCTATCCATGGAAATATAGAAATGACCTATGATTTGGAGTGTATCTTTAAGGATATTTCAAAGTCACGAATACCAAAAAAGTGGTCAAAAGTGTCTTATCCAAGTCTCAAATTATTGGGCTCTTATATAGAAGATTTCTCAGAAAGAATTAATTTTATACAAGTAAATATCAGTGTTTTTATTTTTACTTCCTCAGCTATATTAGAGTAGGGCGGGATGTTATATAATAGGCCAGATATGCTATATAAAATTTCAATTTTTATTTTATTGTTTTAACTGTATTACTATAAAAGCATTTTAATTTGTTATAATAATAATATATATATATATATATATATATAGTTCATGTTATTCAGGTTTGGCTCGAGGAAGGTTTCCCTATAAACTTCTGGTTATCTGGTTTGTACTTCATTCCAGCATTTTTAATTGGTATTAAGCAGGATTATTCAAGAAAAAACTTATTAGCCATTGAAAATTTGACGTTCGATTACCAAATTTTGAAAATAGATAAAGCAGATACTTTTCCTGAGAATGGAATTTACGTTTACGGGTTGTTCCTTAATGGAGCTAAATGGGACAGAGAAAGGTAATATGTTACTAAGGTAATCTATATTAATCAAGCTGAAACGGGGTTTGTTTGTTTGTTCCAGCATCACTCCAAACGGCTTGACGGATTTTTATTAAACTTCACACGTAGCATCCTTTAGTTCCTGATTATACAATAGGCTATGTGGCGTGCCAGAATTTTGAACGATAGGGGGGGTTGTAGGGAGGACCTAAGTATAAAGAGAGTGGTAGCTCATTAACTAATGGTGGGATTGTCTTGGAATTTCACATGTAGCATTTTTTAAACCCATATTGAACAATAGACTATGTGACCTCTCAAATTTCTTAGCGGGAGGGGGGGGGGGGGGGGGGGGGTGCATTCGCATTAGTCTTAAATTAGAAATATATGTTTCGCTATGTCATTATTGCAATAATTTTGCATTATTTCTGGACATCCTTTCTTAAAAATTGGATGCGCCTTAAATTCGAAGTATGTAATACTTTTCAGAGAGGAGTTGGATGAACAGACCCTGATGGTATTTTCTGACCATCTTCCACTTCTTTGGATCAAACCTTGTCCTGCAGATGCTTTGAACGCGGCTGGTCGTTACCAATGTCCAGTTTTCAACATTTCGGACCAAACAGTCTCAAATAACTTCATAATTTCCGTCCTTCTGAATGCAAAAACTCCAGAACACTGGATCAGAAGAGGTGTTGTTTTATTATGCCAACTTGACACCTAGGATGAGACACTAGGTGAGATTTACTAAGTAATAACAATTAGTAATAATTAACTTATCTTTATTAATACAAATGGCAAAATTCATCTTCAGAACACTCACTGATCTAATTCTGAACTACTTTCACATGGTCTATAATTCAACTAATGAAATTCAAGGATTGGCAAAAACAAAATGTTAATGCACTTCCTAATGTCAATAAGACGAACTCTGTTGTATTAGATGTGAAAATAAACACTCACCCTCAAAGAAAAAAAATACATTAATTGTATTACTGTTTATCATTATTGTATTATTAAATAATAATTTTCTCCACGCTACCGTGAAACAGAAAAGGCAAAATAACAAGATCGTGAAATTTAAAAAAAATATTTATTTCTGATTGCTTATTGTAGACATCGATACCAAAAATAAATAAAAAAAATATATATATATATATTAATTGGAAGACAATAAGTAATTTTAAAATTTAAGAATACATGAATTTTTTCAAACCTAATACAAATATATATCATCATCAAGTACACCGGCAAATAGCTTGAGTGTACGGAGTCATATGGATTTGAATTAGGAAAAAATTTATTAAACAGGAGTTGCAGAAAATGAAGAAAAAAAACATTCATAAAAAATATACTGTTGAAAATAAACTATATTATGCGACTGTAAGTTAATACTTGTACGTACTGGCAATATCTATTTTTAAAAAAAATATTTTCACTCTCCCTCTAAACCCTGTCTATTTGGTTGATTTGGTTCAAATTATTAGGTGTCCACAATATGATTCTATCGAATGTTATCAGAGACTTCAAGTATAGTAAATACTTAAGTATCGTAAATCTTGTATTAGTTCTGGATATTCGAAAGTTAATCCTGATGTTCACAAATAAATTCAATTTACTTTATTATATATTATGACCATGAATAACTCAATTTTTCGTAAGAATTTATGATAGGAGATATTAACAGAACGTCTGAAATATCGACGCATTTTTCATTTTGCATTATTATACGATTATTTTTGTCCTTTTTTTCCTATTTCAGCTTACTTCAATAAATTTTGGATTTTCTACAATTAGAGCATTTTTGTTGCCAGGAACAACCTCGCCGATAATCCACGCATTGTGTCCTTCTTCAGTTGAGAATTCATCACAAAACGCCTCAGCCACATCGGACGATAGACAAATGAGAAGGCCACCTAGAAGAATCGAAAACAAAGTGTTTGATTTAACTGCCTTAAATATTGTTTATCTTAAGAATCGAAAATAAAATATGCTTTGTTCTAAGCTTTTCTCTCTTTTTTTCCTTGCTTCCTAACTTCCATTGTTTTAGAGACTTTTTTTTTACAATAAGTGTGTGTGAGGTTTTTAAAAACATTGATATTTCGAAACAAAAAGAGATGGTTATTTTCTGGCATTCCTTCTAGAGGTGTCTTCAGCTTGATTTCAGGACACTTCCATGTCCCCCCATGAGGCTGTCCTGAAATATTGTCAAATTAAGCTAAAGACACCTCTGAAAGGAATACTGGAACAAAAGTAAACATCTCTCACCTATCAAAGTGACGTCTCTATAAAATAAAATCTATCTTTTTAAAAACCTCTTTCATAATTTAATTTCTTATCTTTTCATAAAATTGATGGCTACGATTATTAAATACCTATTATGTGTAATACAATATAAGTAATTTTTATTATTGGTTCCTTACCTGAAGTTTCGATACTTTTTCCATCTGAGAGATGGAATTGGTTATTTAAAATATTATTGACGGCTATCAATTTGGAAAATACAGGTAAAGTATCAATTTTGAGACAGACATTTTGTTTTTGATGTCTTGCCAAATTTGAAGCATGGCCAAGTAATCCAAAGCCAGTGACGTCAGTTGCACCGTGAGCCCTGAACTTGTGCATAAATCGAGCAGCTAACGAAAAAAATTCAGATTAGTTAATTCAATTAAAATAAAATATTATAACAGTGGTTTATTAATATTAGTGCAAATTAGTACGAAAAGGGCTCATATTGTGAGGTTTTCACTAAGAAATAATAAAGTTTCAAATTATCTGGTTGAGTATTAAGAAAGATAAGGACTTACAACTAAAACAATATGATTTAGTACACGGTGTGTACCCACTACGTACATGGATAGATATAGCTATAGCTCTGTGGTATAATGTGTCACAAAGATGCCGATGTATGCTGATCCAATGCTCGGTTGCAGCAGGTGACCTGCGAGACCCCAACCTGGAACCTAATCTCGAAAGTCCGCTGTTCGGTCGCTAAGGTCCACTCTTCCAATCCTCCAAGTCGCCCCTTATCCTTCCCATTTCACACTGAGATGACGAGTACTCTCTCAGCAAAATGGCGGTTGGAACGTCCTCCCTCACACTTGTCCATTATAAGGCTTCCCCCCAGTTCCGACAGTTGACTATCTCTACTTCGAGGTATGAGGACAATCCAAACACAACAATAAAAGAAGAGTGCACAAAAATCGACTACTTTTGATCACAGACGGACAAATACTGACGGGAAAATAAGCTCATAATCCCTTTTAATACTCAATTAAAAATAATGAAACTTTAATCATTCCTGAGTAGAGTTAACCTAAATCTATGTCTTCTTTTTAGTTTTGCATTTTCAATTTCCGCTAGTGAGGTTCTAAGTTGAGGAACGCGGACAAATTGTGGAAACTTGTAATAAATAAATAAAACAAACTTATTTTTGAAATATTGTCTATTCCACTAACTATAGTTCATAACTAGACCTGACGCTGGTGTAAGGCCGAAACCGGTAGTTATATATATATATATATATATATATATATTATGTAGTAAGTAGTAATTAGGAACATAAATACAAATTTAAAAAATATAAAACATTAAATAATTTTAATCAATCGAGAAGGTTGGAATATAAAAAGTGAGGAAAGACAGCTGGGCTAGTTTGTTGTTGGTGTCTTGATGTTGTATGTTGTCTGTCGTTGGTCGTCTGTCGCCTGCTCGTCTGTCCCCGATTGTATCTGCCTGCCGGTCTGTCCTCAAGTGTATCTGCCTGTCTGTCTGTCCTCGAGTAAGAAGAAAGAAAAAAAGAAGGAAGAGGATACTTTCGAAAGAAGACTAAACAACTCAAAAACTTTCTTTCAAGCAACATCCAACCCATCACCTCAAGTAATAATTTTAACTCCTATATAATTTAATAATTCCAATAACATACACCGTTACAAAAAAATAAATTATTAAATAAAAAAAGTAGTATTTTTTTTTCAATTTTTTAAAAAGAACCCCAACTAACGACCATTACAATATATATATATATATATATATATATATATATATATATATATATATATATATATATATATATATATCTTTAGTGGAATAGACAATAGTTCAAAAATAAGTTTGTTTTATTTATTTCGATATTCTATGTTGAATTTTCCCCTGAATTTAATTGTTTCCGACTCCCCAAACCAAATGTCGGTCTATGAACACGATAACACTCGATAGAATGAACGTAACACAAAATTTCTCCAGAAATTCCTGTCGATATTCAGTCAAATCGTCCAAAGGGGTAGAGGAATTAGCGGGAGGTCTCGACGCAAAAGCCCTAATAACTGTCGATGTAAAGAGTCGTGTCGTGAAATTGTATTTGTGGAATGAGAAGTCTGGGTAGCCGACCGGGCAAGTAGATTGCCAGTGATTCACCGAAAACTTGTATTCCTTCAAATATGCTTCTTGTTCTTTTCGTACATATGGTATCAATAAGATTTTCATTGTAGTTACCTCTTTTATTCAAGCAGATCATTGACTTAACCGCTGTAAAATATGTTTTTTTAACTTGTTCACTTGAGATAACTGATAGTATCTGATTCCATTTGTCGCCTCGTTGTTGCTCCCATTGGTAGGACAAGGTGGCAAGCTGCGTCCCCAGTGGTTTGGTCAAAATTATTTTGTCTCCCACAAAAATATTGTCGGGCCTCAAAAAAAAAATGTATATCAATAAACAAAAATATTACGGAAGGAATAAAAAAAAAACTATAACATCGTCTAATGTAATGTACTTACATTATAATTTCAATATCTTTGCAAACTGATGTCGCCGATCCGCCAATTAAACACCAAGCATTGAATTTTGTATCCCCACCACCTATGGTCGTACCAGCTTCCGAAGCTACATCCTGTAAAATATAGTTTATACAATATTTTTTATAAATACTTTTTTAGACATTAAAAGAAATTAAACCCACCCTACATTTTCATATGGGTAAAGAATATGTTTATTGATTACCCAATCCCTGAAAACGGTAATTAATGAACTATATTGCTTGTATGCTGTACACTACAGCTTGTACACTAGGGTGGAGTGAAAAAAATGAATTTTTGATTTTCGGAAACGGGTACCTTTCAATGACTGTGTATGAGGCTTAGAAACAATTCTGTAAAATATTTAATTTTTACGACGTCATCTTGAGTCTGCGCATTTGACTTAAAGTTTTGAAATTTTTAGATTTTTCAAAAAAAATTTTAAAGTATTGGAAATGAAAAAAATTTATGACGGGTGGTTATTAAATGGCAGAACAAGGCCTGAAATATACAAAGAATTTTTTTAAACCATTTTAGATTATGGTTTCAGTCTGCGCATTACGCCCAAAGTTCATTAAACTTCCCGAAATTTCCGATATTTTAAACATTTTTCTAACTCAGTATTTACTTAAGTGTCTTCAAACTTTTTCTTATTCCTTTTGTTATTACCTCGCATTGTGCAACTCTTCGCTAGCTCATGTGGAACTACCTAGGGCTCACCAAGAGGAGGTGGTTGCACTTCGAGTCCCATCCGTGCCCCCCCTTCCACCCAACCAATGAGAGCACACACACACATACATTTCTTAGATAAGTCTTTAACAGTTAAATTGTTTCTTTGTGTCGTAGATTGGCCGGATATTTCTATCAAACACCCTGGTTTTTACTAAGCTTTCTCTTTTCTTGTGATCACAGACCAATTTTGAAGAGGCAGTGACCTCTTTGACAGCTCTTTCGACCGCTTGAGTGAGTGATGGAAGCTCAAAAAGAGTACATTCAGAAATCATATTCAAATTCTCAGCTTCCAGTAATCTTTGTAAATCCTGTGTTGTCAAATGACGTGTAAGAGGTGGCTCTGTAACTTCCACATCATGCCAAGAAATCATATTGATGTATCTAATGCTCCAAAATCTATTTTTGGGATCTGAAACATTTTCACTTGTTTGCTGGTTTGTTTTCTAGATCGAGCGTTGATAATACGTCTTAAAGCCAGTTTCTTTATATGCTCTCTCTTATCAACCAACATGGATAACACCATGTTGTCAGGGTGAGCAAAGTATGCATTGTTTTAAATGGATTCGAATACATTTTTCTGATTTTCCCCAGAGAGATAAGTGCAACTCTTTATAGTCTCCCACAAGTTCGTAGCTCCATTAGTAACTTTTGGATTGCACTTGGATTCTGAACCAGCCAGGAGCATACACTTTTACAATGAAAGTTGCGAGCTCTTTTAAAGTTTGAGTTGTAGTAGTAGTAGCTACATACAGTCGTAAGATTCTGTTTGCTGTAGTCAACCATCTGGCATGGGAAAGCTTTCCTGGACTTCTGTTTTCTAATTCTTGGGATATTTTCCCAGTCGAAACTGCCTTGCATATATCATAAAGATACTGTTGGTCAGTACTCAAATAATTTTTATTGCCACGATCGATCTGATCAATGACAAACTCTATGGGCTCAAACTGAACTGGTTTCAAAGTATGACATGTTGTTAAGCTTCGACCAACAGGCCCAACGAATTCTTTCGGTCCACCAATAGGTCCATCTAGCTTTTGCAATAAATGCCGCAAAGGAAGTTAATTCGAATACAATTGGCGAATGACCCACTGCAGAGGTCTACCAAGTTTTTCTTACAGTTTCCTAATTACACCTTTGTATTTTCCTGTGTTTGTAGTGCATCCATCACAACCAATGCAAACAATTTCCGACATGTAAGGTTGTTTTCAAAAAAGTACTCTAATATAGAATTTGCAATGTCAATCAATGGCTTTCCCAGACAACGGAACTGTGTAACCAATGAATCGCGATTTAGGCTCCTCTATTAGTGAAATGTGGTTTTCTTTAACAGTTGTTCTGTGCATTTTGCCATCTTCTGTCTTGTTAAAACGAAGGGTGTCATCAAGTCTTCAATCAAAGTAAAGGGCTTGTATATTACAGGACTCCACGCTTATCTCCTTGTTGATAACTCCATGTCGGGCTTTCATTCGCTCTCGTCTTACTTTACTCCACGTCAACGCTAACTCACTCGCACGGACCACGAAGCCCGTGAATCATCATAAACGTTGACACAATCTTTTTATTTATTTGCCTCGCATTGTGCAATGCACAATGCGAGGTAATAATAACAAAAGGAATAAGACAAAGTTTTGATGACACTAAAGTAAATATTGAGAGGAAATATTGAGTTATAAAAATGTTGAAAATATCGGAAATTTCGGGAAATTTGATGAACTTTGGGCGTATAATCTAAAATGGTTTTAAAAAATTCTTTGTATATTTTAGGCCTTGTTTTTTCATTTCCAATACTTTAAAATTTTTTTTGAAAAATCTAAAAATTTCAAAACTTTAAGTCAAATGCGCAGACTCAAGATGATGTAGTAAAAATAAAATATTTTACAGAATTGTTACTAAGCCTCATACACAGTCATTGAAAGGTACCCGTTTCCGAAAATCAAAAATTCATTTTTTTCACTCCACCCTATTGTATGTACACTGAAAAGTGTAATTTTTCTCACTGATATCTCACTAATTTAGAGAGAGGGCTGGGGGATAGCGAGGCATAGGAAAATAAACCCTATCTTAATTGTCGGTTTGATATTTTATTTGAATTGAAATACCCAACAATAACAATTCTGAGAAAAATGCTTTTAAGGGTTTACTATTTCTTTGTAGTTTTCTTGAAATTGTAAATGTCTCCTTGCATTTTTCTGGTTTATCCACACATTTTTATATTTTCATAGTCTTTCACTGCTCTTGCAACCTCATTTTTATCTGCAGACTTATACAGGTGTCATGAAATTTTCTAGTTAGGAGCAGCCGTGCACATTTCTCTTGAATAACAACGACGGTACATCAACTATTTGCTTAATTCTGAACTAACAACAACGTAAAATGAAACTAGACGAATGATAATAATTTCCGACGAAAAACAAAATAGAGAATTTTTTTTCTTTTGGTTGCTTTGTAAAATTAACGAAAATAAGATTAGCTCAATTTTTCTATGACGCCTTATTATTGCAGGTATGTTCAATTTCAAAAATTGATAAATGTGCTCACTGGTTTAGCTTAATGAAGTGTGTAATTTAAATAAAAACCGAAATACAGAACAAAATAAATTCTTTGTTTTTATTTTCCCAGCATAATCTCCTTGAAACAAGGAAAGTAATGCGATCGCTCAAAAATTTCCTCATTGATTTTTCATAGAAATTTCATATTTTCTGGCTATCTGGATCCACAAAAAAAATTAGGTCTGACATGAAATGAAAATCAAACCAATCACTCAACATTTTACAGATGAACCCATAAGCGTGACTTATTAGTTTTCAGCCAAATTGATTAAATAAGAGGGGGTTCGTTACCTTGAAACCTTTCATGAGAAGAGGAACAAAAACATCGCTCTCTTTTTTGTCAACATTTTCGGGAATGCCAACAACCATTGTCATAGTATCGCATTCTTCCACTCCCATCGCATACATATCACTCAGAACATTCGCACATGCAATTTTTCCTAAAAAAAAAAAATAATAATAATAACAAATAAAAATAATAACAATTTGAAGTTGAGGGAAAATATCCTCGATATGAGACTAGTATAATGTTCTCTTGACGAAGATGGTTTGAAAGAAACCACAAATTGGCCTTCGATCTCCCCAAAATATGTTCATAATATATTTATTGACGTTTCGCCATCATTCAGGAAGTATCAAGACTTTTGTAACAAAATGAATCATTTAGAACAAGTAAGTTATTAAAGAGTTTCTTGTTGAATAATATGATCGCTTGGGTCTAGTCAGGATTAGGGAGTGATCAATGAGTTGGGATTAACTGTGAGTTCTGAAGATGTGGATGGGAAACATAGAAAGGATATTGGGCGAAAGCAGAGTTGGACATTAGTTAACTAATTTTTTAGTTAACTAAATTTGTAAATAAATAACTAATAGTTGTTGAATTAGTCGCAATTGAAATGCACTTGATTTAGTTTTTAGTTACTCTATGGCAACTAATTTTACAGCAATTAAATTAGTTTTAGTTTGGGTGGACAGTTAATTTTTTTATTCATGAAAAACTAGTTGTAATAACAACTAAAAACGAATTAATTTTATTCGTAGTTATTGAAATATTGATTGTATTTTCATTTGTGTTGCTACTGTCTTAAAAAGATCAGCCAACAATTTTTCTGAAGAGATGGAGAAGACCTTACCAGATGTGCTTCCACACCAAAAAAATAGTTAATAGTTGTTATTCGACAACTAAAAATGAAACTATTGGTTCTTAGTTGCCTTTGCAATTATTTTTTCTAAACTACAAAACTTAGTTGTCCATTTCAACTGAAAACTAATTCAGTTACAAAAAGTAGTTGTCTGCCAACGAATAACAACAAACAGTTTAGTTGTTAGTTAGACTGGAGTACAATTAATTCAGTTGTAGTTTTTAGTTATTAGTAGTTACAACTAATTTTTGCCCAACTCTGGATGAAAGTCTTTTGGATCTTCAGGATTAGGACTTCGTTGAGAGGGAATACTTAACTAATAATTAACTAAAACTAGAAAAGAGAAATGATATCTACATATCAAATCACAAAATAAAACTCAGAAATTGACAGCTACAGTTTATAGCCCTCAACAGTATCTCCTGAAAGAAAAGTCAGAGGTAAAATCTGACCAGAAAACAGTACTTAAATTTTCTTCTATCTAACTCACACGTATTATAAATTATTTCACTCATCATTAGTCACTCATCTATTTATTACCAACTACCTACTCTTGTAATAGTTAACATTTATTTTTGTTACTGAATGAAAATTTTTAAAAAAATACAGAAAAACAAGGAATCAGAATTAAAAACCTTACCCATTAAGTAGGGGTTCTCAATCAGAGGATAAAAAAAGTCTGTTGTTTGTACAATGAATAAATCTCCATTTCTCACCGGGCACAAACAACAATCAAGACCAGAACCTGAAAAAAAAAAAAAAATATATATATATATATATAAATATATTTTTAAAACCACGCCAATCGAAATATTTCTTTGTCTATCTACCATACAAATTATAATAAATATTTTTAAAAAACCGCTAATCGGAAAATTAATTTATCTGTTTTGTTTTTAAAAAAAATGCGAAAGAAATGTAAAAAACAACTAAATGCAAAACTGAGAACGAATTGTCTACATACCTAATGAGTGAACATAGTCAGAATTTTTCTTAAAACTTATATTTGTTGGAGATTCAAAATTTTCCTCTTTCCGATGAAGTATTTCTGTTGTCTGCATGGAACCTAAACAAACATAAAAAATTTTAATGAATACAACTGCATATGAATATCTGAAGAAATTAATTTTGTTGTCTCAGGATAAATTAATTCCTCATTTGGGCCTGATTTTGTCGAAAAACAATCTTATTTATGTAGATCGGGATCCGGGAATAAAATGTTGAGCTTATATGTGCAGAGTGACCAGAGTTTATGCAACACCAAATTCAAATTACAAATGGAACCCTATACAAGATATTAGAATTTAGCATTCTATTGGGTACCAAAAGGTATTATGCCTTTCAAATTCAACTTTATTATTCTCAATAGGACCACATATTTTTATTTAGGTATTCAGAGGAACTAGATTTTAAAAAAAATTAAAAATGAGCGTCGGACGAGAATCTATTGGATACTCGCTGAGATATTTAATATTGACAACTAAACTAAAACTCTTCCTAATAGTATTTTATTTTATTATTTTCACCACATTCTGATTTCTAAACCGAATATCTCCGCAAATGTCCAAGGGATTAGAAAACGCAAATGTTAATAATTTGTTACTGAAAAAAATAAGCTCTACTTTGCTTAGTGAAAAACTAAATAGTAGATTTGCTGTTTAAGCTGTTCTCATTTTCCCAGTAATACTGTATAGCGGACGTTACGCAATCGATGAAAAATTCCATGATATACCAGAATTTTATTTTTTCCGACCCCTGAATTCAAAAATTAAAAACAAATTTTGTCTGTGAACACGATAGCTCCAGTTAGAATAAATATACGGACATGGATAGAATGTGGGATAAGGGTGCTTTAGTGACAAAGTGAAAAGTAACTTTCTTAAATGTGATTAGAGCTGGGGAAGCACATTCCCGGTGAATCATTTTTTTATATTGATATACATCATTTTGAGGTTCCACAAAACTGGTTGCTAGGGAAGCAAGCTTCATTTCACATTGAACGCCTAAAAAAAATGCGATTTTCCCCAATTATCGCTTTGATACGTGCCACTTTTCCTATTAAGGCTTGAAAAATACATGTTAGGGGGGTGAGGGTCCCCAAGTTATCAGAAACAGACCTATCATTCAGTTCACAGTAATTGGTTAAGTGTTCAATTTCTGAAATTGGATTCCTCCATTTGCAGACAGCGCTGCACTGAAGACGCATTTCAGCTGTTATGGAGTTCTTTGCCCATATATAAAAATTTGGTGAATATACATTCATTACATCGGCAGTTATTAGGGTTTTCAGTTAAGCCCCCTTCCTTCTCTCTGGCTGAAAATCATTAGTTGTCGTTACTGTGGGATTTTCGATTCACATACATTCATTCATTCTATCAAAAGAGACACATAATACTATAAAATGTAAGCCTATGTACACATTGATAGCTTAGACGAACTCATTCAATCAATCAAAAGACACATTAAAACCTATGTACAGGGATGAGTCCAGAAAATTCTTGTGAATCAAAATTCATTTTCACAATTAATTGTATGTATGCGGTGTACAACCTATTTATTGAAACTATTGGAGAGAAAAAAAATTGTGTTCTATTAATTGGTGTCAGTTCCATGAAAGAGAGTCACAGATTTGTGCACAACCAATTTCAATGAACCAGTCCTTTTGTAAAAACTGGCAGTAACAAAAAAACTTACCCGAAGCATTTTCAATAAATGTGGATTCCGTTGGGATTATTTCAGTTTTCAGTCCCATCAAAAGGCGATCTAAAACCTTCTGAGGGACTTTACATCCTCATCCCTTCAAACCAGCCAAATCTGTTAGTCTAAAGTCTGACCGCAAACTAAATTTTACAGGGTCAAATTCCACTCTATTTAATTCCTCTTTCATAATAAAATGTTCATTAAAAACCATTGTTAAGATACTCTAGTATTATTTTACACAGCCAAATATTTCAGAATCACAAAAATAAATAGAAGTATAAGTGATTCAATTAATTAAAAAAAAAAAACAGTAAATAAAATTAAGAAATTATATTTGACAGAAATAATTACAAGTAGCACGTTTACAAGTCAGACATTGACACTATAAGAAAAATTGTACAGTAATTACATCACACTAAAATTCGACATTCAAACATGAAAGAAAAAAAAAAAAAAAAATCAAACTAGTAAAAGATGAAGATTCAATTAGAAATCGATAACCAATGATTTAGCCCGATCGACCTTCCCGATCAGAAAAGACAAGCAAAATATTTTTTATGAATCACAATACATAAAAAATAAATAATCTTTTTACCATCAAAACTTAAAAAATCAACAGGCAATAAGAGGCCTATATAATTGGATGTTGCCTTTCGTTTTCAATTTGAGAAATTTATTTTGGAAGAAGAAATATGTAAGCGCAAACATCATTTCATCAAAGTTATTTATTCTTAAATGCTTGCTATCTTTGGATATTAGTTTCTTGTTAACAACAAATAGTAATGAATGATATATATTTGTATGTACAAAACTGAGCGTATGTGTGGGTATTTCGTATACTCTATTAAACTATTAGTTGAACTATTAGAGGTCCGGCTCTAGGAGAGGGGGGGGGTTAGTTGGGTGCTTGGCGTTAGTCCCGTGAACCAAGCAATACACGTACCTGGTTTTTATTCATATATAACTATAATAATTGATAAATATAATTACTGTTTATAATATGTACAATAATGCAATAAATTATTTCCATCAAAACTAAAATTCTATTAAAAAATATTCAAATCTCGTAAACTTTCTTTGACTATTGAAAGTATTATGTATATATATATTAAAATTGTTCAAGGTTTGAAAGTAATTTCATGAAATAGTGAATTTTAGGGAATATAACATTATATCTGAATGTATTGCTCGGGTATCTATCGTATCGTATCTTAAATCTCCCTCCTTCTCCTTCAACTAATATAATGTTTCAAAGTTTTAGAATCGTAATAGTTATTTAATAAAATAACAATATATCAAAATTATGTATTAATATGATATTTGAGAAATAAATAAATTTCTGTTGGAGTCGATTATGGTAACACTGATAGTTCAGTTGATTGGTCATTTCAGTGTTATTTGGTTGTGTTTAGGGGAAGTTGAATTTATCTAATCATGTTGTTCAAACTTAAAATATTATATGAAATATCCATTTTACTCTCCACTTCTAATTATAAATTCTACGTTTCTTTGTGAATAAAATACTATAATTATTAAGTTTATAATGGCCCGAGAATATGATCATCTTTTCAAATTGCTTATAATTGGAGACAGTGGTAAGTTATAAATGTTATTCATACTTTTTGTTACAAATTTCTTGTTGAAATATATTATGATAGTTGAATAGAAATTGTATTCACCATTTTTTTTTTATATGACATTACATTCAATTTATTTTATTTTTGTGTGTAAAAAACATTTCTCTTTCAGTGCTTTGTGCATTTCTGTAAAGAGAAGGTTGTTCAAAATTCATTTTCCGATTAGTTTCACGTCTAGTTCTGGAAAATGACTTTAGTTTCGCTATATATATATATATTGGCCAATTGAAGGATTGCATAAATGTTTTGGTTATTTTTTCACTTATGAGAGCTTAAACAAGTCAAACAGAGCATTGTTAAGCCAGATTTGCTGAGCCCAAATGTTGTGATTTTCAGTTATGCTTCCAGTAAAAGAAACTATTTTGATATATTGAGCATAAGTTTTCATTAACAATATATTGAACTGATATTGGTTGAATTTTTACTGAGTAGAATATTTTTTTTAAAAATATGTGGTTACATTCTGTGTAATCGTTTTGTCTAACTTTATATGAAAATATGCAAGGTGACATAACCTTTCCGCTCGTTATGCTCAAACACCTTTCTAATAATTAATAAGGAACTATCATTACTGAAAGAAGTAATCAGTTCAATTGAGTCTTCAGTATGTTTGTCTAATCTCGTAATTTATTTTTATTTTATAAATTGTCTCCTCAAGAAAATGTATTTTTGGACACCACATCATTACTATTGTTTCGTTTGATATGATGTCTCCAAATCTATAATCCAAAAATTACACTTTTAATTTGTCATTGCCGAATCGCAAGCTATGCCACTTATCGTATATTCTAGACAAAGTGAAGGTCATTTTGTGAATAAAACATTAACATTGTCCATTTTGACCTAAAGATGATTTATGTGGTAAAATGTTTTCAGTTTGCGTACTTCGTCTGTGGAGAGATGAATTTATTGAGAGATTCCCCACGATATCTTTTAAAAACAATTTGCTACTGGTCTGCTGGCCAACTTAAATTAGCTGTAAAGTTTCTGTAATTAAATTCTGTAACATTATAAGTAGCAAGATGTAACGATTACATGAATCATGGCTTGCTACTCGTGCTCCATCTTTCAAATACATTTCTAGCCGAGTAATAATCAGTTGTTTTAAAATTATCAAGTTTATTACGTCCAGTCTGCTCTAATGAAAGTACAGTTGAGTTTGCTCTGCTTGTAGCTAGTAGTTTAGCAGCTGGGTAATGAATCACCAGTATTCTGGAATAAAATTATATCATTCGCTCTGTGGAGGCTTTGACACTCAACCTTTTACTTCTGAGCTCCTGAAATTGTTATTATTTGTTTGATGAGATTTTCACACTAGTGATCTAGTCACTGATATGATTTCTTGCTTCTTAAAATATTATAAAATTAGGCTGAAAGATTGGCTATTATGTCCATAAGAAAAATACAGATAATTTGGCTGACGGAATACTGCGTCACTCAGACTATTTGCTAACTAACAATGAGTTGTCTACCTCTCTTCCTTCTCTACTGTACTTATCTTTTCTTTTAGATTCGATTTGAATGGCCGATGTATGTTTCAGTTTTTGGATATCCTCTGAGGAATTCCGGAAAGTTCATTTTAAGAAGAAATCCCCTATTTCTTTTTTTTTTTTTTTTTCAGAACTCCCGAATTTTTCAAAATGTATCACTCTTATTCTCCATTAACATTTATGAAAAAGATTTAAATGAGCTTTAAGCAATTCTGAGCAATCTATTGACCGAACTTGGTTCGCATTGAAACATTGGTATAGCAGTTATGCCGTTTTGAAAGTGTACACTATTTACTCACTTTTCGAAAATGTGGTTTGAATTACATAATTCATATACATATATGAAATGCTATATTTTCTGGTTGGAAAACCTGGAAGTGGTATGAATATCTTTGATAGTGGTTATACCTCCAGGACAAACTTTAACTAGCTGGAACCCGCGCATCATGTAGTTTCTTCAAAATTTAATGCTCTTATTCGGTTTGGATTTAATTAATCAAAATATTCTGCGAAAAAAAAAAAAAGTTGAATAAAAAACAACAACCAAAACTTGTAGAGTTAAATGAAAGGCACTTTTGATATGTCCTATCGAAACATTAGTCCTTGGAGTTAAGATTTCTCAAGAACATTCCTATCTTCTTGAACTCAGATTAGAGATATGGTCAAAACCAACAAAATTATAGTGCGTCACCTTCGATTCCACCCAGAGGGCACCGGTAGCTCAGTGGGTTACCTGCTTGCTTACTGAGCTCGGCCAAGGCCCTTAGTTCATTTTATCTGGGAGGTAAAAAAACCTTAAGCACGCCGTCCTTCGGATGGGAGGTTAATCGATGGTCCCGAGCCTGTACGATGCCGGGTACTCGTTAATGATCCCTACCTAGGTGAATAAAAATTTAGGGCTCCCATAGTATAGAAATGGTCATGTCCACCAGAATGCCGTTATAGGGCTCAGGTAGTAGGCGATATGACCTTGTAGTTAAAGCCCGGGCATTAGTCATATTAACTATGTAACTAACGATTCCACCCAACCAGTGTTGACCAAATTCGATGTTTCACTATAGTTAACAAATTTATGAGATCAAAGCTCAATATATAAAGCTGAAAATGTCTGTGCGTTGTACCGCTATAACTCACGAACGGCTTGATGGATTTGATTAATTTTTTTAAAAATTTGTTCGTCATCGTCTGTGGAAGGTTATAGGCGTATTAGTACCTCAATATCTGGTCCATCCCAGCATCCACCCACGCAATCTTTGTAACTCAAAAACCACTGCAATGATTAATGAGGAATCTTTTTGAATAGATAAGTTTTATCTACCGGAAGGTTAAGGTCTATTTTTTAATCAACCCCTGGTCCATCCCAGCATCCACTCACGCAATCTTTGTAACGCGAAAACCATTGCAACGATTAATGAGAAATCTTTTTGAATAAATTAGTTTTAGCTCCAAAGCTAGCGTTACTACAGTTGAAGGACTTTAAGCCTTATTCCGTATGAATAATTGAAAATTATAACATCATGAATGTACTGTCGAGGAACTGAATAGCCTTATAGGAGATATTGGGAGAAAAGTCAAAGTTCCCCGGGCAACGCCGGGTATTACTGCTAGTATAATATAAAATATCAATTTTTTTAACCATGTGAGGAGAAAGTCTAGCAATATCCATATTGCCTATTTGTATACCTTTATATTTCTTTGTATTTATATTTATAAATATGTGTCTTATTTAATACAGGTGTTGGAAAGAGCTCTTTACTACTTAGATTTGCTGACAATACTTTTACTGGTAACTACATTACAACTATTGGGGTCGACTTCAAAATTCGGACGGTGGATATTGAAGGAGAAAAAGTAAAATTGCAGATCTGGGATACTGCTGGTCAAGAAAGATTTAGAACTATTACATCTACGTACGTATTACCTTTTTTTTTTTTACCAAAGATTTTTTGACATATATCTAATACCCTATATTGCTCTGTTTGTGTCGGGTGGACCTTGCGTTTGTGCAACATCACCCGTCTCTGATTTTCGAGGGAGTTCGGGATCAGGCTAGTGCTTAAGTACGGTTATGGCGGGCCGGGGGGGACCAACGTGTGGCGATCGGTGGTCGCCCCAGCCCGTCACACCGCTTTTTTCTGCTCCCGCCAGGAGCCGACAAACCGACTAAATACTGGGTAGCCGGTCTCCGTCATCAACTGCCGCACATCGAGTCCCAGGTATGATCCGGTCCCGCGAATCAACTCCACCCTGGCCTGGTCATATAGCGGGAAATCGAGGACCACATGTTCTGCAGTCTCGATGCCCCCACATGAACAGTTAAAGTCTCCGTGATCTGATAATATCTGGGACATCCAATGGTCAGGCTGTACCCACGTCGAATCGAGGCGTAGCCGGAAATCCGGAAAGTATGTATAAATCGTTCGGCCATTCGAACTTCGTGACCAACGTTGTTGCCATTTTTCCACTATCCATTCCTGGGCAATGTCCCTGCAACGCTCTGATCTGGACTGTCCGCTCACCTCCAGCTCCAGGACTAGTCGTAAGGGCTCATTGATATCTGCTCCTAAAGGCACATTGCGCCTACATTAATATAAGGCAACAGCACCATCCAAGACCAAGTCTATGGGTGGAGCTCCGGCCAATACCTGTAGCGCAGCCATAGAGACAGTTCGATAAGTTCTTGTAACGCTTAAAAGGGCTGCTCTCTGGGCTTGCAACAGAATCATGCGCTGCCGTTTCGTGAGGCGATGCCACCAACCAGCGGCTCAGGGCGTTGAAAGTGGCTGTTGTCCGTTTTTTAATGGCTACAACATATATCTAATACTGACATAATTTTATCGTAAAATGAGACATTCACATGGTTGCAATATTAAAATCTGCGAAGAATGGTTTATTGTGAGTTATTAATTATCACGATTAATATTTATTTAATTCACGTATTTGTATTGCTTCAGGTTAGTAATAAAGGAAAGTATATGAATTTTGCTCCGAACACTATGTATTATCTATGATAACAGTTGGTCAAAGGTTTGTTAGTTATTGTGAGTCATACCCGGGCTTTAACTACAAGGTCATATCACCTACTACTAGATCGCACTTTCGTCCCTCTAGTGAACATGAGCCCGACTCTACTATGGGAGTCCTAAATTTAGCCTAACCTAATTTAGACAACTGAGGTGCCTTATATACATACTACAATGGATTATTACGACATAATACTATATTTCTATTCATGGAATACAAACACACGAGATAAGTATACATCGCAATTAATTAATATCTGACAATTACCGGTTGATTGTTTTTAACCAATGTACCCAACATTGAGTTGAAAAATGTGTTTAAAAAACAGTGTTCAGATGAATGTTAGCTCTCTCCGCACTAGTCTTCAGAACACAGCTATCTCCAATGCAACCAATATTCTGAGTGCCCCACTTCAGTGAGATAACTCAAGTTTCGATATACGTTCACTATTTTTGCAAGACAGACTTTCAGCTGTATTTATACAGATGTTATTAACTTCCTCCATATTGTGATAATATTCAGTTAAATCAGTCTGCGATGTTCATTGATGCATTTTTTATTTTCTTATACCTATATCGTAAGAAAGTAAGTATTGTAATCGGTACGAAAATCCGAAATCGAGTTTTCAACGTATTTCCACGTTTCAAGGTCCCCTGAACACGTTTTGACAGTTTTCATCATGATGTCTGTCTTTGCTTTTGTGTGTGTTTGGAACTTTGTGAGCGCTCTAACTCTAAAACGATTGTAGCTATGAATCTGGTGGCATTGTAGCTATGATTAAGCTATGGTCTGGTTCACCGATGGCTCAAAAACGGAGAAAGGAGTTGGAGCTGGAATACAGTCAGGGGAGATATTAGTATGTCCCTAGGTGTGTATCCCACTGTGTTCCAAGCTGAAGTATATGTCATCCTTGGGTGTCCCTGGCTCATCAAGAGACGGAACCATACCATGCGGAGGTGTTCCGGGAGTCTCTGAGCTGAAGAGTTGTTTTTCTTATGATTTATCATATTATTTTGTACATACTTTTTTTTATTTTTTTTTATGATTTCTTTATTTATTTTACTTTTTTCACATTTATTCAGTTTAGTCTTATACTATTTATTTTTCTTTATTAATTTATTATTATTTTGTATATATGTATTAATTTGTATATACTTTGTATTATTATTCTTGTTTTCCTTATTATTATTTTATTTTTTCTTATTTTGTGTATATTGCCATTTATTATTTTACACTTTTTAAACTCACTGTCATCAAATTTACTTATGATTCTATTTTAATATATACATTAACCATATATTCCATACAATCCCTGGACTAAGAATAAAATGTTTTGTTTATATTTAAATACATTATACTCGATTTAATTATTAAATTCAGTTACGAGACATAATATATAAAACTACATTTGCTGTCTACTTTAGTTTTTCTTCTTGGCCTGATGTCTCACATTAAATATTCTTTCAAAGTTCACAAATATAATTATTTTCTTATATTTCAACCATTTTGTGTATATTTTTGTTCCAGTTATTATCGAGGTACTCATGGTGTTATTGTTGTTTACGATGTAACTAGCGGAGAATCGTTTGCAAATGTAAAGCGATGGTTACATGAAATTGACCAAAATTGTGACGTCGTTAACAGGATATTAGGTATGTTAAATTTTGGATCAGGATTTATTTTTATTTTATTATAATTCACTTAACTAAAGTTTGTCTCTGAGGTAGTTGTACAGTGGACATATTAGGATGGTCCTTAACTAAGAAGCAAATAATAAACCCCCACATTTTATACTTATCATAGGAATGAACTGGAGGCTGAAATTTCGCAAAAATGATGTCAAATTGTTTTATCGGCTGAACCCTATCGAATTCGATGTTAGTATATATAACTTTTTTATAGAAAATTTCATTCGGAACAATATTTGTAATAAACATTTTTTATCCTATCTTGAACGGTTTTTTATTTAGCTCCTGAAATCAAAAGTAAAAATATTATAATCTGCTTGCGGGGGAGAATATATATATCCTTTAAGTACAAGTTATATTATTTAATAAAACATGATTCCAGAAATTCATGGAATTATTTTTAAATAATATTAATTTGTTTCTTCATTCGGTTATTTAATACAATTCAACCGAAATTAGAAAAACAACATTTTTATATGTGATTTTTAACAGTTTGCTTATCCGTGTATTCAACATTCGGAAAAGTTTTGTAGGCTGATTTTTTTTTTTTTTTCATATTAAAGATATGGCACAGCTGAAAATTTGCATAGGTGTCGAAGAGCATGGGAAAAAGCAGGGGAAACATTGTCAGAAGAGTAAGTAGAAGCTAAAGGGTTGTCAGAAGCTGCCAAAGTTACGAAAATTTACATATTAAGAAAAACTTTGAAAGCATTTGTATTGTTTACGTATAGAATAAACTACGTGCAAATTGTCAGAAGGTAAAGTAGAAGAGACCATGAGAAATTCGGGTACAAAGTGCGATAGCGTCTTTCGGAGTGCGGTGCAGTGCCCAGTGGACCGATCCCTTTTCTCTTGATTTTCACACCGTACATATTTCATAGCACTTCTGACAATTCATCTGAATATTCATAAAGGAGTAAAGGATCTATTATTAAAATGTCAGAAGTCAATTGAGAAGAATTCGTACATATAATTATTTATCGTAACGATAGCAACATTTTGCGTGATTTTTATTATCTTTAATAAAGCCATATTGAAATGTTGAAAAATAAATTTCTGAATTGTCGAGTTCAGAAAGAGAAAGTTTTATGAGGGGGCTATATAAGATATCTCTGAATATCGTTCGACTGTTGACCTGCGTTACGAAGCGCTCGCTGCTTTACCTCAGTTTAAAGTATTTACCAGCTTTTTCGAACATCTGGTCGTTTGCTGTATCTTTTCTTCACTCTCTCTTTAGATCCTTCGCTCTGAATTGACCGTTTGCTATTTGAAAAGAGAATCCAGGGGGAAAGAACGCTTTCGGAGGGGATCGAAACGGCAGTATGGCTTGTAACTCGGAGGCAACACGGTTAGACCCGAGATTTAATTTTTCATTTTCATTCCGTATTTCTAAACGACAAAATGAGTTCTGTAATAAAATAAAAGTAATTGTCCCTAAGACCAGCCAATATAACAAAAAAAATCATATATCCTATTCGTTTGTTTATATCCTGCGGCTTGATTCGACCCCAGCTTTTTTCGCAGATTGAATACATTTTTTGCTGAAAAAATAAAAATGTCGATCCCTTAAGGGCCCCGCAAGAAGGCAGTAGGAGGCGCATGCGGCCCTCGGGCTGCCGACCCCTGATCTAAGTTAATTCATCAAAGGATCGAGAGGATGCAAGGCAGACGTTACGCTGGATATAGCAGAATTCCTTATGCTGTTTTTTATTTTTTTTCTTAATAAATAAAACAAGTAGAGAAAGAACATTTTGTCAATCGTATTGACTTTCAATTCATTAAATCTTTTTTTTACTGTCAAATATTTGGCAAAATTTGGGGAGGTACTATGAGATTATGTTGTTATATATTATAGTGTTATTCCTGCGCCACTGTGAGTTATAAACTTTAAGCATAATAAGAAGTCTTTATTCCTCGCTGACAATTTTTTATTTCACTTTTCGTGTATTGGTTTGTTATTTTTAATTTTCAAAAACAAAACATTTAAAATTAAACAGAAACATCTTTTCGACTTTCTTCATGACCTTAACTCAAAAACCGTTCAAGATTAGACAAAAATGTTTTTACGAATTTGGTTCAGAATTAAATGTTGTACAATAAAGATTCTTTATATTTACCTCGTGTTCGAGGTGTTACAGCCGATATAACAATTTTTCGGTGAAGTTGTTCATTTTTGCTAAATATTGAGTCTCCGGCGGCATGTTTTAATGAACTGAACAATTTCAAAGAATTAGTGAAATAGACTTTCATATGATGGAACGAAATGGGAGGGGGGGGGGGGGGGGGGGGGTCCTGGGTAGAAAAAACAAAAGACACTTTCTAAGAACCAACTTAGTGAAAAATTAATGTTAACAATATGTGTGTTCGTTCTGTTTACTTTCTATGTATATCTTCTTTAAAAATGTATTCTATTTTATCATTTACTTTTTCAGTAGGTAACAAAAATGATGCTCCCGATAGTAAGGTCGTTTTGACCGAGGATGCTCAAAGGTTTGCGGACCAAATGTCAATTCAACTTTTTGAAACGAGTGCGAAAGAAAATATTAACGTTGAAGAGGTAATGTTCAATTTTTTTTTTTTTAATGGAGCTAAATTGTGTACAGCCCAAATTAATTACTGTCATCACATTATTTATTTAGTTGGTGGTTAATTGCAAAATTAAAGTTTTATTTTGCTTCATTTAGTCTTATGTTAATGCTGGAAATCCATAAAATACAATACCAATATGAGCTCTATCTATCTCTCTGGCGCTACAACCCTAGTGGGTCTTGGCCTCCTCAATGAGCCTCCGCCATTCGGCTCTGTCCTGTGCAGCTGCTTTCCAATTTCGCTGTCCAAGAAGCTCTCTCGCGTCAGCTGCCACACCATCCACCCATCTTAGCCTCGGTCTGCCTGCTCTTCTTGATCGGTACAAAGGCTCCTCAAGGACTGTTCTTGGCACTTCGCCCTCTTCCGTTCGGGCTACATGGCCTGCCCAACTCAACCTTCCCAACTTCACCACCCTCACTACATCAGCCTCACCATACAGCTCGTAGATTTCCCTATTCTTGCGAATTCTCCAAACCAGTCCGTCCTTCACAGGGCCGAAAACCCTTCGAAGAATTTTCCTTTCAAATATCAACAGGTCCTTCTCGTCAGACTTGGATAGGGTCCATGTTTGACTGGCGTAGATAAGGACTGGACGGATCAGGGTCTTATAGAGCCGGAGTTTGGTATGCCTGCTCAGTAGAGAGCTTCGCATATGCCTCAGCAATCCAAAATAGCATCGATTCGCTGCCGTAAGTCTTTTCTTAATTTCGGCTGATGTCTCGTTCCTGGTGGTGATTTGAGAGCCCAAGTACGTAAATTCTTTGACCCTTTCGAAGGAATATGGGCCAATCGATATGCTTCGGCTATGGGGGTTCGCGTCTACACCTGTGTACATATATTTAGTCTTGGGACTCATTTATTCGTAGGCCCATTGCGGCTGCCGCTTCCTGCAATCCCAGAAAGGCACTCTCAAGAGCTGGGTAAGACCGTGCAACAATATCCAAGTCATCGGCGTAGCCGAGCAGTTGGACTGATTTTGAAAATATTGTGCCCCTTATTCGAATACCGGAATCCCTCACTACTTTCTCTAGGGCTAAGTTAAACAGTAAGCAAGCTAGGGCATCACCTTGCCTCAATCCCTTGCTAGAGGGAAACTCTGAAGAATAGTCCGACTGAATGCGTACTTTACACTGCGCGTCTTGCATCGTCATTCGGACCAAGCGAATCAGCTTCGAGGGGATATTCATTTCCTCCATAGCGTTATAAAGTTTGGGCCTTCTTACGGTGTCATATGCGCTTTTGAAATCGATGAAGAGATGATGAGTGGTCATTTTAAATTCATGGCTTCTTTCCAGGATCATACGAAGAGTGAAGATTTGATCAACAGTTGATCTCCCCTTCCTAAAACCACTTTGGTACTTACCAGTTTCCCGTTCGGCAAAAGGAACAAGCCTGTTATAGAGGACATTAGAGAGAATCTTATATGCGCACTGGAGCAGCGAAATTCCGCGGTAGTTGGCACATTCTAGTTGCTCCCCTTTCTTATGCACTGGGCACACAACCGCCTTTTTCCACTGAATAGGAGGATATGAGCTCAGATATTTAAAAAAAAGTATCACTGCAAATGGGACAGATCAAACTATTCTATTCCACAAAAAAATTAAAATGGCGCACTTAAAATTGTATTTATTTTTTTGTGTACGATATATTTTTCCTCAAAACTTTTTTATGGAAAAATAAAAAATAGTAATTTTTAAAATCTAAAATAAGTTATCTTAAATTTTCCTTCATGGAACATAATATGTTCCATGAAGGAATATTTAAGAAGGAAAATTTATAAACATATGTTCTGAATGCTATTTGTCGATATTGAATTGAACTTTAACTATTTTTATATTTTTACAGATGTTTATGGCAGTCACAAAACAAGTTTTGCGATCGAAGAAAGAAAGAAAGGAGCGACAAGCAATCCAAAATAATGATACCGTCAATTTAAGAAAACCCAACAAAAGTAAAAGAAAGTATTGCTAGCAAACAAAATTAAAATTGTTATATATTAAATCATTCCTTACCACTGTTGAATAAGTTTGTTAGTGATATTTATAATTTCTGTTGTGTCGTTTTGTGATTTTTTGTTTTTAATACTGTTTGAAATGAAATATTTAAATTGATTTTTTTCAATTTATTTAAGCTATAAGCAATCATTTTATGGCCTAAATTATTTATGTACTGTACCTAATTACAAATTTGTTCAAATTTGTGTTTCTTTTTATTGGCTGAATTGTACTGCCAAATTGTATTTTAATATTTTATACAATTAAATCATTAAATAAAATTAAAATAAATGTTACTTCATTGAAATTGTATTATTGATATATTCATAGTGATTTTTAAAAAGCAATATACAAAATATTCCTATTTTATATTTATTTAGCAGCCATGTATTTGTATATAATATAGTTCAGAAAAATATATTATTGAAAATAATTTGTACAATTTTATACATTGTAAAATATAGGATAATGCAACAGCTCTATCTAAAAGAATATTTATTGTGTTTTTATTTTTGCCTTAAGATCTAATCTAGATCCGTGATTTCGGCCCCGCTTCCCTCAAGTAAGTATTTTGTGTAATTCTTATTGTAATCCTTTCGGACATTAGAATAAGGACGTGCCCTCCTCTGCCCTCACCACGTCTTTCGCTTCTTGGATTTATTTTTCTCCGTTATTCTTAATTTTAGCGAAAAAATGTCCAATGAACTTGATATTTATATTGATTCTGTGTCTTTTTCACTTATGATCAATAGTAACTGGGTTGTCAAAGTAATTCCAAGTAAACCTTTCTACAGTAATTTCGAAAGCATGCATAATATTGCTAAATATCTTAAAACCTATTCCTGACTAGGCAGATCCAAAACAGGGTTGAAACATGTTCAGTCTTTCTCCCGTGACAAACAAAAGAGCCGAAAACTAATAAAAAACACATGTATGGTAATTAGCCTGAAACGGGCCGGATAGTGGCCCAAATCGTTTTCAGAAATACCCAATGCACAAATAGTCCACTCCCTTACAATTTTATTTATAAAAACACTAGGCATGTCATATGTTGAGGACTTCGTGAAGAGGGTTACTAAGAAGTTTCTGGATTCCCTAAACACCGCAGCAGGACCAGCGAGTTACTAGGGAAGACGACTCAAGACATCCTCCCTTAGAGACCAAGTGTTAAAGTTTACCTTCTTTTATTTATTTATTTATACATTTATTCTTTTACATTCATCTTTTATTTCCATCTATTTGTTAAGCTCTATAAGCAGTCCTAGGTTGTGCTCAAGATGAGACGACGCCGATCTGTCATTTTATATGTTATTTATTTTATGTCCATTTATACCTACTAGCATAGCATGTGATATGCTGAACTAGTAAAATAAAATTTAAAAAAAAAAATTATAAAGATTATTCTTGTACCGTATACAACACAAAGAAAAACTAATGTTATTAGGTTTTTTTAATGCCTATTTCACAATATATATATATATAAAATAGTTTTAAGGTTTTTTTATTGTCGATTTCTTGAAGAGAAAGAGAAGTGTTTCAAAAAATTGCTCGTCTTAAACAAAGAGAAGTGTCTTGAATAACCATTGTAATAATCATATGTAGATTATCAGTTAATACTGGAACTTGCAATCTTAGTACCATCACTTCTTAAAGCCTTCAATCGGTTTTATTAATCGAATAACTTTTCTTTCGTTAGCCATTGGATTTCGAAGTATTGCTCAGTTTGTTTAAAATGTTTATAGTTTCTGGTTGTTGGAAATACTAGAGGTAAATAACATCTGTGTTTTTCATTTACTATTTTCTTCTCTAGCTACTAAGGAACTTTTTTTTGGATTTTTATAATAAATGATTACCTTTTTCCTCAGTTTAATCCCTACTCTTCGGTCTTCTCTCCGATTCTCTTTATGGTGTCATAATTCAGTTTGCTCGCTTTTTCATCTTAATTTATGATGTGTTGATAATACTGACTTTTACTCTACTATTTTACTCGTACGTCTACCATATCAAATTTGAAGAAACATTTTTTAAAAATTGCAGTAGTTATTCGAATATTGAGGAAAGGGTGAACATATAGGGAGAAAACTTTTTCTCTCGAATTAAAGAGATAATAATAACGTTCGGTTTTAGAGTTCGAAATAAGCAGTCTAGACGCTGCTCTATCGTCTTTCTCTGAATGCTCTAGTCACCTCCCAATTTTGGCAAGGAAAATATATTATCCTATGGTTCACCAAAAGTAATGGAAAAGAATGAAAACTATAGGAAAATGGAAAACAAGAATTTACCAGATTCTCAGGAAAATACTTAAAAAATGCATAAACTGTAATATTTGAATACTAGATACACCTGCTCTAATATATACATATATTTTTTGTTTCAGAATTCAAGACGAAGCTTAGCATGTTATACTCCATTTTTGTCACCATATTATTTATATAATGTCTTCGAATATTGTGTTATTGAGGCAATTATTATCAGAAATTAGAAAAAGTAGTTCTAATGGAAAAATAAAAAATTCAAAAATTGTAAGTTACGCATTCAAACAATTTAGAAAATTTCAAGTTACTGATTTACAAAATTGTAAAGCCCAAGAAGAAGTAAAATGTTTAGCGCACACATACACAACCTATTTACTTAGTATTCGTAAATATAAAGAATTAGTGAAGTGTTATCATACAGCCGGTGAGCGCTCGATTAAGGACACGGCGAATATTATTGGTTTTAAACTTCCTCATGACCCTAAATAAATGACTTTACCTATTGTAATATTTATTTATATGTTTAGTTTCTTAAATGTAAACTCACTATGTCCCAATGGATATTTTCAACTTTCTCAAATGAGATTTTGTAGACCTTTTTTAACGTGTTATGAAATATCACAAATTAAAGTTGAATCTCTAATTGGATTCGGTTCAACCAAAAATGTATTTTTGGCAAAATGGAATAATCACACAGTTTCTTATTCTCTATTAAAACACAAGCAGTATATGTATGATTTTTATTATGGATTAAATCTTTTGAAATTTCTAAGTCCAAATCCGTATTTGACTCAGTTGTTAGGCTATTGTGAAAAATTGAATGTTATCATAACAGAATATCACCATCTGAATAATGCTTTAAACATGAGATATTTCAGAGAAATTGAGGTTTTCTCTATCAGTAAAAGATTAGGGCTATGTCTGAATTACGTAGAAATTTTAAACTTTTTTCATACTAGTCCTTTGGGAGTCAGGGTTAATTGTGATTCGAACGATATATTTAAACTACTTAGCCAAATGTTGATAACGACTGAAGGTAGCCTAATTTTGAATGATGTTGATGCTTTTCCTGAAGTTCAAGAAAACTCTACAGTAATATGTGGTAAAAAAAGTATAATTACGCCTCTTAGTGCTCCTGAGCAGTTGTGGGCACATCTAACTAATGTAAAAAAAGGTTATAACGAAAAAGTGGATATTTGGAAAGTGCCTGATGTGTGCAATTTTTTTTTAGATGGTTCTGATTATGAAGTAACTCAATATTTTGTTTTTGACATTCACCAAAAGTGTAAGGAATTCGATCCAAAAGATAGACCAACAGCCAAAATGTTGATCTATTTTTATAGGGAAATTTTGAATGATGTCTAGACATTAAAAAAATGAATTGAACTATTCAGAAAATGTCAAAACTTTGGACATTTTTTTTTTTTTTTAATTTTCTATTGCTCAATTAATTTATTAGAATGTTTTTTTTTTAATTTTAGAGTAAAATTGTCTTTATTTTTATTGTGTTATTATTTGCTCTATTTGTGTCTTCTTATATTCCTTGTTTTCCGAAATGTTTTCATTACATGTGTAGATGACATATTTTAAAAATTGAACATTACTATGTCCACGAAATAAAATGAATACAATTATTATTGATGTTACCTATTTTTTTACTTCTAAGCCATTTTTTTTTTTTTTTTGTATTTACAAAACACTCATTAACGATTTATAAAATAACGTTTAGCCTGTTGGAGCAATAATTGCACTTAAAATCACAAATGTGTGTATATTAAATAATTAATGGCATTACAACAATGTCATCAGTTTGATAGAACTCGGTTTATGTTTATAAGAAACCATTAAAGTCAGGACTAGAGTTTTAAAATTTCGTCAGATTCATTTTCGCTTCGATGGCTTCAATTTTTTTTCTCCTTCGTTAATGGCTTTAGCAGCTAGCCACAGCCAATACCTTCTACTTGACACCTCACATGTATTTCTTTGAATAATCTTATTTTTTAAGTATACCAACGTTTTGCGCATTCTACGTCAAATGGGCCACCGGCTAATTACTTCCTCAGCACGAATTAATCAATTACGTTTTCTCCCTCCAAAGCCAATCGACCGTTTGGGCTAAAACTCAATATTTGACTTACAAAGTGGCTTCTGAATCATACTGCATTTTGTGTTGATACATACATTGCATCGGCAGTTATTGAATTATTTATCATCATAATAAAGCCTGGGCAATTTATAGGACAACAATATACGTAAAATGGATTTCTTTTACAGATCCATTATCACTTGCAATGCAAAACGAACAATTACTTTTGGAGAGAAATAATGATGCTTTATTGGGTGGCATGACAGCTGAACATCAATACTGCGGAACCAGCACATACTGATAGAAATAACGATAATAATATTATTATCGAACTTACGGCCTCCTCGACCAGCGCAGGAGGAATAAAAAGAAATCGATTGGTATAAAGTGGATCGAAGGAACTCATCGTCCAGTGGATATTATAAGAAATCCCTGGATCAAATAGAATTTTTAACATAAGATATCCTGCGTCAGCGAGGAGCATGGCAATCGTCAAATGTACCTAGCCTAGAGAATATAGAAGCTATTCACAATCGACACAGCCATTGCCTAGAAAAAAAATCAAGCAGAGATTTTTATTTGAATCTCGATCACGAGATATTGTCCCGTTTCTCCTCAGATGAAGAGATCCAATAATATTTTTAATTTATCTTATCTACACTAAAAGGCAACTTTTCTGCGCTATTCCAAATTAAAAATCACATAATCGAGACACGCAAAAGTCTTTGAAAAAGTTCCAAAAAAGTGTGTTTTTATGAAACTTTAAGGTCCTTGCGGCACCTCAAGACGTACTCCAATATTTTTCATATTTTTTATTTATCTTATCTACACTAAAAGGCAACTTTTCCGCGCTATTGCAAATTAAAAATCAAAAGGTGATTTTTTCGTTCCACCCTAATGTACATAGGTTAAAGAAAAACCAAAAAAATAAATAAATGCATTCATATTTATTTACAATAACAGTCTTTTTAAACAATTTACTACAATCTAACTTCTTTTTCAAACATAATTTTTGTTATTTGAACATTTTTTTAAAGAGGAGAGTATAAAAAATTAATTAAGCAAGACAAACGTTGCAGTCATCACAGTTACATGAACAAAACATAAAAAAAAATAATAATGTTATTTATTTTTCAAAAGTATTTAGTTTTTACAATTCCTGTAAATTCAGAATTATAGAATTATCATGAAATGAAAAATAAAATAAATGTTCCCAACAGTAACTACCCATACTTTTTTTTATAAAGAGAAACATATTTTTAGAAAATAGTCAAACAAATGTTTTCATGTTTATGGTATGTAGTTACTTTCTACAAAATGTTTTTATTGTAGTGAAAGTAAGAAGACATAATAATATAACATTTGCTTATTTATAAATAAGTTAATACAATTATATAAAATAATAAATTACATTAACTAAACATTAAACTTTAATTTTTATAATCAATGAAATCAAATTGATTTTCTCTTCAATGTACCTCATTAATCAATAATGAGACCTAAGAACATCAAACTCAAATATGTAATATAAAGTCATTCCTCACACAATCTTATTAATGAATTCAATTAGAAAATAATTCTAAACCAATAGATTTTTTAAAAAAAACTTTTCTTATACGCTTTCTTCAATACAGATAGGATACCTCCAGAGTTTAGATAGCATATGAATTAATAACGATATCACATAAAACAAAAATAATAATAATAAAATAAGAGACAAGATAGATGTCCATATGATATTATTTATTTTTTAATTTACCTAATATTAGGTATTACACAGCATTTTAAATAATAATTAAACAAAACTATTTTTTTGGATTCTTAGCTAGTTTTTCTTCCGACTCATTAATTTTATTTTTGCCTTTCGTTTCTTCTCTTCCTGTTCTTGACGGATATCTTCCAAATCTTCTAATATACCTGAAAAAGTATAAAATACACTGATAAATATGTGTTGACAGTAGTGTTTGTTTAAAGATTAATTTTAATTTTTTTTTTAACTCATAAAACTTACTAGTTTTATATATTCGGAAAACAAAGAAGGAAATCTGATATTGAATGCTAAAATATTTAAATTAACTACCGGAAAAATATATAAAATCTATTCGTTAGTCATTATTACTTTGCATTTTCTCTATTTTTCATTAAACTGAAATTTTCAGAACCCTCGTAGTTGTTATGCATTTAAGATTAAAAAAAAAATAAATTGTCTTTTAAGAATTAATGTATAAATACATTTTTGCGACTAATTGGAAGTTCACAAATCAATTTTGAATGGATGCATCTGAGAAAGCACGGTTTTTGGAAGGGTTACAGTCGAAATTGTTTCCTGTTACAATAATTAAACGTCCTTTTTCCAAATATGTTGCGACAGTTTATTTATGTATCAGAAATTAGGTCACTGATCAATCAATTATACTGATACTGACTGGATCTTTACCAATTCCCCTTTTATTTCCCCAGATTTACGAAGTGTAGGGGAAGTTATGTAATCGGTCAGAAATTCGATGCTGAGTTTTCAATAAAATGAATTTATCGGCATGACATACTCGTATGTGTACCCAGAACCCCATAACAACGACACCTATTGATTTTCAGCCAAATGGGCCAAATAGAAGAGGTAATTAGAGGGGGCTTAACATAAAAACTCTAATAACTGACGTTGTAATTAATTTATTGACCCGAAATTTAATAAGTGAATTCAAAACACCATAAGGACAACACCTAATTTTCAGCTAATTCCCTAATTATTCAAGAAAATAGTTCAAGAAATGTGTTTTTTTGAATCTTTCGTGCTTACACGTAGTAAAAAATCATAGGTATATTACAAAATCAGCATGTCACCGCAACCTCAAATGAATAATTTATTTGTTTTAGATCAGTAAGTACTGATATGTTGTATTGCGTTATCCCTGATGTTGTAAAACTGGACCCTAACTCCCTTTCTCAACCTTCGTTTTTGAGTCTTTTGAACACATTACAAAAAAGAAATCGCGTCCGAAAGGTTTTGCACACTAGTGCGTCCCTGTGCCCTCGTCTATATAGAATTACAGAAGTCATGCGTTTCAAACAATAAAAACTCTGATAAAATATGTAAATCATATATATAAAGCTGAAAATGTCTGTGCTTTGTACCGCTATAACTCACGAACGGCTTGATGCATTTGATTAATTTTTTTTTTTAATTTGCTCGTCATCGTCTGTGGAAGGTTATAGGCGTATTAGTAACTCAATATCTGGTCCATCCCAGCATCCACCCACGCAATCTTTGTAACTCAAAAACCACTGCAATGATTAATGAGGAATCTTTTTGAATAGATAAGTTTTATCTACCGGAAGGTTAAGGTCTATTTTTTAATCAACCCCTGGTCCATCCCAGCATCCACTCACGCAATCTTTGTAACTCGAAAACCATTGCAACGATTAATGAGAAATCTTTTTGAATAAATTAGTTTTAGCTCCAAAGCTAGCGTTACTACAGTTGAAGGACTATAAGCCAAATTCCGTATGAATAATTGAAAATTATAACATCATGAATGTACTGTCGAGGAACTGAATAGCCTTATAGGAGATATTGGGAGAAAAGTCAAAGTTCCCCGGGCAACGCCGGGTATTACTGCTAGTTAACTATAAAACTATTCATGTGCTCTGATGCTCTGCATAAAAAAAAAAAAACAATTGGTTTTGTTAACTATTTTTATAAAACTCACCCATCTTCGTGCTCACATATTCTTCTTTCATTTGCTGAGCGAAATTTGATTCCATACATTCATCATCTTCCTCAACAGCAGCATACCTAAACAAGATATGAATAATTCAGAATGCAGCTTTTGTTGTTAACTAAACCTAACGATGGTATAATTAAACATGACTGCCGAAACCAGTAGTTAATGTATTTTCGTGGAATCCACAATATTTCAAAAAAGAAGTTTGTTTTATTTATTTACCCAGGTTACCTAGAGTAGGGGTCTTTAACGAGTACCTGACACCGCACAAGTTCGGCACCATCGTGTCACGTCCAATCCGAAGGACGGCTTGCTCATAGTATTTTTGACGTGAAAACGTCTATTCGCTCGTTAAGCACAGTGAAAGCCGGTCAAACTTTCTTGTGTTAATATCGGCAGATTTCAATCGATAATAACTACGAGACTAATAATGCGATAACAACGGTTGAGGTCACAATGGATAGAGCATGTCTGTACGTGTTTGTTGTACAGTGTTTGTTTTGCCTGTGACGTTATCTACTGTGGGCGCCGGCGGTTGATTGTTGCGAATTAGCGTTGTGTAAAATTAGAAATTAGTGTAGCGTGATAACGCGTTTAGATAGGACGTTGATTCGGGTGTCATTGTAAAGAGCTTGAGAAGCACTACTAGGACTCAAAGTGAAACAATAAAAATATTCGCCAAAATATATGTAAATATCGGTATTAAATTGAAAATTGCAAAAAAATTAAAGATGTCGTCTCATATGAATCGTAAATTTGCGCAGAATTATAGAAAACGCAAATCAGAGGAAAGCTCGCATCAAAAGGAATTAAAAAACCTAATAAGTCTAGTGCCGAGCAAATGCAAGAGCTACGGCAGCATCGAAAAGAAAATGAAAAATGATTTTATCCCGACGTTTTCACGGAAAATCTACGGCGTGGACCTTGACTACGCCTTAATGTTTTTTACCTCTCTGCTTTTATTGATCTCCCATTTATTCATATCTTTCTTACAAGCTTATTTTTGCATAATAGATGTTTCGGGCCTACTGCCCATCATCAGTACATCAAATTTATATAAATATTAAGTAATTGGCCCAAATGGTATTACAGTCATCACATAATTATTCAATCATTACGTGCTTATTATTTTGCTTCATTTCTTTCCCTTTAGACAGCTGTCATAGCGTATAATACGCTACTTTTAACCTAGTCAAAAAAGGGCCTTTCGAATCAGGATAACAAGTAATTTTGGTGAGATTCTGACCTTAACAAGTAACTCATGAATACATTTCAAAAAAGATTCCACTTTCACTCACTTCGATTTATCATATCCGAAGATTTCACTGATATATTTCGAGTAATCGTCCCTTTCAATATCATCGTCATCGATGAAATCGTCCAATTCTGAATCGTATTCAGAGTCAGAATCAATTCGTCCTAAAATCAATTAAACAAAAAAATTTAGAAACATAGAAATAGAAATTTAGACAAATTTCTAGACTTAATTTGTAAGGACTCATCATATTATTTTTTACTTCCTCATTTTATACATTGTATATGCGAGGGGACATAAGAAAAGGGACTTAGATCTTAGTTTTTATCGGTCTTTAGAACGTTCTAGCTATAAAAATCATAGAGATAATTGGAATTAAATTCTCAAAAATAAGCTTTGAGACAATTTTTTTAACTTCAACAGCAGCCGTCTTGAATAACAGCGACCATACATCTTATATACTTAATTCTGAACTAACAACAGCGTAAATTAAACACGTTGGATGTGGCGACATCAGGTGGGGAGTCAGCGAAGTGGTGATGCCACCTGGGGACCCATTGCACAATTACAACATTACATTGCAGCCAGGGTCATGTTTCTAATCATCCATCCAAACATAACCTTATAAATGTATAAAAACTAAAAAAAAAAGTATATATATATCGCCCCCAGTTTTTGTCAGGGTCTATGGAAGTAAGGCACATAAGAATTTTAAGGTAATGAGGTTTTACTATTAAGTTTTCATTTTTTTTGGCTCCTCTAACAAATTAACGAAAATAAGTTAAAGCCTCTTTTCTCTACGGCGACCCGTATGAAAAGAAAGTATGCATTAATTCGAAAATTGAATCCAAGGTTTTGACAGATTAACAAATGACAACTTGTTTTTTCCGAGATAAAATGGTTGTTCCCCAAAATGTCCTCCCTTAATGAATAACCTCTAAAATTAAATAATATATAAAAGAATAATTACTTTTCTTCAACTTCCTCTTCTCCAAAGTACTTTTCATGGGCCTTTTTTGCCTCTGAATTGAATTGAGTTCCCGCCTTTTAATTATATCATCCGGTCTTTTTTGCTTCTGAATCAAATTCAATTCCGGCCTTTTCCTCGGAATTGAATTTTCCTCCGGCTTTTTCCGCTGAATTGAATCTTCCGCCGGTCTTTCTCGCCTTTGAATTGAATCCTCCGGTCTTTTCTGCCTCTGAATTGACTCTTCACATTTCTTCGGTCTTCGGTTAGAATCTTCATCTGTTTTTTCTTTGGTTGCCCCTCGACTTGTCTGTGAATTTTCAATCAATGCTTTATTTGCCAAAAGCATTCGTTTTTTTCGAAGTAACTCTATTTCGCGATCGATGTCCGATAAAGAGGCATCAATATTATTAGACTCTGTAGAGGGAGACTTGAAGGTCCCTTGTTCGGGACGTTTTTGTAAAATGTCCGGTCTTTTTGATGTAACATCTGTTTTTTTATTAATTTTAAACGGTTTTTCTTTACACTGTGTTTTGTTTACTGGGGTTTGTTGATTCACATTTTTTGTCCAAACGCTTGAATCTTTCTTCAGTCGATCTATGAGTAAGCTACCACTAACCTTTTCTTTATTTGAAAATTCGATTTGATCTTTTCTACTTTCTTCACCATTAATTCGAGAGGATTCTACAACTTTAGTTTTTTTAGGCTCTTCATTAGGTTTATTCACATTCGCTCTTGACTTTGTATCAGTTATGGTCGGAGTGTTAGAATCTTTTTTAGAATTTTTTTCATTATCATTCACTTTGTCCGGAATTAAATAGGTATGTCGTCGCTTATTTTTGTTTAAACGTCTCTCTTCTTCCTTAAAGAATTCCGATTTCTCCTTTTTCGTCATTAGTCTTTCGGGTTCCTTAGGCTTTTCCACAACAATAATAGGTTCATGTTGCTTTTTGGCCGCAAGTTGTAATAACTGATCAAATTTGATTGGGGGTGGGAGAGGCTTTCGTTTTTTCCTTTGTTCTGCTAATTTTTTATCATGTTCTTGCTGCAGGTTCTGATTATGGTCTTCTCTGCTTTCCATTGTGTCATCTTCTTCTTTATTGTCTTTTCCGTCTGAACCTTCTTCATGTTTCCTCTTTTTTCTTTTATGTGGTAATAATTCTTCATCAGCCTCTTTTTGTAGGGCTGCCCTCACTCGGTCCTAAAAATAAGAAGAAATAGCGTAAAAAAAAAACATTATTATAAATATTTGATGGGTCACGGAGACCGAACTATTAGAAATTCTTAATATTTGAGTATACAAAATAAGACCGACGGAAGGAGGAAAAAGCAAGGAGAATGTTTTAAAAAACTGTTATTTACAATGTTGATTTTTTTCGGAATTGTTTTCAAGAGGTTTCTTATTTTTTGACAATATTTCCACGTTCCTATGGCCACTATGAATCTCATTCGGAAGAGTCCCGAAATATTAAAAGACACCTCCGGAAAAAAAAAATAATGCCGGAATAAATCAACATAGTAACATCCCATTGTTATTTATACACCCAAATTCGTCCAGGAATAGATTATGTAGTACTTCCTATAATTGGGACATAATTGGTTCCTTTACGTTCATTAGAGTCGAGATGTGTCGTTCAGAATTGTAGCAACTTACCACTTTAAGCACTTCTGTTAATTAGTAAATGCCGGTGAGGTAAATAAATAGTGAATGCAGGCAATGAAAATTCATTAACATTACGTAGCTGTGTTCACGGACTTTTTAAAATGAGTAGAGTATTAAATTATTATGGGAAATAAACTTTGCAATAAAGCAGATACCAACAAAAAGAATAACCTTGGGAATGGGACCAGAACTGAATCAAAGATATGGACTGTTACGTCAACTACTTGGACCAAAATCAAAACTGACTATTAACAAGAAACTTACGAATTGTAAGACCATTTATACGTCCAATCTGGACAAAAGAGCTTGAATTTTGCAGTACAGCCAAACAATCGAACATAACTCGTATATAAGAATTCCAGTCCAAACTCCGACGACGAAGTAACAACGCTCCTTTCTATATCACCAATAACGTCCTACACCGAGATCTCAACATTCCCACTGTCAATGAACTAATGCAATCCCGATTCCAAACATTACACAGAAACCTTTCTTCTCAACTCGCACAAGCCGTTTCCTATCATTGCCATCCTCGTCGCTTCAACAGGAGATGGCCTCGCGATCTTCTCTCTAATAGTGAATGAGGAAAATTTACTTTCGAAGGAGTGTCAGCGCTGACTGGCTTCACACATCAAGTGATTGTAGTAAGTATTGTTATATTTATGATATTGTGATCACACATTTGCTTATTATGTACATAGATTGCAAATAAAATTAAACAATTCTATAACTAAGTTCAAAACTCATTTCCGATTGGAACGAGACAGCTGTTGCGAACGAAATATTTCTGTAAAGATAGTGGATTACTTGACAGATATTTCAAGTTCTCAGTTAATATTGATCTTACGTGAAAAGCTACGGAATCAATATGAGATATTTACCTTAGCAGCACTCAAGTCTTTAACTTCTCGCTTCATTTTTGAAAATGGGGTATCTTCAGCTGGCATGTTTTCGTATTTATTAATCAGTTTGTTGTAAAATGCAGACGCTTCTTGTGACACATAGCCATAATCATCCTCATCACACTGCTTGGACCCTTATAAAATAAATAACACAATAACTATAAATTCAATAACAATAAATATTATTTATATTCTATAACTAAGTTCCAAACTCATTTCCGATTGGAACGAGACAGCTGTAGCGAACGAAAAATTTCTTTTTGGAAAACAACAAAAGGAGAGGCTGTCAAATAACACAAAAGGGATTGTAATTATTCTTATAACCGACAAATACTATACCACCATATTTATATATAAATAAAACTATAAGGCGTAGCTGTCTTTACATTGAGTATTTCTGAAAATTATTAGGATTTTATCCGTCACAAGATAAACAGGGACCATACAAGTGGTTTTTAGCTTTCCCATCTGTTTGTTTGTCTGTTTTCATCATCCGGGGAAAATTACTGAACACGTTAGAACCAAACTTCATTCTTTGAATCTGCTTATTCAGGAATACATTTTAGGATACATAATATCTCAAAATCACTGTAAAGATCGTGGATTACTTGATAGATATTTCAAGTTATCTCAGTTAATATTGATCTTACGTGGAAAGCTACTGAATCAATATGAGATATTTAAACATTTTTTCTAATATACCAGTCTTAGCTAATAAATAACAGATAAAGAACCTTTTTAAATAGATTTTTTCTTCGGTACTTACTTGTTAGGACATTGATGTTTATTAAAATATCTGTTATTATTATGTTGGATTTGTTTATTGTACATATGTTAGAAAATCAGTCTTAGTTTAGAAATGTAAAATAAAGTGAAAATATGTTGTGCAATTATGTCGTACTAATTTCTTAACAATTGGCGAACGAGGAAAAGTATAAAATGTTTGCCGGGAAATTGGAAACATTTAACAAAAATACTGACGATATTGAGGAGTATTTAGAAATCGTAGAAAACATTTTTGTTGGGAACGATGTTCGGAAAGAAAAAATGGTTCCAATTCTGCTGGGAAGCATTGGGAAAGAAACTTATTCGTGGCTGCGGGCAGCATGTGAGCCTGTCAAACCTGCCAGTATGGACTACAGCACGTTGGTGAGGCTATTAATAAATCAGTTTCGTCCTAAAACTGTGGAAATTGCGGAGCGTTTCAGACTGCATCAGTGTAAGCAGGATGTAGGTGAGTCCGTTAATACCTTTTATTACAGACTCAAAAGTAAAGCACGTTACTGCAACTACGGGGACTATTTGGATGTGACACTGAGGACACTTCTGGAAATAGGGTTAAATTCGGTGAACATTCAGTCCAGGCTGTTGACCGAACCCGATTTAACCTTGCAGAAAGCTCTGGACATAGCCACGTCCTTAGAGTCCGCCCTGGAGGAAGCTTCGGTGTTGAAGAACAATGAGGTGAGTGGACTACATGCATTACGCAAAGGTACTCTAAATAAGAAAGGTAGCGGATATAATAACTTCTAAGTTGAGAAACGCGGACATATTGTGGAAACTTGTAATAAATAAATAAAACAAACTTATTTTTGAAATATTGTCTATTCCACTAAAGAAGTGGAATAGACAATATTTCAAAAATAAGTTTGTTTTATTTATTTAGCGGATATAAGGACAACAAAGCTAATTTAGTTTGTTATTGTTGCGGAAAAAAGGGACATATCAAGATGGATTGTCAATATAAATATAGTAAATGCAGTAAGTGTGGGCGTAAGGGACATCTTCGCAAAGTTTGTAGAGCCCAAATTAGAGTGAATGAGGTAAGTGAGGAGTCAAGTGACAGTGACCACACGGATAATGAGGTGTGTTATCAAGAGGTAAACCGTGGCCGGCTGAATAAGATATCGCAAAGCAAGCCTATGTTGTTGCCAGTTACCATCAACGGGAAGCGTGTCGATATAGAGGTGGACACCGGGGCGGCTTTGAGTGTGATGAGTGTAGGCGAAGCCAAGAAGCTGATGAAGGTCGAAAGGCTGTCACTGAAGCCAACCTCGGTTACTTTAAGGACTTACACTGGGGAAACTATAGTACCGGAAGGCAAACTTAAGGTAGATCTGGTCTATAAGGGGCTATCTTATAGTGGATATTTTTATGTTTGCCCGCACAAGAGTAAAGCACTCTTAGGAAGGGACTTTATTCGTAAGCTCCCTATACAATGGAACGAAATCAACACAATTGATTTCAGGGACTATTTAAGTAAAAAATTTTCAAGGGTTTTTGATGTTTCTTTGGGTAAGGTTGTTGGCCTCAAAGGAAAACTTTCGTTAAATGAAGGAGCTGTTCCTGTGTATAGGAAGGCGCGGCTGTTGCCATATTCTTTGAGACCTCGGGTTGAGGCGGAACTGCAGAGACTGGAAGGTATAGGAGTGATAACGAAGGTGCCTCATAGTGACTGGGCGACACCCATAGTGCCTATAGTGAAGCCGAACGGGAGCATCAGAATCTGCGGGGATTACAAAGTGACTGTTAATCCCCTATTGCAGGTTCCTGATTATCCGTTACCCGATGGGCAGGTCTTTACGAAACTAGATTTAAAGGACGCCTATCTTCAGCTAGAAATGGATGAAGCCGCTAGTCATTGCTTAACGATCAATACCCATAAGGGCTTATATAGGTATAATCGTTTGGCTTTTGGGATAGCAGCGGCTGCGGCACTTTGGCAAAGAACGATGGAGGAAATCTTGACTGGTACTAAGGCGCTTTGCTATGTTGACGATATCATAATATCTGGGCGAAATGAAAGGGAACATTTACAAAATTTAAAAGAAGTATTTGATGTTTTGGCTGCGAAGGGGATTCGCCTGAATAAAGATAAGTGCGAGTTTCTTAAGGATCAAGTAGCTTATTGTGGCTTTATTATTAATAAAAAGGGACTTCATACAGATAAGAAAGTCAAAGCAGTGTTGGATGTTCCCCGACCGTCAAACAAGTCTGAATTAAAAGCTTTTCTGGGTATGATAAATTATTATCGTCGGTTCTTACCACGGATATCCTCGCTATTAGATCCCTTGTTTGAGCGGCTGGAAAAGCATGTTAGGTGGAGCTGGGATAAGAATTGTGATGAGGCTTTTGCAAAGGCCAAGAAATCCCTGGCATCCGATGTCGTACTCACACACTACAACCCAAACTTGCCTTTGATAGTGGCTTGTGATGCTTCACCCGTGGGCATTGGGGCAACCTTATCACATATAGTGGACGGTGAAGAGCGACCTGTGGCTTTTATCTCTCGGCGACTATCACCTTGTGAAAGACGTTACGCGCAGTTCGATAGGGAAGCGCTGGCCCTCGTGTGGAGTGTTAAAAAGTTAGATCGTTATCTGAGGGGTCGTAAGTTCACTATCATAACCGATAATAAACCGGTAAGGGCTATACTTGACCCTAAAAGAAGCATTCCTAACTCGGCGTCCGATAGAATTCAGCGATGGGGTGTGGCTTTGGGGGCTTATCAATATGACATTACTTATCGTAAAAATGGTTTACATTGTAATGTGGATGGTCTCTCCCGGTTGCCATTGAAGATGGAAGAGGAAGACAGGAGGGACACAGAAGAGGAGGAAGCCTACGGGATAGTAAAATTCATGGAGGAGGCGACAGCCGTGAGTCACAAAGAGGTGCGGCGGGAAACTCGAAGAGATAAAGTGCTCTCGAAAGTAGCGGAGTTTACTCAGCGTGGGTGGCCGGCTCATGACAGAATTAGCCAACTTGGTGAGTTCCTCACAAAGAAAGATGAAGTTTCGTTAGAGGATGGAGTATTACTCTGGGGCCGGAGAGTAATCGTCCCTGGAAGCCTTCAACCCAGAATACTCGAAGAGTTGCACAGTGGGCATCTGGGTGAAAGGAAGATGAAGGAGCTTGCCCGTTCTTATGTATGGTAGCCTGGAATCACTAAGGAGATAGAAAGGACGGTGAAAACATGCGACGGGTGCCAGCTGAATCAAAGAGAGCCGGATAAAGTCACAGTTCATCCATGGGAGTGGCCGCAGGGTCCGTGGCAGCGGCTACATATCGATTATTCTGGGCCGTTTATGGGAACATCATTCTTAGTGGTAATAGATGCCTATTCAAAGTGGCCAGAAGTTTTCAAGATGAGTTCCACAACCTCCGACTCCACGGTAAGTGTACTAAGGTCTCTTTTTGCAAGGTTCGGAATACCTGAACAAGTGGTCACGGACAATGGGCCCCAGTTTGCAGGGGCCGAATTTGAACAATTCATGAGAAGAAATAATATCTTGCACCTCAAATCCGCTCCATATCATCCGGCGACGAACGGACAAGTGGAGCATTTATGCAGAATCTCAAACGAAGCCTGCGGGCCATGAAGAACCAGGGAGGAACGTTGCAGAAGAAAATAGATATATTTTTGCTGAGCTATCGCGTTGCCCCTCACAGTACTACCGGACAGGCTCCTAGCGAGTTGCTGATGGGGCGTCTGGTTCGCACTCGGCTGGATACCATGCGGGAGAGTGTGAGGTCTAAAGTCGGTAAGAAGCAAGAGGCCGTGGGACTAGCTGTGAAGAAAGAAAGGGGATTCGAAGAAGGAGAAGCGGTATTGGTCCGGTCATACAACGACTCGGCCAAGTGGAAACGAGGAGTTGTAAAAAGGAAGTTGGGCCAAAGACACTATGAAGTGGAGGTAGATGGTGCCATTTGGAAGAGGCACACTGACCAACTCCAGTGGGATCGAGGCAGGGCTGACTCTCTGAGCAGACCTCCTGAGGTGTTGATGGAGTCGAGCACTTCAAGGACTGGATCTCTGGGGCAGCCAGCAGTTCAGGAAGACGTGGCTTCTGCAACCTGCAGAGAGGAGCAGACTGAGGCGCCGCAAGCTACCAGGTGCAGCACCAGAGTCCGGCATCCGCCTAGCAGACTGACATACGTCAGGCCTGGGGTACAAATAGGCCGGCTGTCATCAGCGCTGCCGGGGAAGAGTTGTTAGGACATTGATGTTTATTAAAACACCTGTTATTATTATGTTGGATTTGTTTATTGTACATATGTTAGAAAATCAGTCTTAGTTTAGAAATGTAAAATAAAGTGAAAATATGTTGTGCAATTATGTCGTACTAATTTCTTAACATTACTGATCAATGGCCTTTCTCAAAGCCATTAAACTGTTTATTTTTACTTGACATAAACCTTGTCCTCGTCAATTTCCACCGATTGATAGGTCCCTGAAATTTCTACATCGGCCTACTTAAATGTGTTATAAAACCACAAAGTTTAGTAGCGTGACATGTGAGAGAGGAACTCACTCGCTCGTTTCAATTAAACTTGGAAAGTGTATGGACATTTCAAGAAATTATAGGAATATACATTTTTTTTACATACCAGCAAGAGTATCGGCTGTGTTTACATTGTCGATGGCATCTTCCATTACAGACTTATTTGCAGATTTGGTACGTTTCAACATAACTTGAACTCGTTTTTGTGCTTTTTTGTCCTGACTTCGAAGTGCTAGAAGCTCCTGGAAATAGTAAACCATAATATATTAAACGTAAAGTATATAGTAGAATCCCGATAATCTAGGAAGCGGATTAACGGGATTGATTTTTCATGAAAAAACTAAAAATAAAAACCTATATCTAGGCAATGTCCAAATACATTTCTGCGATCTGTGTCGATATAGTAAAAAGCTAATAAAATAAATAAAAACAAAGAACTCGTTTAACTTTTATATTGTCTAATTCTACAGAAATATAATGTATTCACTATTTAAACTATATTGAGATAATAATTTTTTTTAAAATAAAAATAAAAATTATTAATTAAATAATAAAAACAAAGATAATTATCACACTTCCTGTAGAAATTGTGTGGTCTTCTACTAAATTTTGATTTCTACATTAGTTTTCGAAAAGGGCCCTAATAAAAATATAGAAAGTCCATGAAAGGAAGTGCACATATATAAAAAAATATTTCAATTAATAATTACTTCATTTGGACTTCTTCTAAAGTGAGATGCCATTCCAAATTTGCAAAAATGTTCAATCTAATCCAAAGGTATTTTCTTATCTGGTTGACAGGGAAAATGAATAGCAAAGAATCGAGAAAAAGAAACAAAATAGTGGGTTTATTAATACTTAACCTACATTATAAAGAAAATAATAAATTTGAAAATAAAAAGAAAATCATTTACAAAACTACTAATTCCTAAAACTATATTAGTTCAAATCTTCTTTATCGTTCCATTCCTTATTATATTCTTACATATCTACTTCATCAAAATGTATACATTTTTATGGAATTAGACAATTGATATAAATGTTAAACAATTTTTTTGTTTGTATTTATTCTATATCTAGATATATCTAGATATAGAATAAATAAAATCCGTCTAGGAGTCGCGGATAATTTATTATCATAAATTTTTTATATCTGGGCATACACATTTAGTAGGTACATAAATTGAAGATGCAACACCAAGTTGAAAACATAGGTTTCGGATCAAATTTCATCACAAATTAGATACAGTAGAGTCCCGCTAATCCGGACGGGATTTAAAAAAAGAATCAAGATTTAGTAACAGTAGTACTATACAATAAATAAATTTTGAGTTGTTATGTTAACCCTATCACAGTTCGTATGTTGAAAATTTAGATCTACATACATATACTACATTATGCAGTAATAAAATTAAGCTGAAGGAAAAGGTGTATTTAAGAGAGAGAAAAAATCGCAAAAATATATACGCTATTCTTCTTTAAGAGGAAAAGCAACCCAAACTGTTCGTGCGGCGGATTCAAGACTGCAGAACATGTGGTCCTCGAATGTCCGCGCTGTACGACGGGCCTAGGGTGGAGTTGATACGCGGGACAGTATTGTACCTGAGACTCGACCTACGGCAGCTGGTGACGAAAACCGACTAAACAGTGTTCAGCTGATTTGTCGCCTCTTGGCGGAGAAAAAAAGAAAGCACTTTTACCCTGCACCGGAGAAGACTGCAGGCACGCCGGTGGTCGCCCCCGGCGCACCACCGTACTACATCCAGCACGCGTCTCACATTTATCCCGAGCCCTCTCAGTGTGCCAAGCAGCGCCGCCAATACCACAGCAACAGACTTTTAAATAAACTTGTTGCCCCTATTCGGCGAACGGGTATCGTGGCCTCCACTGGAGGTCGGCAACCCAGGAAAAAATAAAAAATAGTGGATAATTAATTATCATAGTTTCAATGTTCTTTGTTAAGTATTATGGGATTATTGTCCCGTCAGTACCTGCCTGTCTTTGACCAGAACAAGTAGATTTTTATACACTTCCCCTCTTTTATTGTTGAATTTGACAGTTTGAAGTGTCCTCATCCCCTTTCCGTCAATTGTCGGAACTGGGGAGAGGCCCTATATTCAAGAAGTGTGAAGCAGGACGTTCCAACCACCATAATGCTGAGAGAGAGCTCAAGACCCGTCGTTTCAGTACGAAAAGGCAATAAGAAGGAACGACTGGTCGAAGAGAAGGCTCTGCGGGTTTTCTGAAGACCACCGAGATGGGGGGTTGTCGAGTGGGAAGAGCGGATACTCCACGTAAATCATTGTCAGTGGTCGGTGAACCATATCTCAATATTTTACCAAGTAATTTGGAACTTTAATTTCTTAGTAAAAACTTCGCAAATATTGTTGTAGTGTTTTATGCCAAACGGATGATTCATGCAGACAATAAGCCCATAATCCCCCATAATACTCAATTGAAAATACTGAAACTTTAATAATTTCTTAGTATAGCACTACCCAAGTTTTTATGGAGTTTGCTGTTCGATACTTTCTTCGTGGTGTTGCATTTTCAATTAGCATCAATTTATATATGTTCTCACCTCCTTTTTCCGCAAAGCATCAGCCATCCTTCTCTTATCTTCTTCTTCTTTGCGGGCCAAAAATTTTCTAACATTAGCTGAAGAAACTTTGGATCTCTCAACTTTTTTAGGAGGAGTAAAGGTGGTACTATAGCAACGAACCTACAAATAACAAATTTGCATATTTATAGTAATGTCACGAAACAGATTTTATGAATGTTCCAATACATTTATATAACACAAAAAGTTGCTCACTTTCAACAATTTGATATCTGACACCCAAGTAATTAATTATAAAAAGTAATAAAAACTTATCGTACCTCTTTATTCGTAGCATTTTTATTATTTTCTTGAGCCTTGTATAATAATTCTACGTAGCTATCCATAGTTTAAGATGTTATGAAAATATGTTTAAAAAAAAAATTGATGATTGATGTCAATTCGAGAGTTATTTCAATAGTTTACCTAAAATGGAAAAAATAAACATTTATTACAATAAGTAAAACAGTTCAGAACATTCAAAAGAAAATATGGTTACCTAATTTCCAACTGAATTAAAATGTTTCAGCCACATTTAATAAGAAAATTACTTTCTTTTATAGGGGTATCACATTATGAGGAGAAAATAACAAATATAGACTTACTTCATTTACATATACACAGAAAGTAATTTGAACTTGTGTGTTTATAAGTGACATATATACACTTTAATAATTCTTTTTAAAAACACCCAAAACAGTAATCTCATAAAAAGAATTTTTAAAAAAAGAAGGAAAAACCAATTTATTAAAATAATCGAGCCTAATTAAACTCATACAACATCGCAATATAAAGTGCAACAAGTTATCATGAAAGTTGTTGAAATATTTTTTCCTATAACCTAAAACATAAGGTAAATTTACATTTCTAACAGATGGAGATATTTGGATAATTAAATACAACAAGGCACATTAGAAATAGACATCCAAACATTTATAATGATGGATTAAGAGAGTATAACATTTGATGACTCCAAATATGTTTAAACTATTAATTAAAAATACATATAAATGTATAGCCCTTCAAAATTATAAGTCATTTTCCACATAAACTCACCATAATATATTATAAGAATTAACTAAATGATCGGAGAAAAAAAAAAGTGTTATAATGAAATACCACGGAAAAAAAAAAAAAAAATGAGAACACCACGAACTGCACAGAAACAAAACAATCACAAAATAAAAAACTTGGTAAGTTATCATGAGACTACTTTCTAGCAGTGTTGCCACTTTGGAATTTGCGTATACAGATTTGCACTTGCAAGTGCATGATTAAATAGTGTAGCACGAAACGTGCAGAAGTGTAGGAACAAAGTGTTTCATGTCATATCCTGCTTGACCTGATCCCGAATGTCAAATTAAAGTAAAGTACAAGGACTTTAGTAGTAATTAGTGCAGCGATAACTACGAGACGCATATATAATTATTTTTGAAACTTCTGCGGCATAATGAATATTAATGAGCATATTATACTCTACATTTACCACAAAACAAAATTTTCAAGGAAGAGGTCACATGATTATGGGAATTGCAGTTAGACTATTTAAAATTTACTTAGTCGAATTTTTTTAAGGCAGATAAGATATGTCAATTAGTGTTCTTAATTAATCAACAGTAATAATCATGCCCCGAGTACTTAGAAAGGAGTAAAACTACTTTGAAACAATACAGGGCAAATAAATCGGAAATTTTCAGATAAATATTCCATAACATATGAAACCAAACTTTTAAAAACTGACAGCTAGTATCTACGTAAAAACTAACAAAAATATTGACATGAATTTGCATAGCCAATGTTCTCAATAATGCCATTAGGGGCTTTCAGATACAGGGAAGCCCTGATAGTTGTTACTTTTTGCTCACACTAATAAACATTGTTTTATAAATATAGGAAAATCAGGATTGTGGTTTTATTCAAAACGTTTCCGTGAAGCTTCAATGTAACTTCTCCGCCCTCCCCCCTCTCACAGGTTTTGATTACCACAAAGAATGTTCACATTCCCAGTCAACAATTATTTTTTTAATGAATCTTAAACGATTAGACTATTCTATAAAAAAAAATGTGCAAGAAGAACTTTTAATATGAATTTAGTGATTTTCTGTATTCAATATCAGTTGTTGCTTTTCAAAGGGATAGATAGTCGGAACGTTTTACAGGTGTAATTAATTAAAACAAATGTGTTGCTTATTAAAATATTGTTAGATATTTGAAACATATAGAAAATAATTAATAATCACCGTTATATGTTCTATAAGTTTTAGACGTACGTCACACCCCCCTGTTACAACAAATATCGACTCGCCCAGTTGAGGTTGTTTGCTTGGATGGGTTCTTAAATTTAGTATTTTTACGATAAGTAGTGTAACGCAGGTGACTTTATGAGAAAAAAATATATTCGCTCTCGAAATGTTTCGTCAACATATTGTGATAATGACTTTTATATGATTACAGTTTGTTAAAAATTAAATTTTTATAATTTTGTTGTTTTTTTGAAAGGAGATGCTGTATGCAGTTAGTAATCTCTTAGTTTTTTATGTTTCATCAAGTTATGGTGTTACGGTGAAAATATTTTGTTATGAAAATTGTGTTCATGGGAATAAGCATGATAACTCTTCAAAAACCCAGGTGAATATCATTTTGACTTCTTATTGCGTGTAATGTGTCCAAAGATTTTTTGATATATTTTATTCACAATAAATAATCACAAATTTAGTCATATCGATTCTTATGCTGATAAACATTTTTTTTTCTCACTAAATAAATAAGAGAGACTTATTGATGATTTAAGTAAAACAATTAATACTATTTTGAGTACAATGACCAGTGCTGTAGAGGTTATCACATTAATGTAGGTTGGAATTTTTTTATCCTCATTTTCAAAAATTTTAATGAGAATGCAGTTTTTCCCTCATTAACTATCTTACAATGTTTGGAAATTTGTTTGTAAACTATTGTTTTTTTTCGAGACTTGTTTTGTTATGATTCGAAAAACAATAACCTTGAAGTTATAGACATGTATAGGTTATATGATCATACCAAATTTTCCCATTTCTTATTTTCATTTTTGTAAATCAATAACGTCTTCTATATTTTCGTATATGACTATGACAAAAAAAAAAAAAATGACAAAAGCAATATTCGACCTTTCTTATAGCTCACGAAATATCATATACATATATGTAACTTTCTTGGAAATTCATTGATGAAGTTTTATGTTACCTATATTCTTTCTTTTGGTTTTATAGTATTTTTACTTTATTTATTACAGTAAATCTAAGCGGAAGGGGTGTTCTCATAGGTCTTTTCTACGAATGTAAATAGTATTATTTTTCTAGTAAATTCAGTCAGGCTTTTAAATTTAAATTAAGTTAATCAATTGCTGAGTAGTGTTTATCAGCATATATAATCCTATATTTCTTGGTGGTAGGCGGATGTAGTGGACTTATTTGTTAAATACAGATGTAACAGTCCAACATATTTTATTTTTTACCACAACTAGTTCTGTCAATCTGACATCTGCAGGTGGTGAATCTGAACATACATAAACCAAATTAGACCAGAATTTACGAGCATTTACAGCTCATGTTATTCATTAATAATAAACATAATTATTAATGATTGACATGTGCAGTGAATGCTCGTAACTTCTAGTCTAATTTGGTTTATGATGTTCAGATTCACCACCTGAATATGTCAGATTGACGAAACTTGTGGTAAAAAATAAAATATATCCGACTGATACATCTGTATTACTTATTTATATAATCCTTTTTTCTAATAAAAAAGTGATGGAAAGTTATATGGTTTTTGTTTTCTTTCTTTCTCAAATTTTATATAATTACGAGTTTTCCACTTCTTTTCCGTTCATATTACTTTCTTTATTATTCTATCTTTTGCTTAGTGGATCTAATAAATCTGAATTCAAGTACCATTGAATTTAAAACTTAAATCGTAGTGGGGATGTTGTTTACATTAATAATAATTAGTATAAGAAAATATTGTAATACTGCAAAAATCGAAGATCGAGTTTTCATCGAATATAAAAACTGAAAGATACATTTTATATGAAGTACAGGTTTTCGCAGGTCTTCCGGTTTGCCGAAAAGCGTCCTGAAATGTCGTTTTGGAACCCATATTTTTAGGCGTTTCCTTGATTTACACGAAACCTGTTAATCCTATCGAGAAATTGTTCTTTTCCAATCGCTAATGTGTCCTCAGATTTGACCAATACGACGAAAGTTATAGCGCCCCAAAGAATGTAAAATAAATCTCCTAAGGTAATATTTCAAAGTACCTAATGTTCAAATTGTATAGCGGCTTATGAAATGTTTTTTATTATTAGTAGTTTTTACGAAAAATGATGATAAATAAAGAAAAAAAAAATATATATGTATATGATTCGAATTGGTTGAAAATCAGTCGGTTATACTTATGTGCTTCTGGATTCAGTTATAAAATTTCGAATCGATGTATTCATTCTATCAAGAGTTAATACATTAGAGAGTGACATATTTTTCAAATTTTAAATGTTTTAATCAAGGGAATCAGAAAATTCCCCCTACTTCTGCAACTTGCTCTATTGTTGTTTGGGGATTAAGGAATCAGTAATAGCTCAAAACGGCTACGTGACATTGCGGCAGGAGCAATAGCATTTGCATAAAGTGGATCAGTACTCCAATAGCTTCTTATGGTTGGCTTTCTATCTAACCCCATATATCCAAGAAGACCCAAAAAGTTCTTTATTTTGGTTGCATTTGTAGGGCTCCATTTAAATTTTGCGCTCTCGCCTAATTCTTCCAAGGTCAGGATGGCATACCTGTTAGTTTCTTCAACAAAAAAGTTAATAATTTCAGGCCCTATAAATTGTTCAAAAAATGTGAAAGCGTTACCTCCAGACAGTTCTTCTTTTATTTCGTCAGGTATGCCACTGGAAATATTGAAGTCAAATGCACTTTGATCCCCTTCTCCCTGCGGCCGATTTTACGGAAAATAATTAGTTGCCGTCCTTAGGGGATTTTGAATTTAAATATAATATTTCATTCATGGCGATACATTCATAACATCGGCAGATCTTGTGGTTTTTAAGTTGAGGTCCCTCACCCCTGTACCTTCCCTTTGGCCAATTTGGCAGAAAATCAATAGGTGTCGTCGTCCTTATGGGATTCTGGATACACATATAAAATTTCGTGTCGATACTATTCATTCTATTGGGAATTATTGTGTTCACATATTATTTTTTTTTTTTTTTTTTGGAATCAGGGGGTCGGAAAACATGAATGAAACTTGGTGAAAGCTGAACATAGAAATAGAATTTCTAGGCCGATTACAAACGTCGTTTAGTTGGGGAAGTAAAACAAAAATGGTGCATCTGCGCCTGTGTTTGAGAACACCATTATTTTCGATAGAGTTAATATACTGACACACATGTACATTTATTTGGTTCTAGATTCCCATGAGGACGACTTCTATGATCTTGTTTGTAAACTCAAAAACTAATAACTGCCAACGGAATGAGATGACATTTTATATGAGAGTTGGGAATCTCCAGAGATATTGTTATTGGTTATTGTTCTTCGGCCAAGAGGAGAAGGGATAGGATAGGATTTGGAGTTTTAGGACGCAAAACAGCAAAGGTCATCAGCGTCCAATATATTTGGCGTATCAAGCTTGATGATTAGAAAAAAAAAAAAATGTGGCAAATCTGTATCTGTACAATTTCAAGGTCATGCTCCAATTCGATATTTCTTTATTATTATTTTTTTCACAAGGATGCATTCATACTACTCAGTGGAAATAAATAAACTAATAGTGAAAAAATAAAAATAAAACAAGCAGTAACAATAACAATAAATATAAGAATAAACAAACAGCAGTAACAGTAAAAATATAGACATACGGGAATACTTTTTTTTTTTTTTTTTTCTTTTTTTTTTGGCCTCGGCAGACACCACACTAGCCATTGCTATTCTTAAAACTACACTATAAAAGATAATTCTGCCAAAGACGGGATACTGGAGGGAGGAGCCCAGACAGAGGGCCCAAGCAAGCGGCCCCAGCCAAGCCGGGGGACAGCCGGAGGCACCGCCGGACCACATCACCCAAAACAATATTCATAGCGCTGACCAGTGACTGGAGTGGAGGCTCCTGAAGGAAGGTCTACATGTAATGCTGGCCGTCCAGACCTTCGGAGCTCCTGGGTCTATAGACCAGTGCCCCCCACAGACCCCCAGCCAAGCCAGCAACCCCAAGCCCAGGCCCCCCACCGGAACCCGCCCCTCAGTCAGAGCTTACATTGGTTCAATTTATAGCTAAGGAATCTGGGGCTGATTTTGAATTTGCATTATAAATCTGTAAATGGATTGGTAAATAAAAATTTTGCGGGTTATTAAAAGCTGGGGATAGTTAAAGGAATACATACATAAGCATATTTACAAAAACATGCATTCAACAGAATATACATATATACTCATACACACATCTCATATAGATATGAATAATAGGCAAAAAATAAATAAATATAGATTATTATAGCCTTTCTTTATTCTATTTTTTTAATTTATTTTTTTACTTGTATGTTTTTTTAAAACTATTATTATTTACCCTTCTTTCTATTTTTTCCCATATTATTTTTTTCCTTCATTTTTGAAGATTTGAGGAGAAGGGTTTAGAGGGAGAGCGAAACACTTAGTTGGTTACAAATACGATAATTAGAGCCAGGAAGTACATTGCCGGTCATTCACTGACAGAACCACCAAGATGTTCAAATACCTTGCGATCTGTTTTACAATTATGTTTGGTATCAAAAATAGCATTTCATCGATTTTCTGTATAGGAAGTGAAATGGTTTAATTATGTATGTTTGTAATTATGCAAGTCAGTTTTAACAAAACATGATTACAATATTCAGTTATTCATAACATCGATTAAGACTGATTAACTAGCACTGGCTCAAATACATACGAACGGTGATCAAAGACTTTTTGGATTGCGCGCCAACGGAGCATCGGAGAGCGGTACGGTTGGCAACATGAGTTGTGACTCTTCCTGAGCTCAGCTGTTTTTGTAGATTCTCTACAACCTACTTTGTTGTGAAGTAACAGACGTTTTTGTGAAACAAGTTTTTCGTGTTTGGCTATTTTGTGATATTTTGTCAATTGAATCAAAAAGAAGAGCAACGCGTTTATGTGAAGTTGGGTAAAACTTTTACGAAACATTTCAGATGTTGCAAGGAGGCTTTTGGGAATGAATGTCTGAGTCGATCATGGTGTCATGAATGGTACAAGAGGTTCAAAAAACACAATCCTCGTTCAGGACGCTCATCAATTTCGATTGACGACGATCAAGTTGCCAGAGTGAACGTTCTCGTGCGATCAAATCGTCGACATACCATCCGTGAAATGGCAGAGGAATGCAACATTTCATTTGACTCATGTCAAGGAGTGGCGGCAAAGTTTGTCCCGAGACTGTTGACCGAGGATCAAAAACAAAACCGAGTTCAAGTTTGTCAGGAACTTCTTGAAATGGCAAATGATCATGAAAACTTTTTGAAACGTGTCATTTATGGATAGGACGTGGAAACAAAGGTCCAATCATCACAATTTAAAACAAAATCCTCTCCGACACCCAAAAAAGCTCGTCGAGTCAAATCAAATGTCAAGCTCATGCTCACTGTTTTCTTCGACTGGAAGGGTGTTGTCTGCATTTCTTCCATGAGCACAAGACAATTAATCGTTTTCGTTATCTTGAACCCCTGAGACATTTGCGCGAGGCTGTGAGTAGGAAGAGACCGAGACCTAAGCTGCGGCATGGGTGCTGCACTATGAATCAGTCCTGGAACTTTTTGATCACCCCTCGTACACTTAGATCTGATTAGTTTTTGACCGAAATCGGACGAAAATTGAGACCAATTTACTTCTTAGCCAAAGTAAACTCTCCGTTTGCGAGATACGTGCCGAAATCCATCCTAAAATGTCTTTTTGAAACCCATTTTTTTGATTGATTTACACGAAAAGAGTTATTCCTATCGACAAATTGGTTTCTACTAAAAATGTTCCTTACTAAATTTCCAATGGCTAATTTATCCTCAGATTTTAGATAGGACCAATAAATAAGACAAATGTTATATCGCCCCAAAGAATGTAAAATAAATTTCCGTAGGAAATATTTCAAAGTAATGTTTAAATTGTATCGAGTAACATCGAATTATAACGAATATTTTTTTTATTGGTTGTTTTCTATTTAAAAGAAAATAAATAAAAGGAAAAGAAAATGTATGTGATGTGGCCGTAAACAGGACCCTTATTTCATCCATGCTTTTATAGATCTCTCTCACTCTCTCCGTTCTCAAAATCATAAACAGGACCCTTCTTATTTCATCCATGCTTTTACAGATCTCTCTCCGTTCTCAAAATAATTTCATCCCGGCGTTACTGGGTATAAGAAAGTCACTCAGAATTACACTACAATGAAACAAAGAAAACCTCTGACGCCAACTCATCACTTTCACATACTCAGTAACCCGCAGTATGAAATGATTTTGAGAGGGGCTAGGAGAGAGAGTGATTTCTAAAAGCGTGGTTGGGATAAGAATTTCCTGTTATGGCCACATCACAAATATTTTTTAATTTCACATGGATGCATCAAACCTCTTTTGATAAACTATTTACAGCAATAAGAGGAGAATTAGTTGAGAAAAATAGAGTCGTGAGAGACGCATCAACCGCCAATTTCACAAAACAACTACGTCTGAACTGCTTTACTAGAAACAATGGCGCCCGTGAGTCGTGTCGGCGCTCACTTGGCAGCGATACCGCTTGAAGGTCGTGTGTTTTGTACTATAAGGGGGTATGGGATGACAGGTTGAGTCGGCAGCCGAGATGGCACATGCCGGCCCGTTTATAGGATAAACATATGCTTCAATGGATGCCCCCTGTCTAATAAGTCTATAAATAATCAGACACACTAACCACTTAGCAGCTGAAGCCCCCCCTCACAAAATGGTTACACTAACCATTGAACTCCTGTCAGGATAGTAGCAATCCATTTTCATAGAGGCTCACTCTAACCACTTAACCAACAAGGCCCTCGCCTGTAGTAGCTCTGAACACCCAACCACCCAAGGCCGTTTTCAGTGTGGACATTTTTTTGTGGAAATACTTAATGAAAATCGTCTTAAAATTTCATCACGAAACCCATATTTTTAAACGATAGCTTGATTTACATGAAAACGATTAGTTTTGACGAAAAATAAAAAATATATAAAAAGCGGTATGATTTTTAAAAATATTGTCTATTTCACAAAATATATGGGAGTATTTTCGGTATTGGTACTATCTTCAGCCACGACTCAAATATTTTTAAAAACTCCTTTATATATTTTATAAGTGTTTACAATATCTCTGCAAAAAAATGTTAAGTATCTTATGAAAAATGTACCTTATTAAATTTCCAACCATCAAAATGCCTCAGATTTGAGATATCAACGATTTTGACGGATCTTTCCTCCTCTCCTCCCCCCCCCCCCCCCCCCCCCTCTCAAATTAATTTGTCCCTCATGTCAAACTGGCATGACTGGGTTCATTTTATAAGTATATTCATTTGATACCTACAACAAACATACATAGTACCCCAAAATTTCTTTGTAGTATTTGTAGTTTTCTATTAGGTCCAGTACCACCAGGTGCAGAATCAGAATCAAAAATGGAATTTGGGTATACTATAAAATTCCCAAAACTAGAAATATAACGTAATTTTTATCAAGAATTTCATATGAGAGCGTATGGTTCTTATCTCATATTTTTAATGTACCCTCCAAAACAGACATTTTAGTTCAATCTTGAGGCAAATTGGGTGAGCCGTTTCAGACCTACAGTAGTGCATAAGTAGAATGAATAACGAACCACCCCTGTGGCAACACCGATAAGTTATTTTGGCCATGTAATCTGTTTTCGCCACAATTTGGCTTTCTTATGTTTTAAATGTATTACTCTGTACGCTGGTCAATAAAGCAAAATATTTATGCAAGGATAAGGTGACATTTTCACCTCTACTGCCTGGTTTTCGTATTTTTCTTCGCTATAACACTGATTTACACTATGTACGAAAAAGTTTTCTTCGAAAAGAAAAAAACCTTTATTTGTTGCAAAAAAGAATGGGCCAAATTATAATGAAAAGCTAATTTATGAGCAAAATAAGGGTGCTGCATCAGGGATCAGGGGTATTCATCCTGGCTGCAGTGCTGTAGCTCTGGAAGGACCCTAATTTTATACTCGATTCTGATTCTGTACCTGGACCTAATGAAAAAAAGTCCGATCACAAAATCATAAAAATTAAGATAATTAATTTTCAAACTCAGTAAAGGACAAAAATATATATAAGAAACAAAGAAATCTGTAGATGCCATAACGTTATTTTTTATACCCGGTAATGCCAGTTTGAAATGAGAGAGAAATTAATTTGAAAGGGGGGGGGGGGGTGGGAGGGGGGGAGTGATCCATAGTAATTTAGTGGGTGGTAAAAAAGTTATGTTATGGTCACATCAGACATTTAAAGATGTTTTTGTGCATAAGGCATTTTTCAGATTTTTTTGTCTGTATCCAATATTGTCCCCCTTCGTAAAAAAAAAAAAAATTAAATTAATAAAAAAAAACTTTAAGGAATTTTACGACGTAATTTAACCTTTGACAGATGCTAGAACTATCAAATTTTGGTCAGTGTGAGCCATTTGAAATAGTGTGACTCACATCTTGTGCACCATTCCTATCATTTTTTGCCCATCCCTTATATATTCTCCCATTTCTTCCCTCAGTACTCGTTAAAGACCCCCTATCGTAGATGAATAAACAAAATGTAGGACTCCCACAGTAGATTCGGGCTCATGTCCACCAGAGCGACGAAAGAGCGCTCTGGTAGTAGGCGATATGACCTCGTAGTTATAGCCCGGGAATCAGTCACAATATCTAACTTCTTCCCTCAGAAAAATGTAAAATGTAATCGCTGATATGCCACTCAATACTACAATAAAAATGCTCAAGAACGCGGATTCGACACCCGGCCGAGGCCCTAGGTTTTTGGGAGATAAAAAAAAACCTTGAGCACGCGGTCCTTCGGATGGGACTTTAAGTAATCACACCATCGTGCCGAACCTGGGGATGTCATATACTCGTAAAAGACCCCTGCCCCAGGTAACTAAACTTGGGTAGGCAACATTTAGGATTTCCACAATAGAATCGGGCTTATGTTCACCAGAGCGACGAATGTGCGCTCTGATAGTAGGCGATATGACTTCATAGTTGAAGCCCGGGCATGAGTTAAAAAAAAACATACCGATACTACTATAAAAATTATTTTCGCCCCTCCAATTTCCGGCCGTGATCTAATGATATTCATGTGGTTTTATTCATATTTGATTCATATCACTGATACTAATGTGTACAAATATTTTTTTGAGTACGTTTCCCTCCAAGTTAATATCTCCTGTTATTGTATAAGTACAATAGAAAGGGAATTTTTAAATTCCTTTTCTCAAATTCGGGTAATTTAAAAAAAAACTTCTGAAAAAATCAAATAGAAAGTTTTAAGTTTTTTAAAATTCCAATTTTGAATGAGGAATATTTACAATAAGTTTTTACATTACTCTCTTGAAAATAGAAAATAACGTTTTTTCACTATAACCAACCTAATAATATATATTGAGGTTTGGTATGAACATTTATTTTATGAATGCCTGACTGCTGATAAAGCCCGCGATTAACATTAAGGCAGGTCCCTTTTCACTTTCTCATTCGGTTAGACTCTTTAGATTCTTTATTCTCTTTAAAATTCGAAATAAAAAAAGTTTGCTGTTCCACACATTTCCGAATTGTTCCTGGGGTGGGCCCCAAGGCCGTAAATTGCCGGTATGCTCTGTGCAGTTTCTGCGTGCACGGACTTTTATATTCTTGGATTCACATTAGCCTCATACGTTAATTCGATACACAATAACTGTGTGGGATCTATACACGTATATCTAATACAAAAACATGCGCAAACAATTTCTCAATTATTAGGCAAGATAGAAAGCCAAGTGTTGGGCTCAAATGAAAGGTTTTTGGTAGTGGAGATTTCCGCTAATGCTGGGATTTTTGATCCGAGCCCCGTTTGTCACGTTCCACGACGTCAAATTTTCTTTCGACCACTCTTCGAAAATGACTGAAGTTATTTTCATGAAATTTGCCGGATATTTCAAGGATAGCCCAACTTGAAATATAGGCTTTGTTGCATCCTTTAATGGGGGTGCTTTGTTGCGCGGTTCTTAAACTTTTTAACTACAAGTATGGCCCATCATGTCAAAGGGTTGGACGGGACGAATTCGACAAAATATATATATATATATATATATATATTTTTGTGGAGTGGGAAGAGGTCATTTATTTATTTTCTTGCGGCATATTACATTAAGAAGAAACAGATCAGCCCTTCCACTTCGCATATATATGTATACTCGTATATACATAGACATATGTTTACTTGTATTTAGGGGGAAGGCTTAACACAAAATCTTTGGAGTTGTATGGAATGTATTGACACGAAATTTCTATGTGAATTCATAACCCCAGAAGAGCCACACCTATTAATTTTCAGCAGAATCGGCGGAAGGGAAGGGGGGATAAGAGGAGGGCTCAATTCAGAAAACCCAATAACTGCCGATGTAATGAATGTATCCACTTGAAATTTTATATTTAAAATCAAAATCTAATAAGGACGGCACCTATTAATATTCCGCGAAATCGGTCAAAGGGACGAGGGAGACTCAGAAACCCTAATAACTACCTATATAATGAATGTATCGACATAAAATTTAGTTTGAGGATTCAGAAGACCCTATGTAAGTCAACTATTGGTTTTTAGCCCTTACTGGAGTCAAAGCGGGAGGGGAAGCGACAAGTTAATTCATCATGCTGTGTGTAAATTGTCGGTGATTCACCGACGACTTTTATGTTTTTTCAATTGAATACAACTATGTATTTGATTTATTGTTTCAGGACATAGTAGCCAAGTCCATATGATGAGGTAACCTTGAAGACGACTTGCATAGAGAACAGAGCTTTTCATTTGTGATGCCTGGAACATTAAGTGATCGTGAGCGTATATATGGAGGCAGTTGTTCACCTGGATCGGCCAGCCACCATGCCCTCTCAGTCCCAAGTGCCCTTTGGAAGGACAACTGGCTTGCATGGGTAAGTACATCATATTCAATCATCTTTATAAATAATTGATGTCGTTTGATAGGTAGGTCACTATCTTTTCAACTATTCCTCTCCCAAATTCCTACGTTGAACGTCCGTCTATTCTAGACAAGAGGCTTGCATGGGGAGTGCATTATAAAACTCCTTTTTATATAGAATTTATGTCGTTAACATACTTATAAAAACAAAGAACTTGTTTAACTTTTATATTGTCTAATTCCACAAAAACCCAGCCGAGGACCGTTAGGTACTCGTTAAAGATTCCGACTCTAGGTAACTAAACCTAGAGAGCGCTCTGTTACTAGGCGATATGACCTCATAGTTCAAGCCCGGGCATGAGTCACAATAACTAATTCAACAAAATTAACCTTTGCTAATACCATTGTTAATATATTATGTTGTGTATTTTTGTATGTACGCATCTATTTATTTTATTTTCTTCTTGGTTTCTCTCTCTTAGTACTTCATTTATTCCTTTATATACTATGTTCACTTTTGTGAAACATTTGTAACAGTCAGAATTGCGTTGAGGCAGGACTTCCTCCGCCTATGGGCTTCGCTAGGGGACAGTTGCACTTATGTAAACTCTCAATGAGGATTGTATAAATATGACAACCTGGGATATTTAAGTGTCCTTTCCAAACTTTATGCAGACGTTGGCGAAAGCCGAACCTTGTATAGAATTAAACAATATAAAAGTTAAACACGTTCTTTGTTTTTATTTGCTTTTCACTATATCGGCACTGATCGCAAAAATGTATTCGGATATACTTAAAATAGTTCTAAAAGATGCCACTACATGTCGCTGAAGCAGCGAACACGTTAAACAATAGATTGAGATAGCATTTCAGACTCATTATATTATATAACTATTTAGTTAAGAAAATTGATCAAACTGGTTGCTTGCAGTTTTGAGAAAAGTAAACTGCTAATCGTTCATAATACTTTCTGATATATAATCGCTCCCGAGCTTTATCCCGCCCTGTTAAGATACTACATTATCTTAACTATGAGTGATAATGCTTGGTAGCGATTGCGATTTTGACAAAGCTTTTAAATACAGGTTTTAAGCTTTACTTTTCAAAGGAAGAAATGAAGTCATTATTGGGCAAAACATTTATTGTTCTTAATATTTAAAAAAAAATTCTTGTAAAGGGAAACCGTCCGTAACAATGACTGCAAATACAATTTTTTAAATTATAGTTCATGTCATGTTAGTGAATGTTTAACTTCCTTGTTTTAGGAGACCAAGTCAAAGCCAAGGGGAACGAGATGTGAGATCGTATAAGAGTGGAGGTCAGCAACAACAACAACAACAGCAACAGCAACAACAGCAGCACATCCCAGTGAGCTCTCACAATCCTGGCGGGGGAAGTGTGTACCCTGGAGGGGTGCCTGGCTCCAACTACAGCCCTATGCGGTACATCCATCCTACGTCCTACGCTCCTCCCACTGGAGCGACCCCTGTCCCTTACCGGGAGTTTCCAACAAATAGATCATCAGTAAGTTTGAGTTTAATCATGTTTTGTTAACTTGTGTCAATGTTTTAAACAATCTCCAAATAATTCACAAGGAGAGTTCAGTACAAAAGAAAAGACTTACGTATTTTGAAAAACACTATATAATGCTGCAAGCAAAAACTAGCACTGAATAACCGGCACGAAAAACAAAAAACAGTTCGGGATACTCAAAGTAACAATTACTAACTCGAAATTCAGATGTAAAAACCTCTATTTAAACTTCGTTATATGGACACTATTTTTCAGCTAGATTTGCTCTAGCTTTAAATAAAATTAGATGTATATTGCGAAAGTAAAATAGTGTGTCCTGAATTATGATTATATAGAAATAGGGATAGAAAATAGAGGAAGTTAGAGATAAATGAGTTACAAATAAGTATAAGTAGGAAATGGCATCTATGATGTCGAACGAACTCAGACTTTGAAAAATTAGTAGATAAATGGTGACAGAGCAGATTATCTTATAGGAAGAGTAGACTGGATGACGCCCTCATGCTTTATGTCTTCTTACTGTAGTGAATGTTTGGAAACTACATGCGTAGAACATTTTACACGAATCTCTGTCCCTGAAGACTTCTGTTATTAATTAGCCGTGAGCCTCCACCATTGATATCCAGTTTCATACCCATAATTTTCTTTCTTCAACTAGTTTTTCCTTTCTTAATTTTTATGAACAACAATAAAGGAGCTGTAACATGTACATCCAGTGTACACGACATAGAGAGGTCTCGGTAGATTTAGCCTCATATTTCTGCACTGGTCGGTTATTGACTGCAGTGTACACTCTATGTTTGCTGCAGTGTACACTCTATGTTGGCGTCAAATAACGTAACACATCACTTCACGTAAAACCGGCTTATACTGAAATGAATTCCTTCCTTCCCTCCCTGATATGTTGGATTCTATTGGTTATATGACTGAAACTTTGCACGAAAATAAAATGTGTAATGTAGGCTATAATAAATGATCAAGTAGACAGAAAATATTAAGTAAAATTAATACAAACTTCAAAAATATATACAGGCCTCTAAGAAAATATCGTCAAATGCTGTAACTTTAAATACTTGACGCTAAAATCGCATTACCTATATCAGGGGGGGAGGGGGGGAATCCAGTCATCGTTAATTTATTTCAGTATATGCGCAGGCTTTATTTGAAATGATTAGGTAGGCTTTCCGTTAAATCACATGTTACTACTATTATCGTTCTATATTGAATACTTTTTTTTTTTTTTTTAGAACGTAATCAGCGAAAGAGGCCAAAATGTTGAATTTGTTCGAAATGAACAAATCAAACCCCGAATATCGTTGCTTCCGACTGCTGAATATATAACTTCATTATCAAGAAATAGGCTTCATCAGTAAGTTTACTATAACACATTTTATATGATCATTTTATTTATTCATCAGCTGCTTGATATATGTATATATTTTTTTTTTTACTAATAAAATTAGTGAATATTATTACTGGCATTGTGAAAATTTTAAAAAATGTTTTTCTTTTTTGTTTATTTTCTAGAAATGAGTCCTACCGTGATCAGATAGGTCCTCCTATTCCTGCAAATGAAACTCCTATAAAAAAAATAAGGCTTGGCGAGCTGAAATCATCTGATCTTCAAAGAAATCTTAGGGTGGATACCAGAGTAATCTTTAATAATTTTTATTTTGTTTTATTATTATTTTAGTTATTATAATTTTTTTCTATTGTTAATTAAATATTATTTTTTTATCTTATTATTTTTTTATTTTATTATTTAATTTTATTATTTTTTCATTTAATTTATTATTTCCCTGTACGAAGTATAGGGGAAGTTGAAGTTATGTAATCGCTCAGAAATTCGATGCGGGGTTTCTTGTTTTCCGACCTTCAGATTCCAAAAATGAAAAAAAAGAAGTCGTATGTACTTCCCCAGAACGAATTAGTCAATTTACGTTTCGATCCCCTTCCAAAGCCGGTCGGTCGTTTGTGCTATTATTCAACAATTGATTTACATAAGGGCTCCTAAATCCTCATACTACATTTTGTGTTGATAAATCCATTACATCGGCTTTTCGGATTTTGGAATTGAGCCCCTCCCATGATCCCCCCTTCCCTTTTGCCAATTCCGCTGAAATATAATGCGTGTCGTCCTTATGGGGTTTTGAATACACATATGAAATTTCATGTCGATACATTCATTCTATCGGCATTTGTTAAGAATTTCTTTTTTTTAAGCCTCCCCTCTAATCCCTATGAACGATTCGGCACTGCATTTTGACTTCTTTTCAAATGAGGATAAAAACGATAAAAGTTCTGAGATGGATTGACAGTCTCTATTCACAGCAGCGTTGTGGACGTTAATATCAATAATTTTGTGGACAACAAACTCTACTAGATCTTTTTCTGACCAAGTTGTTCTTAAATTTTTCAAATACCCTACTTTCTCATGCACGTAAGTTTCATACGTATTAACAGAGTTGGAATTAAAACTTGCAGCGTTGTCCAAATGTCCAAAAGCCGACCCAAATTGCGTTTCGATGGAAAAGCTTAAATTTACCCAATTACGCACCAATGGCGACCAGTTCTCAAACAGCGCGTAGCATTGTTAAAAAGACATCTAGCTATGCACACAAGTGTTTGTAAATCAGACCAAACAAATGTCTTCTTTTACTCCTTCAACGTGCTCGAGCCATTTTCTCTCGTCGATTAACCATGGGCCGGAAAAGCGGCAACCATACTTGTTCAGTAGGAGTTCACGCGGCCCGCAAGGCTTTAACGAGCTCACTCAGAATGTCCAATTTTTCCGAATCGGCAACAAAGTTAACTAATTCAAAATAAAATAAAATAAAATTTCAAAATAGAAGTGTCAATTTCAAACTAAAATCTAAAGAAAAAAAAAAAAAAATAAAACAGAACAAACCATAAGAACGCAATTGAAGTTTAAAACAACAAAACAAATTGCACAACTGTTTTCAATGTTTCAGATTTGTTTGGAAATTCAAAAGTCCAAACCACATAAAAGAGGAAATTAGATAAAACTACTCACATTCGTAGCGATTAGACCTAGAACACACGACCGACTTTTAGTCGGAAGGTGCCTATTCTCATTCCACCGACTATCATCGACTAAAATACACTACAGTCCGATTTTCGACCGATTTATTTTTTCCGAAAACAAGCTCTGACGCATTTTCTGAGTTTTCCACCCCTCCTTTACGAAAACCTCCTAATAATAACAACATAGCTCGTATGTTTTGTTTCGCAATGGAAGATCACTTTCACAGATTGTGCTCCATGGCGGTTTATCTGACGAAGAAGAAAAATAGAGCTTACCGAAGACAGTGGTGGCTTCATCCTATCACCTGTCAACGGCTGCTGAAGGGACAGTTTCATAATCACTTCAACGGTGATTTGAAGGAACATCCATAGAAGTTTTTTAATTTTTATAGGATGTCAGTGCAATTATTCGATGAGCTCTCATCAATTTCATATAGTGCTTTAAAAGATACTGAGACTGCAATGAGACAGAGTAATCAACCAGAAGAAAGGTTGTCAGTGACATTGAGGTAGTTGAGTTGTTTCAAGTTTCCTACTTTCCTTTGACTACCTACCTATTGTATTAGTTTTCCTTTATTTCTTAATAAAGAAAGAAGAAGAAAAAAATTGGGTTAGATTTATTTAAACATGACTTATATATGATACAAATGAGAATTTATTTATAATTAATTAATGTACTTTATTAAAATTCTTATAACGAAACCAAACTTGGTTTTTTCTTCCGACTTGAGAAGGCCCCAGTTAGAATCCATCTGCATGCAAATGTCTTTCCACATTTTCTTTTTCACATTCTTGTGGTACTGAGGATGTCGTATGTCATACAACTGCACTCTTTTTTCTACTTTGCATATGTTTTTCAACATGTAATTCCATCTTCGATCAAAAAGTTTTTAAAATTTTAAATTAAAATCAAAAGAGTGCAGAGGTAGGAGGTTGACAAGAGCGACCGACTAAATGTCTGCCATGAAAGCCACCCCACTTGGACAACTGCGTTTTATCCCTCCCACCGACTAAGGATCGGAAGGAAAATAGGACGAGTTCTATCTTTTCCACCGCTTTTTAGTCGATGAGAATTTTTGTCGAACGTGTGTAAAAGAGCACTTCCCATTCTCTTCCGACTACTTCAGATTAAAATCGGACCGATTAATGTCGGTCGTGTGTTCTAGGCCTTAAGCAATGTGTACTCCCACACTCAGACTCCGTCTTCTGGAAGGAGGTAGCCTATTTATCTTGTAATGTTTATTTTTTATTTTGTAATGATTTAAAGGCATTAAATAAAAAAAAAAAAAAACTTCTCTGGCATCTTTCCTTGAATGACATAAACTTCGCCGAAAAGGCACTTTTTCTCATTGATGGGAAAACACAGATAATTAAATATCTTTTAATTTTTTAATTCACAAAAGAACAAGAAAAATAACAAGGCGGCAGAACATCCGAGCGAAGGGGGATCATGGAATGCCTCTCTGCCTACGGTAGTGGCTTCTGCGCAGCGCATGCAATGACATCACTTAAAGGGGAATTAGATTGCATCAGCTAACACGTAGAGTCGAACGAGTGTGTTCACAAAAGTTTGTATTACCGTCAGTGAGTTAGTGCTCATTATAGCTAATCCTCAAAAATGAGTGTATGGATTACTTCATTACTTTGGCGATATCCACAGGTCACTGATACATTTTCTTGTAGTTGTTTGTCTTTACCGTGAAATTTCCATCAATGTCCATCTTATCCTTCCATTAAATAATGTTTATCTTATCTATTCGTTAAATAATCATATCCATGTGTTAAATTACGGTTATCAAGCGTAACCAATTTATATTGGTTGTATTATCTATTCGTTAAGAAATGGTTGACATAAACCGATATGTCGAGCCATGAATATTTTATGTCTGGCGCGAGTGATCCAGCTGGGTTTATAAAAAAAGCTTTTTGTGATAAATGATTTTCATTGGAGAAAAATCATATTGACTATTAACAATTTAAATTTAAAGTTTTTTTTTTTTAATAATATAAAAAACGGTTTAATTTTGGTGAGAAATGAATAATTAGATCATCATAAACATGATTCTTTAAATAATAGTTGTCTTATTTATTCATTCAATAATTGAATGTATAGTGAACTGTCTACTTATTGCTCTCTGTTTGAAACAGGCGTAAGAGTACTAAGTCTCACCTCACACCCTACATTACAATCGTTTCAATATAATGTTTAATTAACTTGACTTATTCTAGGAGGAACCCCAGCAAACTACTTACAACCCTCAGGTAGAAGCCATTTCTCCGACATTGCCAAGTGAAGCGTTACAAGAAGATGTCACTTTTCGAGCTACTAAAGACGATTTACTGCATGGAATCGCTAAAGTAGATCGTGAAATCACGAAAACAGAACTTCAAATATCAAAATTAAAGAGAAAACAGGTACTTATAGTGTTTTTGCTGTAATAAATAATATAATAGGAAATACGTCATGGGTGTTGGAATCAAACCCGACTATTTCCAGAAAGATTAATTTTTCAAGAGAGCAGAAAAATTCTTACAGTATGAAGGAGTTTTTGTAAGATTTCATTACTGCAAGTTTAGGATGTAAATATAGACATTACTGAAATAGATTTGTGCAATCAGTTTGAAAAATGGAGATATCTGGTTTCATCTTAACATGTCGAGATCCTTTGATCCCAATTTTGTTTATTAAAGCAGTTATTTTTCTGCAATGGCTTCTTGCTTGACTTAGTTTATTGAAATTATATGCTTCAGTGATCATAGCTGGTTGTTCTAACGAAATATTAAAAAGTGATATTATTTTAATTTTAAAAAATATATATTTTCCTTTAGTCGTGAACATACTCATTCTCAAGAAGTCAGAGAATTATTTTATTGTACTGAAAAAAATAGAAATTGTTTTGCAGTTTTTTTGTAAATCACCTCTCGAATGCACTCTGAAGACGTTTCCGTACGTTTATTTTTCACTTTCCCAATTGTTAAATGTAGTTTTAATTTATTTTTTAGCAAGAGCTGGAAGAGGCAGCGAAAAAACCTGTTGTCAAAAAAGAGGAAGAGGAGGTTCCTCAGCCAAAACATCAGAGCCCCGCACAGAAAATATATGCCGAAAATAGAGTAAGCATTTTTGTTAATTTCGTTGTTTTGTTTCCATTTATAATTTCCAAACCAGGAGGTTTTGGCTTCAGTCAGATTCAGAGGATTCAATTCAAAAGTTACATAGATATTTAAATCTTATTCAAAGCTAAGGCTGTTTCTAAAAATTTGAATTTTCTTTAGTGTTTTATGTTAAGCTTTAAAGGAAAAGATTATATTATTTTTCATAATTTCAAAAACAGCCAAAAAAACATGAATACGATGAAAATTGTGGATTTAAGAGATTTCCTTCAGAAATTATTCTTTTATCTCTCATTAATTTTATTTTTCGTAGTGAGTACAGAGTACAGCGTATAGATGCGCTACAATCGTTTGTGCTAATATTCAATAGTTGACTTACACGGGGACTCCTAAATCCTCATACTACATTTTGTGTCGATAAATTAATTACATCGGCAGTTTTTCGGGTTTTGGAATTGAGCCCCTCCCCTGATCTCCCCTTCCCTTTTGCCAATTCCGCTGAAATATAATAGGTGTCTTCCTTATGAGCTGTTGAATTACAAATCAAATTTTGTATCGACACACAATCGTTATTCAAGAGAGATGTGATGGACAGCTGCTCTTTTCTAGTGGGTTCCAGAAAAATCATTATTTTTGGGTAATTGTGAATGAAGAGTGAAAAAGTAAGGTGGATAAGTAGTAATAAATATTGTGAAAATATAAAATTTTAGATACTTCATAAAACATGTAAAAAATATGAATTTCAAAAAAACTACCATGAACAATTAGCAAATTACATAGGTACATTATTCTCGAGAATAATTCTATAATACAATTATTGTATTAGTTATTCTTGAGTACTTCAATGATGAATTTTATAGAAAGAAACGTAGGTTGTTTTTTCTCTTGTACTCAGCTATTATTCCTCTAAAATCTTAATATCCAAAATACCAAAATCAACAAAAAAGATAAGGTCTCTTTTTCTACCATTCCTCATTTTTGTTAATTTTTTTTTTCTTTTTGCGCCATAAAAATGGTTATTATTCTTGACAATAATATAACATTTTTCTGTATCTATTTATGGACAATATTATTGAATAAAATGTTATTATTATCATAAAAAGTAAGAATTTGTCATTTGAACATGTTTCAACTATTATTCATGAGAATTTTCATATATTTTTATTTACAGAAAAAAGCACATGAGGCCCACATGCTTTTGATGAATTTGGGACCTAAAATTAGTCTGGTGAGTATATATTTTTGAATTTACCTTAATATATCTGTATTAACAAAGCTGAAAGGGGGTTTGTTTGTTCTAAAATCATTTCTGGGCGGATTTTCATTCTACTGTAGTACAATCGCTAACAATAATCATTCACCAAGAATGTCAATTTTATAGTAGTCAAAAATCAATTAGTACCATTGATAAACAGTTTTTTGACCAATATAAATAATATTTAATTTATAGTTTAAGTGATATGATAATCAGCCAAAAATTCAGTAAGCCCGCATACGAAACCTTGTTTTTGGATTCTCATCATAATGGTTAAGTATACGAAGTTATAGACGACACTTAAGATCAACAATTTAATTTTTTTAAATTTTTTCCATGACCTATCTTGTATACATGAAATTGAACATGAAAGGAGCCTATATACAAATTTTTAGACTTATAGCCATGTGAAAGTGCCTTAGAATTAGGTCAGTGAATGTGACTTTCTCTCTTTATCTATGTGTATATATTGATCACATATCAACTTGCCAATTTGTCAATGGGAAGGGAAATAACGAAAGTCTAACATTTTAGCGTGTGACATATTAATCCCATGAAAACTGCAGTATAACGATCTTGAATACTTGAGTCATTTTCGCTTGGTCAAGAATTTGTCTTGTCAATTACTACAATTTAAACGTTTTTTGTAACTTCGTTGAAAGATTTACTTCGCTTTCGGGAAATGGAATGAAATTATTGAGTAAGTACCTTATCACTAGATCGGTCATAGCTGCAAAACTGTAATTTTAAACATATTTTTTATACAGAAAAATAGTCCTAAAACACCCTGCCGTAATAATGGAATGATCCTATAGTATCCATACATATTCGTGCTTGTATCTACAATCAATTTTAGTAATTAATGTTTTTTTTTATTATTTTATATTATTTATTTATATTTATTTTATTTTTTAGCCCCTCTACAACCAGCCGTCTGACACTACGGTCTATCATGAAAATAAGAGAAGGTACTTTTTCTTTTTTTTTTTTAATTTCATGATATATATTATACAAAGCAGTGTTGGAACCGACGTAGACTTACGGACTTGAACTCTGGGATTCTGCCATGGTTACCAATCTCCAGCTCATCCAATCCCTTCAATCCGAAATCCTTCGCACAATAGCCAATGCTTCTTACTATGTCTCCAACAAGGTCTTCCATACTGACCTCAGCATTCCCTGTCACCGAAGTAGCTAAATCCAGGTACAAAAAGTTATTTTCCTCCCTGAGTTCCCACAGTTTCGTCTAGTTCGTGCCCCCGGAGAGTCCAGAGTGTTTTATTTTGGAGTACAGACAACAACTAAACGCTTAAATATCTGAGCTAAGACTGAATGCAGAGTAAAAAAGGAAGATGGCGTTTTCCCATGATAGCTGAATCAAAGCTGTTGATTACAGTTTTAAAAATAATCTCTCGCTTTAGAAGCGTAACTTTCTAGATTATAGTTGTTTATAATACAGTTCCTGTCTTTTTAAATGTATACGCACCTTTAATTCTTTTGTGTTTTACATATTCCGAAAGTTTAATATTTAAATCCTTTTCTGTTTTACTAACAATAATGGTAGTATTAGAGTTTTCTATCTTGAAAATCATAAAACCATCAGCCAGCTACCTTAAAACCATCAGCCAGCTAAGTTATGATATTTACAATGTTCATTTTTGTATTTAATACATTCACAATATCGTTAATACATTCACCTCCACGTAATCTGTTCTACAATAAAAATGTTGTTTGATTTTATTACAACCATTAGTTAACAACAATTGTCTTTCCTTTTGAAGAATTAATACTTTTGTTTCATCTAAAATGAACATTTCATCTTGATATATTGTTGGAATAGGGGTTACATATTAGTAACAGTCTATATTCTTGACTATTTTCGTACATAAGTATCTCTAGCAAATATTCTATTTCGTTATTTTTCAATTTAGAATGACTTGTTATTTGCGAATTCATACCCCAGATATTTAATTTTGGGTTGATAAATTTGTTGGTTTCTTTAGTTCATCTAGGGGTATTATTGGAGCTGTGTAATTTATTTACTTACTATTAAGTCAAATGGTTTCTAAGTTTTGACTTTAGAATATTTGTTGATTTTTACTAATTGTTTCAAATAGTACGTAATATTTCTCAGCATCTCCTGAATCTAAATTAGAGGTTATAACGTTTATTATACTTCCAAGCCCATTGGTTAAACTTACGTGAATACCGATTTGTAAATTTAAAAAAAAAAATTCTGATCATTGATAATTCAAAAATTATGTTCTGACTGGCATTCATTATTTCGATTCACTTTTTTACAGGCATGTCAAATTCAGGAGCAGATTGCTGGAAGCTCTTCGTAGGAAACATGCGGATCGTGAATCTGGAGAGAAATGTTTGACGGCTACCTACTCGATGTTGGTCCAAGAGTGGTTGAAGAAGGTGGACAAGGTATTTTAATTTTTCATATATATATATATATATATATATTAGGGTGGTCCTTAAACATACTTTTTTTTTTGTAAGGCTGAATTTTTCCCCCACCAAATATCATCAGAAATCTGTTATTCTTTACATCACTAGTCATACAAATACTTTAAACCTTATCACACATTCTTTACAATAACAAAGTATATAAAATTTTTTGTTTTATATCACACCATGCAATAAACCCTACAGTAATAAATAATATTCAATAAAATTTCATGCTAAATAGACATACTAGAAGTTCACATAATGATATTTATCTATTTTTTATTTTTTTATTATTTTTTTTGTTATATGTATCACATCTTGCAATGAACCCTATAATAATAAATAAATAAAATACAATAAAATTTCATGTTAAATAGACATACAGTAAAAAAAGCTCTTCATTCGCGGGGTATATGTTCCGTAAATATGCCGTGGATATGGAATGGTAATTAGTATGGAATCATAGGAGATACGTTCCAAGGTTCCAAAATAAAACCAATATGTATCAAAATAAAATCAATTTATTGAGAAATTCGCAATTAAAATCAATCGTTATTGTCAGCTTTAGGCAAGGGTTTAAAGAATTTAGTAATTTTTCTTGTTTTGCCGTTTTTAAAAGGTCTTTAAATTCAGATTGATATTGAGCTGTAGCATTAATAATTTGCCTCTTAAAAATAAGGCTCCTTTCCATAAATGGATCAATTTTCATGAAGAAATTTGCCATACGTAAACCTTCACTCAGATTTTTCAAGTTAAAGGTCACCTTTTCAGTGCTCGTTGAAGGCTCTTCTTCAGTGGAAAGTAGAGTTAAGTAAGTCGGTTTCGGTCAAGTCATCCTGCGAATCAAGCAACTCCTGAATGTCACTTGATTCTATCTGTTCGAAGCCATCTCGTCCTATTCCATTTGTAACTTGAACAACATTGTCAGTTAAAGTTTGATTTTGCGCGGATTCTTCATCATTTCCAACAGTCAAAACAGGCCACAGTTTTTTCCAGCATGGTGTCAATGTGTCTGCCTCGGCACGTACCAGCAGTACTCAAAGGATGCCGATACGTTAATAAACGACACCGAATCCCTTTCTTTTTACCGATTGCATCCGCGAATAAAGAAATTTTTAGCCGCGAATACAGGAACTGGGTTGCAATTTTTTCACCCGCGAATAATGAAAACGCGAATAAGGAAACTGTGATTAAGGAACTTTTACTGTACTATACGTTCACATAATGATATTTATTTATTTTATTATTTATTTATTATTACTATTTATTTTTTTAAATATGTATCACACCATACAATAAATCCTATAATAATAAATAAAATACAATAAAAATGTCATGTTAAATAGACTACCAGTTCACATAATGATATTTATTATTATTTTTTTTTAAACAATATGACACAAGACTTAAATAAATTCTCTCTACATCACAAATTCAAAATTACATCTAGAATCAAACATTTTTAGCTAGAAATCAGGTAGGCGTCAGAACTGTATTCATTGTTTATTTGGGTCAGCCTCTCATAATCCTATTTGAAGTGTGTACTTACTACCTCTCTGTCCCAAAGGATCCCAATAGTACAATACGTCTCTCCATTCTTACGTCTCATCTCATTTAACTAACCCTCCATTTCTCCTCAATGTGCCGACTAAGTGAAATTTGTGCTTTTCGTTTACCACAGTAACTTTGGATTACTCAACTGAGGTACAATTCTCCAACTTCCTTTCTCTTACATTGATTAGCATATCTTTTTTTTTAAATTTATTATTTTTTTATTACATGCAATTCTTTTTATTATATTTTGATTTTTACATTTCAAATTTTTCGACTTCCCAGTTTACTACTTTTTAATTTTTATTTCCAAGGTGAGAAACACACAACAAAAAACTATTATTTGATACTTCGTGTAAAAAAACAATTTATTCGTTAGCTGATTACTATTAATTTAAAATTGTATTTTATTATGATTTAAGAAAAATTAATTAAAAAAAACACAAGCCATAACCATAAATCCATTTCAAAATCCAATTAAAAAAATTCCTGTTTATCATTGAATAATCCACTTGATTTTTATTTACGAAAACCCTTTTTTTTTTATTTCTTGGGATTTTTTATTCTCTTTAATTTTGGAATACCTTCTACACAATTTAATAGTAGTGCGACTTTAAATTTATGACAATATTGCTTTGCCGATTTAATTTGTTTTCGTTGGTTTACAAATTTTTCGAAATATATTTTTCTATATCCGATCTTCCCGTAATTTGAGTTTATCAACATTTAATTTGAAAATAGGGCTGACTTTTCTTTAGAAGATCTCCTTATAGTTAAATTTTCTTAATTTGAATTTTAAGGTAGACCTATTTTTTATTTTTATTTTTTATTTGGATATTTTGGCAAATGTCGGAATTTTCCTTATTGAGTTGAATCTCAGAAGAGCGATTCCAATGTCATTTTCCGAAAAACTTAACTTCGCACCATTATTCATTTTTTCTTTAACTTTATTGACTTTTTTTTTATTGCTATGATAATCCTCCTTGATATTTTTAAGTTCAACATTAACCTCATCGATCCTATATGACACCGCGCTTTCTTCTTTTTCTATGTTTATTTTTTCGTCTGCTATGTAATTCGTTAATCCTAACTTACAACCAACCGATTCGATAATCCCCTTTGTACTACTTTCTATTTTATTATTTATTTCTGAAATTTGTTCTTTATTTATTCCCCCCCCCCCCCCCCCCCCCTCCCCCCGCCAAATATCATCAGGTTTGTCTTTTCTTTTATAGTTAATCATATTTTTTTCTTTTAATATCTTCTGCCAAGATGTTCATTTTTTTAAATTTGGATTTACTATTTTTTTTATTAATATTTCTATACAGTCGTTATATTTTTTTATTACATAAAGAATAACAATTTATTTTATTATTCTTTGTGACCGGTGTGGTAAGGAGAGAGCCATGGGCAGGGTGTCGTGCCTTAAGATTAGCTTCATTGAACCTTCTTATAGTCCTGCTGAAAATAAAAACATTTCGGACTTGCCTTATGAGGCTTCTCATCTCATTTCCAGTGATGCTGCGGTTTCGCAAAGCCAAGTGACGCATGTATTCGTTATCTCTCTCGTTTGTAGACATAGGTCGACCCTGTCCCTGCCTTCTGATGTGACGCCCTGTTTTTCTAAAGCGTCGAAGAGCCCTGCCTATGGTCGAGTGATGTACACCCAGTCCCGTAGCGACTTCACCCTGGCTGTACCCTTCCTCTATTAATGTTACAGCCCTATCACTATCGTACTCACTCAAATGCCTGACTGGGGCCATTGAAAGAAATTAAAAACGTTTGTCAATCAAGTGTAATCAACTAAAGAAAAATAACAACTGGAAACGAATTCTAAGTATACTAAAATGGAAGGGCAAAATGATACTGTTTGTGAAAAAGGGATTAACATGTCGGTATAAGAGTAAACAAAGCGTTATTTACAGTTTATGTTACAATAATAACTCCTAATTAGCAATAATTAAATAATATTAAGGAGAGAGATAATTGACTTACTATAAACTACTGAAATTGAGTGGTGCGTTAATTTTGTCTATCAGTGTACATCGATTTTCTATAAAAGTGAATTTACATTTTTATTTTATTATTAATTTTTTTTTAATCCTAAAAATAATTCTTATGTGTTTAAAAGCACCTGCAATTCGCCTCTGTAAGTAGGTAAGGAGGAATCAGTGAATTGAATTGTACTGAAATATGAACGAAATATGTTAAATATTTTAATTAATATATTTTAAAATAATTATATATATTTTGGTTCATATATAAACAAATTCTATCATTTCCAATTAAAATTAAACGTAATTTACAAAACCCAAGATTTTTCAGGGGTTGCGGAGTGTAATGTTTTCAAATATATATTTTATTATTATTGACTTTTTTTTTTTTTCAGATTGAATGTTCTCAAAAGCGAAAGGTCAAAGAAGCAAAAAATCGCGAGTTTTTCGAGAAAATATTTCCAAAATTAAGAAAGCAGCGTGAAGATCGTGAACGTTTCAACAGGGTTGGGGCTCGCGTGAAAAGTGAAGCCGACCTTGAAGAAATAATGGACGGCCTACAAGAACAGGAAGTACGAAACAATTATTCTGTACCCTCTACGGAGAATGAAAGTAACTTACTAACCACAATGAAGTATAATGTACTCATGGGAATTCGCAGTGATGTAAACAAAACATTTTTTTTTTTTTTTTCCTTTTGTTGATACACGACACTCCGGATTAACCGGGGTAATGATAAAGCAAAATCACGGTCTCAATATCTGCCAAAGGCTAAAGTAAACATGGATATTTTTCTTTAAAAATGTAGCTTCCTGAGGTGAAATTATGTCGAGAAGGAGGACTCTTAGAATCAATGGCTGAGAAATACACATTCATTGATTAAACCTTATTCTTGCTGGAATCTTGCTCCAGCTTTTTCTCCCCACGCATTCTTCACTTCCTGTGAAGTGAAAAGTACGGTCGCTAATCTTCATCGGATAATCACGCCGTTCATTCTTTAATTTCTTGTTATCTTAATTTTATACATTTTAACTTAACTGAGTTTTTGCGAATTTTCTTTATTTGCGTAAAGTTGTTTTCCCTCTTGTTTTTTACGCTCTACTAATTTATGAAATATTTCAGCTCGAAGACAGAAAAATGAGATCCTACGCTGTGGTACCTCCTCTTCTTCTTGATGCAAAGCAACGGACTATTTATTATATCAACAATAATGGGAAATTGGAAGACTTCGATTCTGAATATAAGGAGCGACAACTTTTGAATGTCTGGACCCAGCCGGAAAAAGAAATTTTCAAGGAGAAATATTTACAACATCCTAAAAATTTCGGAATTACAGCTTCTTATCTGGACAGAAAAAGCGCCTGTGATTGCGTCCAATACTACTATCTCAGTAAAAAGACAGAAAACTACAAGCGTCTATTGCGTAAGTATAACAATTTTTTTTATCACAGACGTGTTTATCTAAATACTAATTTTAGTTTTACTTAGAAAAACTACTTGTGCCGAAATTGCCCTAAAACTGTCAAGTTTCGATTAACCTTGGTTTCTACTTTGCCATCCGTACAAGTAAATTATTTATATGGTAATTCATTTTATCATGGGTACGAATTCGAGCTCTAGAAGTACATATTGCCGCTGAACCACCGTTTTTATTTCCCCAGCTAAACGAAGTAAGTATAGTAGATGTTATGATAGGCCAAAAATTCTATGCGGAGTTTTCAACGAATTTTCATGTTTTTCGACCTTCTGATTCCAAAAATGAAAAAAACAAAATTCTGTGTATGTGAACGACTGGGGGCTCGACTTGAATACTCTAATAACTATGATGTATTGCTAAAACATTTAGTACGAGGAATCAGAAGCCGCTATGTAGTTCAAATATTGAGTTTTAGTCCAAACGGTTTGGAGAGAGAGAGAGAGAGAGCGAAAACGAAATTGATTAATTTGTGCTGGGGAAGTACATTACCGGTGGTTCATCGACGACTTTTTTTCCATGTTTTTAAATTGTGTTGTTCCTGATTTCCTAGATCCCGTATAGCAGGATCATTCTTTATTATTTAAATATTTTATTGGTTATTTACACAAAATCCTTCGCCCCGGGAGGATCGTTGTATCTATGAAATAAAACTCTTCCCCGGACGAGATTCGAAACCGCGATCTTGGTGGATCTATGCAACCAACGCTCTTTTCTCTAGCCCACACGGCCCTGCTTAGGTTTTTTATATGGGAAGTAAAAAAAACCTGGAGCACGCCATCTTTCGGACAGGATGTTGAGCGATGGTCCTGTGCCTGTACGATGTCCGGTACTCGTTATAGACCCCTACCCTAGCTAACTAAATTTGGGTATGCAAAATTTAGAACTCCCATCGTAGCGTCGGGCCGCTACCAGTGCGCTATTTTGTTGTTCTCGTAGTAGGCGGTTTGACCTCGTAGTTATAGGCCGGGCAGGAGTCACAAAAACATCGTTACAGTAAACAATCGTTTACAGTCATGACAAAATATTTTTCGTGATCATGCATGATGGGTAATTTTTATTATATTTATTTGTGACACTTGAATTGTTTATATTGGCAATGATTCAACTAATAATCTAATTGAATTTTAGAATGAATAAGGCGAAATTTTATGACTCAATGAATATGATGACAAAGTTAAAACGTCAAGTATATAAAAAAATATTCTTATCGAGTACTTCGTTTTAAATTAATTCCCTAAAATTACTTCATTTTTCCGGGCGACTAAGTAGAAAACCCCTTTCGAATGGAATGTTCGGTGCTTGCTCAAAATATTTGTGAAAAATGGGTGTAAGGTATGTTTTTAGCCACCCCCCCCCCCCCCCCTCCCCCCCAACCACCGCGACTTATTCTCAGCGGTGGTGAATCTTTACAAAATTGAAACTGACAGTACGCTGCGGTTTATGCGAGAGACTACACCGGCGCTATATTACCGCTTCTGCGTCTGTGAAACTACATCATTTTATTTAGTTTCGACTCTTGCTCTTTTGCTAGGATATTTGCGAGTGTTGGGAATGGCGTTCAGTGAGGAAATGTCCAGTTTTATACGATGTATGCCACGAGGACTTTTGGAACGCCGAATTTGTCGCACCAGTATTTTCCTTTGATTCTCTAAAATTGGAAATTATAACATTAGTTCTTGTGACCTACTAGACTTTACAAGGTTACATCGCCTTCTCCAAGAGTGCTCGTTCATCGCTCTGGTGAACTTTCGCCCGAATCTACTTTGAGAGTCTGGAATTTCGCCTACCCAGGTTTATTAGTAAGTGGATCTTTAACGAGGATTGTACATCGTATAGGCTCGGACCATCACTCCACGTCCCATCCGAAGGACGGCGTGCATAATGCTTTTTACCTCCCACACAAAACTTATGGGTCTCGGTGGGGTTACGAAATCTTGATCTCGAACGTGGTAGGCAACTACGCTATCATTATTTCTTAGATTTATAATCATTGTGTGCGAGTTTGCTTTTTGGATTATCTATCATATTATATCGTTCATTGATTTAGGTTGAAAAAAGTATTTTATTATTTGGTTTTTTGTGATTTAAAAAATATATTTTATGATTACTATCAATAAATTATTAAAAAGTTTGCATCAGCTAAAAATTGTGAAATTTCCTATGAAAACTAAAAAAAGGCCCCTGATGAAGGTGGTTTCAGTATATATTTATATTATTTTTGTTAACGTTTCGCCATTATTCAGGCCAATCTGTTGTTTGTTTCAAACCACCTTCATCAAGTGAAATGGGGCTCAAATTCAAAAATTCACCTTAAAAAATGTAGTTTCTTTTGTTTTTCCTTCGTTAAATGTTTATAAAAATTATCTATTTCGTTAAAACTAACTAATTTAATCAGAGTACCAATATATTCTGACGGTACTGTATGCGCGTTAGACTGGTTCTGGATTTGCCTAATGTCGGATTAATACTGCTTCATCATTTTTTAATAATAATATTTATTTTCGTTAAATTATAACATGGTAATAATATGCCATACAAATTTATATATCAAGATGTCCAAGATGCATGTAAATTTGATAATCAACAGTTATTATTTGATAGTATAGTAACAAACCTACATGAGATCAATAATAGTAATATTAATAAAATAAATAAATAATAGAAAATAATTGAATAAAAAATAACGTATAACAAAATAGATATGTAGGTTTTTAAATTGACAAGCTTTATGAATCAGAAATCATAAAATTGAAACAGACGACTGAGAAGTCTGTATAGTTAAAGAAGAAACCCGCTCTATGTATTAAGTTTATGGACTGGAAGAGTGTTCGATGTCGCCGCACTTAGCCTTGTGAAAAATAAAATAGATAGTAAATATTCAGAAAAATCAAAAACATTATTTATAATATAAATGAACTTAGTACATAAAAGTAATTACGGTAGAACTTATGGGATATTGATGGAGGAAATCTGCCAAGAAAATAAAAATGAAAGCTAGGAATTATTAGTGCTTTTATGTAGGAATCATGACTTATATATTTTATTTTCTTCTTCTTAATAAATAACTCTAAAAAAAAGTTATATTACATATGAAAATTTTCTTTTCTTGTTTATGCATTCATTCGCTGGACAGGCTATGGAGGTGAGGTCTTAATGTCTTAATTATTTTTAAATGATAATAAAAATTGAATTGTTTAACTTTATATTCGTTTTAAATACTGGTAAAATATATATATGCATAATCAAAATGTGTTGCTACCATCCGATTAATTTTTTGTTTTTTCTTTTTTCTTTTTAAAGGGAAATCAAGGCAGAGAAATCGGGCTCGTAATCCTCAGACCAAAGTGAATACCGGTGCTGTCTCCAATCAAAACCTGGATCTTCTTACAGTGGGTCCTGGGGTGACCACTAGATTGCAGCGGGAGCAGTTGCAGAAGCAGGAACCTATGCCTAACTCTTCGGCCGAGTGTGAAAATCACAGTGAATTTATGATGGATGATCAACCTCCACCTCTTCTTCTCCCAAGGTATTGAAATTATAAAAATCCCAATATTATATGAATATTTAGAGTGTATATTCCATGCTAGAGAAATATTCCTTAGTTTTTCAACGATATGTAAAACTCCTTATTTTCAAACGTTTCTCTCGAAATAAAGAGATAATAATCTCTTTATTTTGAGAGAAACGTTTTCCCATTTTCGACTTTTCACATTGTTTGTTTTACTTCTGTAGCTGTACGAAGTATAGGGGGATTTATGTAATCGATCGAGATTCCATGTTAAGTTTTCACTGGAATTTCATGGTTTCCGACACCCTGATCAAAATAAACAATCGACTGTTTGGGCTAGGACTCAATATTTGACTTACGGAGAGTGACTTCTGAATCCTTATACTAAATTTTGTGTCCATACATTACTGTTATTAGGGTATTTAAGTCGAGCCCCTCTTCTCTGGTCCCCCTTCCTTCGAGCGATTTCCCAGAAAATTATTAGGTGCCATTCTTATGGGATTTTAAATTTAAATATATATTTTCATGATACATTCATTAAATTGGAAGTTATTGGGATTTTTGAGTTGATTCTCCCTTCGGCTAATTCTGGTAAAAATTGATAGGTGTCGTCCCTGCAAGGCTTTGAATTTACATATGAAATTTCGTGTCAGTATATTCTTTACAACAGCATTTATTAGTTTTTGTGTTAAGCCACCCCCCTAAACCCCCTTTCCTTCCACTGATTAGGCTGAAAATTAAATGGTGTCGTCCTTAGGCCTCGTACACACCTAGCGACTTTGTCGCGGAACACGTCTCAATGTGCCCCGATACATATTGTTTGTGTTCTGGGACTGTCGCGATACAAAAGCCTCAAGTCGCGTGTTCCCCATCCCATGTTGGATGGGGAACACGCGACATGTAGTCTGTACGTGTTCCGAGATTTCTGAGTCAGTCTACGGAGAACATGTTGCTAATAAATTAAGAAACAGCGGAAGAAAACGCATGAAATTGAAATTTTAAAAAATTGGAAACGGGAATGTATGGTACGATAGGATATTCAAATGTGCAGATTAATACACCACATATAAACATTCTTCACCTTCACCATCCTATAGCGCAAACAGCAATCAGTCATTCTCTTCTGACTCTTCCTTTAATACCTCAACATCTTTGCAAATTTTGAAACACCCATCCAAAATTCAGAGACCACTATATCTTACCTTTACAAATCCTGTCATTGAGGTAATTATGGCTTCACAGGCTTCTGGAACGATATTTGAAATTGCTTGTTTCGAAATTCAAAATGTATACATCAAGCTGGTAAAAGATTCACCACTGGCGAGGAACCGGAGGGTGACAGCTAAGCTTACTGCGAGGCTGGAATGGTTTCTCTAAATACAGTGCTATCTTTCGAAATCTTTTCTCCAACCATCTGCAGAAGGGTTTCAAAATCGGCGGGGCTCATTTTTAAAAAAATTCTGAAATCCACGCCATCTTCTAGTTTTAATTTTTCGAGAAGATTCATAGCAACAGTAATGCCTCCCGAAAATAGAGTTCTCCTCCAGTACCGTTTAGGTTTATAATTTTTCCTTTTTAATTATTAGACACAAATTAAAAGCACAGAGAGCAATTTCTTGGGACATCGCTTTCTGATTTCTGTAGTGCAACTGGCTCCGTAGACGCTCGACATTGTATAGCGACAGTCTAGGGACAATGTATCGCAACTGTCCCGATACAATATCGCGCGACTTTGTTCCTAGGTGTGTACTAGGCCTTACGAGGATTCTAAATACATATATAACATTTGAATCGATATATTCATTCTATCAGGAGTTCACAGACATTTGTTTTTTTCATTTTTGGAATTAAAATTCCGTTGAAAACTCCGCATCGAATTTTTGACTGACTTCAGGTTGATTTTTTTGCGAGGCTTCGTTGAATTCGGCATTTTTATTTGAAAACATTTGCTGAATATGAAAAATAATATACCGCTAAAGAAAGTGATAAAAGTTGAGAGCTTGATAGAAAAAATAAATGTGGTAAGAATGCCTCTGCAGCAGGTTATAATTTAATTTTTCACTTTCTTATATCTTAAGTATAAGGTATATTAAAAACTGTAATCGTGCGAAAATCCGAGATCGAGTTTTCAACGGAATTATACGTTTCAAGGTCCCCCTCCCAATAACACGTTTTGACCATTTTTGCGATGTTGTCTGTCTGTTTGTATGTAATTGATAGCGCTCTTCTAATTCAAACACTATTGAACATGAAATTTGAAATGAAGATGTCACATTTGCCAACTTAGATCTGATTAGATTTTGGCCGAAATCGAACGAAAATTCCTTAAGGGCTTGAATACATTTTTCAAGATATCGCTTATATTTATGACCTAATCAACAATTTCTTCATACAAAAGTTGTAGAGAATACTGAAAGGCACATTTTACTTTAAATATAAAAGTGGTTGTTATAAGAAAATCCTGTTGTAGCTACATCACATATTTTATTAAGGGCGCCGGTAGCTCAGTGGTATGCGTGCTTGTCTTCTGAGCTCAAGATCGTGGGTTCGTAACCCGACCGAGGCCCTTAGTTTATTTTATCTGGGAGGTAAAATAAACTTAAACACGCCGTCCTTCGGATGGGATGTTAAGCGATGGTCCCGAGCCTGTACGATGTCAGGTTCTCGTTAAAGACTCCTACCCTACCATCTAGCTACTTTCTACTTTCTTCAAACTAATTATTCTTTGTATACAATGTTTCTATATATGAGCAATTTTTTCTTTGCCATCTTTTTCTCGTAGTCCCTTTTCTATCCCTTTTTTTTTTATTATTGAGGAACTGAGGATTAGTGTACTATAGCTTTGCTGAACCTCTTCTTGTTTCTGTAAATACCAATTACTTACGCTATTTTCTCTTATTCTGTTTGCAGCGAAGTAAAGCCTGAAAAGAAGGACGAGGACCCTAAAGATGACAAGACAAAGGAAGAGGACGAAAGCACCGATGAAGAACCTATCGATCAGCTAGGTATGATTAATTTTTGCATATTTATTTTTTAATTATGAATAACTAAATAAAAAAACTTGGAAATACTGTCCATTTCAGAGAAAATATATAATTACACTACCGGTTTCACACTGACATTACACTACCGTCAGGTTTAGTTATGAACTTGATCAGAGGGCTCTTTTTATGCATCAAGGGGTGGGATTTCAACTCGGAAATCGTAGACTTAAAAAAAACTTTTACAGAAAACATAATTTTTAATGTTTAATACCGAGTGTTTCCACCTCTGGCACGAATCATGTCGGTTAAACGTCTTTGCATCCCCTGAAAAAGATTTTTGATCGAATCCTGAGGAAGGTTTTCCCATTCTTCAACAACAGCCCTTTCTAACTCTTCAAGGGTGCTAGGTCCCGGGTTCCGCCTTCGTACACGTCGCTTAAGTTGGTCCCAAACGTGTTCTATTGGTATTATCCTGCATTAGCAAGATTCCCTCACCGATGTAGGGTGCAAATGGCGCTACATGTTCCTTACGTATCTCCTACTGAAAAGAACTAAGTCCCAACTACTGTGAAAGTTAACTCCCTTCGCATCGTTACTCACAAAGAATTGAACAATGTCTGATATAAATAGAGCAAAAAGAAGAGAACTCAGAATTTCTCCCTGCAGAACTCCCTCAGATATTTCTATCTCTCCAGATGTCTCAACGCCTTCTGAGATAACCAATGTAGCTTTATCATACAAGTTTTTCAACAGTCTCAGTGTTTTCCCACTTCTACTCAATTGATATAATTTACTCCACAGCTTGTCGTGGGAGACCGAGTCGAAAGCCCTCTTGAAATCAAGAAAAATCCCCAAAAATTTGTTTTCTTTAGTCTCAGTTAGATATTGACTGCGACTGCCAGGGTGAACACGGCTTTTCGGCACCCCCTCCCACTCCTGAACCCCATCTACTCCTCAGGAATAACATCATTCTCATTCATCCATTTAACTAACCTATTATTAACAACAGACGTAAATAATTTAGTAATAGAATTAAAAATTGCAAGCCCTCTATAATTACCAGGATCAGTTATTTCACATTTTTATGAAGAATTTTCATATTAACTTTACACCACTTATCGGTGGAATTCCTCATTATGCCATATTTTATTAAACAAATTTAGTAGGTAGTGGGTCCAAGAAGAGTCAAAATACTTAAGCACTCATAGGTACTAGATCCAAACCGGCTGCTTTGTTATTTTTACTGTTTCCTATACTTGATAACAGCTCTTCTAAAGAGATGTCCATATCGAGAAATAGGTGTTGGTGGCTGAAAAACATACTGTTATTATAAAACTTTGGAGGCAGGATAAAGACATAAAATTGTTCCCACTTAATGGTAGTATGTCGTGATTGACAGCCAAACGTCTTACTGTAATCAGTGTAAATCTGAAAGCCCTCTAAAGGCATCCTCAATGTCTTCCATTATTTTAGTTAGATTAATAATAATAATATTTATTTCCGTTGAACCATATCATGTTGATTGGATACGTCATATAATATTGTGCATCAAAATAGCTTATCCATTATATACATCAATCTATGTTAAATATTATTTATGATAATATTTTAGTCTAAGGGTCTTAAGGGATAAATTCTCCCTCATCCAGTCAAACATTTATTAGAAAATGGAAGGCGATAAATTAAGTACACAAATTGATTTTTACATTTTTATATTTGCTTATTGTTTTGAAATATAAAAAAATTATAAAATTAATGATGTATTTGAGAAAAAAGTAAAACATTGAAAGTGCAACTAGTGCCGCTTGCCTTCTCCGCCTGCCTTTCGTTCAGTGCCACTTTTTCCTCTCACGCATCACTTTTACCTTCGCTGCTCAGTTCCCTTCTGATAAAGCGTGAAGTTGTATAGCCTATGTCCACCTGAAGGAAATAAGTTTTCCAACGGTGAAGAGTTATCCAAATCGGTTAAGTAGTTTTCGAGATTACCTCAAACAAACTTTCTTTCTTTCTTTATATATTAGTATAGATAATGAATGTCAAATTAAGCGTCGATAGCTGACTTCGACTATTATAATATGTAAATAGTTTTTTTTTTTCTGTCCTTCTGAAACTCGAAGCGTGTTTTATTCTAAGTCCATTCTAGAATTCAACTCAGCCAACTTTGTCCATCATGGCAAAAAAATCCAAAAGGCAAGAAAATCGAGTCTGTCTGACTGTTTGCTTTCCAATAAATAAATATTTCAATAAATGCCCAATGCTCTCAGGTTGAAGGGTTTTGCAGGTCAATTTCGGGTTTCTCCTATTTATCAACATATAAATGAAACTAAAGATAAAATAAAAATAGAACCTTGTTCACAAAGATGGAGGTTCTTTATTCCATTGTTTCGTTGAATATGTGACCCATATCGTTGTTATGTTTAGCGAATATAGATATTTTCCCTATTTCAATTGTGTGGTCTTTTACCCATCCTTTAAATTTATGTTCTGATTGACCTGTGTAAACCGAACTACACGATTCGCATTCGATAGCAGAGTGTATCAGCTCGAATGCGAATCGTGTAGTTCTGTTTACACAGGTCAATCAGGAAGTAAATTTAAAAGAACACATATAGGGTAAAATAACGCACATCTGAAATATAAAAAAAAGGAAAAATCTACATTCGCTAAATCTACAACGATACGGGTCTCATAAGCAACGGGAATAAAGTACCTCCATCTTTGTGAAAAAGGACAGCTTGGACTTTCTGTAACAGCTGGAAATTAATAGAAAGAAAAAATGGTAATTGTTTGAACAAACAAATACAAAATTCTCAACCCTGTACTAAGTTAATATAATATATTGTGTATTTTTATTATAAAGAGTGTACGTATTCTTATAGTTCTTCTTATGCATTGATATTATGTCATATATCCCTTATTTTCTTATTATATAATATAGTCCTATAAACACAATTCATTAGTGTTTTTTCTCTTTGAATTTCTTACTATTATCTGTTCTTTATTTTTGTATTTTCTTTACTTTATTAGATTATTGACAACTCAGATATGTGTAAATGTTTTATAAAGGTGAGACACTCCCCTCCAGGGACTTCCCTAGGGGACAGGGTGATTTAGGTAACTTGAGGATTGTATAAACTTAGTAAACTTAAATTTCACTTTTGAACTTTGTGCTGACAATGGCGTAAGCCGAAACCGGTACAATTTATGTATATATTTTTGTGAAATTAGACAATATAAAAGTTGAACAGGTTCTTTGTTTTTAATTTATTTTATTAGATTTCCACTTTATCGACACAGATCGCAGAAATGTATTCGAACATAGAAATTATTACATGCTTGTTATCTGTGTACTAATTATAATTAACGATAATACCGTTGTTCAGGGTGTCCAGCGAAACACGACTTTTATAAATTCCCTGATATTTCCCTGAATTTATTTTTAGGGTTTTGTAGGTCAAAGACGGAAAAACGTAATTATGAGTCTAAAAAGAGGAGGGAAAGGAATATCAATTTCGAACTTATATTTATTGGCGTCAAATACTGTAACAAGAGGGCGCCGGTAGCTCAGTGGTATGCGTGCTTGCCTTCTGAGCTCAAGAACGTGGGTTCGAAACCCGACCGAGGCTCTTTGTTTATTTTATCTGGGAGGTAAAATAAACTTAAGCACGCCGTCATTCGGATGGGACGTTAAACTACTTATTATGAACGTATCTTCTATTATTATTTTTTATTTATTTATTTTTTTTTATATACTCATATATTTTTAAGTATTTATTTGTACAGTTCTTATTAATTTAATTTTACTTTTTTTAATGGTTTTTTTTGTTACTACTAATCATAGATGAGTTAGATTCAAGTAGTTATAAATCTAATTTATAAGCTATCATAATGTATAAATTCATTTGACGTATCCTATTACCATGTATTGGTTTAACGGAAATAAATTATTATTATTATTATTATTATTATAAATGATGGTCCCGAGCCTGTCCGATGTCAGGTACTCGTTGAAGATCCCTGCCCTAGGTGAATAAAAATTTAGGACTCCCATAGTAGAGTCGGGCTTAAGTCCACCAGAGTGACGAAAGAGCGCTCTGGTAGTAGGCGATATGGCCTCGTAGATAATGCCCGGGCATGAGTCATAAAACCTAACCTAACCTAACCTATATAATACATGGGAGTACTTTCGGTATTCCTGCCATCTTCAGTCACGACTTAATAAATACTAATACACTTAGTACCGAAAGTACTCCCATGTACGTATTATATAAATATTTTAAAAAAACAAAAAAACAATATATACTGAAATGAATTGAAAATTACCTTTTGAGGGCAACATTATTTGACTGGATTGTTAGATCATCTCAGTTTCGCGGTTACTTAATATTCTCTGTTCATCCAATGATTTTTGCTCGATTTATAGCTATGACTTATCACTCTTTTACTTTGTGCGATGTTTCAGTTATGTAAATCCAATTGATGAATATAACTAAGATATCAGGCGGGGGAAGCAGTCAATAACGTAATTTTTAATTAATTTCAGTATTTGCCGGCTATACGTGAAATGACGGCTTTCCGTGAAATTATATTTTATGCTATTTGATGCCGGTGGCACTTGAGCCCACGAACTCTTGGTAGGTAAGCAGACGTGAATTTAAGACAGATTATTTTTCATTCGTTCGGTCATATTTTCATCAGGCAACATTGTAATCACGAAAATATTTAAACAGAGTTTTTAACAGAAAATTATGTTGCGTTGTAAGTTGTCTGTGATTAGATTTAGACCTAAATCGGACGAAAATGAGGGCCGCTTTTCTGAGAGGTCTCACTAAATTCTGGTTAATCAATCCACTCGAGGACAACATGTGTTCTTACAAGGCGGTTATCTTTATACATGAAGAATTTACATACGACCTTAATTGGCACTTGACAGAATTTCATTATCAATTACAAGTTTAAAAAGTTGTCGGTAAATCACCGGCAATGTGCTTTTCCAGTGCGAATTAATCAACTAAGCTACTGCATTCCCTCTGAAACGAATTTAGTGATTTCTATGAAAATCAATAGGTTTTTTTTCTCAGGCACTTCTGAATCATCATACTTTTTTTTTTTTTTCTTTTTTTCGTTGGCTTATGGTATCACTGCGGCCTCTTTAATAAAGTCCAGGATTCTGCTGCAGGTTCCTTCCATTACCTGCTTCGGTTCCTTTACAGTAGACCCGAAGCAGTAAAATCTTCTGCTGTCTACTGCCTTACACTGGCTTAGAATATGAACCGGAGTCTTATTTTCCTCGCCCATATTGTTGTGCAGGTGTTTGTTCATATGACAATGTCTTGTGATCAGCCCTGTCATAGCTCTTAGATCCATTATTCAGGAGCTCTCGGTTCCTTTTTTCTGAGGATTCTGCAACAAAAAGTTTTTGAATGTCTTTGCTTTGGACCCCTCTCCAGAACTGGGTGTGTTTCCTGGTCAGCCAACGTTTATTGCCGCCCTTGCGGTGCTCTTATAGATGCCGCAGAAGGGTCCTATACGTCCTCTGTCAGCTCCTGACCTAATTGATCAGCCCTTTCATTGCCCTCAAACCCCTGATGTCCTGGCACTCATCTCAACTCTACTCTATTTTGGTCCGTCAGGGACTCCAGTGCCTGAAGGCATTCCAAGGCGATTTTGAAATATATGTTGACAGCTTGCAGCGCTGCTTGGCTGTTAGACAGTATTAGGATCCGCCCCCCTCCCCCCCCCCCCGATGTTCCGTCTCTTGATGAACCAGGCGCGTCCGAAGATGGCATATATTTCAGCATGAAAGACAGTGGGATACACACCCAGGGACATACTAGTATCTCCCTTGACTGTTCTCCCATGTATTTCAGCTCGCAATTCCTTTCTCGTTTTTTGAGCCGTCTGTTAGCCAAACCAGCTTACCCCGATCATGGGTCTCAAGGTTCAGACAGTAATTATTTCTGTCTGGTATTGATACTTTTATTTTCTTATTAAATTTTAAAACTGGTGTCATTTTGACTGTGCCCATATTTAATACAGGATCCTCCAAAAGGTCCTAGAAGATTACTGAATGCCCGTCCTCGGTGTGTTGTCCGATATTAATCATACTAATATATATATATATATATATATATATATATATATATATATATATATATATATATATATATATTTATTTATATTTATATTTAGTATGATATATATATTTATTAAAATCGTTGAGTTGAACCCACTTCTCTGATTCCCCACTTCCCTTTGACTGAAAATTGATAGGTATCGTATATTGGATTCAAATATAAAATGTCGATGAATCACCGACTATTTACTTCCCCAGCATGAACTAATCAATTATGTTTTCGCACTCCCTCTGTAGCCAATCAATCGTTTGGGTTAAACCTCAATATTTGACTTACATCTGAATCCTCATATTAAATTTTTTGTCGATACATTCATTACTTCGACAGTTATTAGGGTATTTAAGTCGAGGCCCTCTTCTCTGGTCCTCCTTCCCTTTGACCGATTTCGCAGATAATTAATAGATGCCATCCTTATTGAGTTTTGAATTTAAATATAAAATTTCATGTCTATACATTGATTACAATGGCAGTTAGGTATTAGAGTTTTTGTGTTAAGCCTCCCTCTTCCCTTTGTCCAATATGCTTGAAAATCAATAGACGTCATTATAGGGATTTGAATATATATGTATGAAATTTCGTGTCAGTACATTCATTATAACGGCAGTTATTAGAGTTTTGTATTAAGTCTTCTCTCTAATTCTCCCCCTTTTTTTTTAAGTCTAGGCTAAAGAAACTATGAGTTATCCGGTTCCAGTAATGCGATTTTTTTTTTTTTTAATTTAGACAAAAGAATATTAAAGTTGCCCGTAAGAATATAATATATATTAATATTTAGATTATACAATATTAATTGTCCGATCTCAAAAACATGTATTTATATTGGACCCAGCCGGGGCAAGCAAAGAATTTCATTTATCCGATTACGGAAATTGGTGATTTTTTTTTTCTGTTCAAAAGCATGAGTTGTCCAGGCTTCAGCAACAGGTGAGTTAGAGAAGTGGGGGAGAAAAAATAAATAAAAAATGTCAAAACTGTGAAACAGGAATAAATTATCACTTAAACGCTTCGAAAAATTTGTTGGGTTGTATATTTTTTCATTTAAATGCTACTTGTATCAACCTAAAAAGCCCCCTTCCCACCAAAAAAAAAAAAAAGAAGCCTTTCGTGGGCGATTGTCCCTTGTAGATTACATACATAATTTATTCCCATTGATATAAACAAAAACTATTTGAATATTTCTTATAATGCCAAATTCGTGTTTTTGAGTTTTAAATTTATTTAAGTTGAAAGGAATCTCATGAGTTTCATTAATAAAAATGAACAAAAAATTGAAAATTTTATTAAAATTTTCATTTTACAACTTTTCAAAATAACATTGATGTAATTCATATACACTTCACCTAAAATTAATTAATTATGTACTTTCAAGTTATGTATTTACATATAATCATACGTATATAATATATTGAATATACGTGCTCGTATTATATTAAAATTTAACATTTAAGTTTATGCATTTTTCAAGTACATTAAAAAATTTGATATATTTACATTTTTCAGGGGAAAGTTAAAAAGAAATCAATTTTAGGCAACAATCCTATGATTTAAACAAATTTTCAAAAATTTCAACTTTTTTTTTTTCACCCGAAGAAGGGTGGGAGGGTACTGTTGATAGAATTGTATTGTTGATGCGTCATAGGAAAATGGACATTATCTTAGTTTTGGTTGCCCAAAACAGATGCTGAGGAAAACGTTCTCGGCATGTAGAAAAAAGAATCATCGACAATGTACTTCCCCAGCTCAAATCAATTAACTAAGTTTTTGCTCTCTCCCTAAAACCAATCGTCCGATTTGTTTGAAATCATTAGGTGTCTTACTCAGGGACTTCGAATATATCCAAAACTTCGTGTCAAAACATTCATTACATCGACACTTACAATTTTGAATTAAGCCCCCTCTCCCTCCCTTCCCTTTGGCTGATTTAGCTGAGAAAGAATAAGTGTCGTCCTTATGGGGTTCTGGATACACATATAAAATTTCGTGTCAAATATATTCATTCTATCAGGAGTTATAAACAGACCAATCGGAACATTTTTTTTTTCCTAATTTTTGGGGACAGGGGAAAAAAATATAATTTTGGGGGACATTCTTACCGATTACATGTTTCGGATTGATTTCTTCATATAATCGGAAAAGTTAAAAAAAAAAATTTGTTTTTATGGATAGAAAATTCATCGAGATATTTAGAGTGAGGACTACGAAAAAATAACAATTTTGAGAAAGAGCAACGTTTTGCCTAAAAGCCGTGGTCCCCCACACCTTTTTGAATAATGTAATCTATAAATCTATACGCATAATTCTGATTCAACTGATAAAATGCAATTTAAGGTGTATAAGAGTAATTACAGACGGATATCTGAAAATCAATAATTTTTATATTTTTCGTTATTTTTGGCTGATCTTTAAAATTAACGAAAATAAGATAAGGACCCTTTAACTATAACGCCTCACATATAAATATTTTCAGTTCATAAAAATACCTGTAAATTCGTCTTTTCAGCCGTGTTCATCACTCCTTCGGTTTTTCCTCAATATCATTTTCATTGAGATGACAAAGTTTTCTATGTTTGTGTACGAAATAGTAACTGGGAAATTTGGAACCGCACGTCTTACACGGATAATACTGTACGTTCATATCCTTAACTTCTTTTTCCGGGCTCGGAATTACGGGGTTTATATGCCGCCGGGTATGTTTTCTATAGCAGTAATGACTTTTGAACGTGTGTTTGCAAAAACCGCAGACGAAAAGTTTCCCTTCGAATGGTTCTTTTTGATTTTCCGTTTTGGAGGTTATTCCATAATTGTCGTTCAAAACACGTTTAAAACGCACTGGTCCATCGCAGCATGCTATATCCTTTATGGTTTCCTTACTACGTAGAGAATCTGCCGGTTTTGTGGTTTCTTCTGTTGGCATTTCCGGAACAATTGATGTTGATGGTATTGGTTCAAAATTTGATGTAGGAATATGGCAAAAATGAGTCGGGAATATCGGTGGTGGTGGTGGCCAATATAACGTTGGAAGAAATTTTCTACTTGGAATTGGTTTTACGATTGTGGGTATTCTTGGGATCTGTTCGTTCATAAGGAAACTTCTACATATATCCACTGCGCGCGGCATATGAAGCAAATGTGTAGCGAGTAATATAGAGTATATATTTTCCGAATTAAGGTCTAGGTATCCGGTGTTAACAAAATTGAGTATGGAAGCGAATATGGAAGGGCTTACGCTTGGAACAGAGATTTCGTTCACATTCGCCGTCTCTAGAAGAGATTTGATGTATCCACTTTGTTCTGAAAGTAGTTTCCGTGGACCTCGGAATTCCCGAGTTTCTTCTCCAACACCCACCCGAATCACCACTTCCGGTTCCAGCCATCTGTACCCCGGATACATCACGTACACCTAACGGATTACTGAGATATACTAATTTCCAAATTCCGCGACTTAAGTCCTTGTGGGCTTGCGCACCACCTCCAACCCCTCATTGGTCCTCCAATCCCTCTTTGATTCCCTCCCTCTTAGAGGGGGGAGCTTGGATACACACATCCACGAAATAAAATTAATAGATCCAAGGTTCAACAAAGAGTATTTACCTTCTTTTACAATCCCGTTTTCCATGAATGCTTTGTGAGGTTTACTCAGTAATTTAAATTAAAGATATTAAAAGCTTTACCATGTAAATTCGTTAACTTTACAAATATATATTTTTTTGTCGACCTTCTCCGTTACAATTTTTTTTCTCTTGTTATTCCAGCTCATTGTTTAAAAAAAATATTTTACTTAATTGAATATTCTTTCTGTTCAACTGTCTATCTATAATTTCATTACTGACACTTTAATTTGTACTTGAGGCCCCGCCCTTGCACTCGCTCGCACGCCACACAATACATCCAGTTGGTAACATCTAGTCTAGGAATTGGAAAGAAACCCAAGGGAACCTTTAAAGAAAATATTTGACCTCAGATGACTTATCTTTAAAATTTCATGACCCCGACCGTAATTTGGCTGTATTACTTGCTCATAACGTTATTAATGACTTCGTATCATTTGTAGTTTTGTATAGAAAGCGTTTACCACTTTAGTTTAACGTATGTATCAACATTTGGGTTGTATAAGGAGATTCTGAATGTATACATAATACATTTATCTCTAATATATTTAGCTCTACAATTCTGGGACTGATGATGGGAATACTTCCCGAAAGGCCAGTAATTTCTAGGTAGTAGTATATGTAAATTTCAAAATCCCATAAGGACGGCACCTTTTAATTTTCAGCGGAATCAGCCAAAGGGGAGGGGCTCAACTCAAAAATCCCAATAACTGTCGATGTATCGACAAGCCAGTAGTATGTAAGTCAAATATTGAGTTTTAGACCAAACGGTCGGTTCGATTGGCTTTGAAGGGAGAGCGAATACATAATTGATTAATTCGTGCTGAGGAAGTACATTACCGGGGATTCACCGACTTTTTGATTTTCCGTTTTTCCAAAGATTCAAATTGATATATATTTAAAAATTAAAATTAGCAGCGTCCAAAAAGTGCTTAATTTGAATAGGGGACGTAAAGTGGGAAAATGGCTGGAACCCCCCTCCCCAAGCCATATGGATGAATAACTGTCATGCCTCCACTTCGTATAGCTGGGGGAAGTAAACATTCATGTCTGGCTTTGTGGTGTCTTTGGACGCATTAACTCTCGATAGAATCGATATATATATATATCAGCTCGATTTCATATTTGGACCAAAAATCCTTAAACCAAATCGACATAAGAGAAGGGGGAATTAGGGGAGGCCGGTGTATCGACTTGAAATTTTATATGAGAATTGACAAGTCCCTGAACTTGACACTATCAGGTTTTTAGCCCAAGAGAACAAGGGTAGAGAGGGAGAGAGAAATTTATTTGATTACAAATAATTCGATCTGTGTAGCTTTTTTTTTAGCTTGTGAAAAAAAAGTCTATCTGTCCCATGCCTTTGTTGATTTTTTTTCTGTTCACAAAATAATACCAGCGGTAGATGCGATTGAATTATGAATGGACAATTGAGTTAGGATGCCGATAGCTCAGAAATAGCGTGCTTGCTCAAGATCGCGGGTTCAAAACCCGGCCGAGGCCCTTTGGTTTTTATCTGGGAGGTAAAACCCTCGAGCACGCCGTCCATCGGATGGGGCGTTAAGCGATGGTACCGATGTCAGATACCAAAAATGAAAGAAAAAAAAAAAGTCGTCAGTGAATCACCGGCAATGAACTTCCCCAGAACGAATTAACTTTTCGCTCCCCCTCCAAAACCTTACTTTACGAATTACCTTAATACGCTAATATTAAACAGTTGACATACTTTTGGGATTTTGAATTCTCATATGAAATTACGTGTCGATACATTCATTACAACGGCAGTTATTAGAGTTTTTGAGTTAAGCCTCTCCCCTAACCCACTCCTCTCCTTAGACCGATTTGACTGAAAATCGATAGGTGTTGTCCTTAGTAGGGTTTTGGTCACACATATAAAATTTCGTGTCAATGCATTCATTCTATCGGCAGTTATTAGAGTTTTTATGTTAAGCCTCCCTCTAATATTCCCCTTCCCTTGGATCGATTTAGCTGAAAAACAATAGGTGTCGTCGTTAGAGGGTTGTGGGTTCACATATAAAATTTCGTGTCGATACATTCATTCTATCGGGAGCTATCGTGATCACAGACAGAATGATTTTTTTTTCGGGGTTCTGGATGTCGGTACATTCATTCTGTCGGGAGTTTTTCAACGGAATTTCATCTTTTCCGACCTCTAGATTTCAAATATGAAAAAAAAAATTTTTTTGTTCGTTTTTACTACAGTGTATACACATACAAATCGCCTACTACCAGAGCGCTATTTCGTCACTCTGGTGGTCATAAGCCCGACTCTACTAAGGGAGTCCTATATTTTGTCTACCCTACATTTTATTCATCTAGGATAGGTAGGGGTCTTTAACGAGTACCTGACATCGTACAGACTCGGGTCCATGGCTACTTGATACGGTCTTCTCTTTGTTGCTGTGTAATCAAGGGTGGCACACTTCTTGATTTCACAGCGTGATATTTTATCTTCCCTTATGGATTGTTTCGTTGTGATCACTTGTTGTCCCTCGAGATATTATTCCCAGTAGATCCCATTGTTATTTTGAAATGAAAAGTTTTTTTTGTTGATGATCAAAGTGAAGGAGGTATCCTCCTTCGTTGATAAAAAAATCTAAAATAAAAATCGTTGGTGATTCTTCGGCAATGTATTTCGCTCTCCCTCTAAGTCTTTTTTCTCCTTGATTTGGCTGAAAACCAAAGGCCTCTTGGGTTCGAAAAACATGAAATTACAGTCAAAACTCAATATCATATTTCTGACCGATTAGGGTAAATAGAGAATTAAAATTGACAAAAAAACCCACGTACATGTAGATGCATAACTAATAGTTTAAACAAAATAAGAAGTATATGTTCGATTAGATTTTAGGTACATATGTAGGAAATACTCTAATTCAAGACTTTTGACTTTCCCAGCTTTACGAAGTATGGGGGAAGTTAGGTAATCGGTCAAAAGTTCGATGTAGAGTTTTCAACGTAATTTCATATTTTCCGAACTTCAGATTCCAAATATGAAAAAAAATTATCTGTCTGTTTGTGTTTCTTGTCGACACGATAACTCCTGATAGAATGAATGTATAGACTCGATATTTTATATGTGAATCTAGAACCATACCTATTGATTTTCAGTCAAATTGACCAAAGGGAAGGGGGTATTAGGGGAGAGACTCAACTCAAAAACTCTAGTAACTGCCGATTTAGGGAATTTATCAGCACATAATTTAGTATGAGGATTTAGGAGCCCATATGTAACTCAGCTGTTGAATATAATATACTAGCAGTAATACCCGACGTTGCCCGGGGAACTTGTCCTTCAACTGTAGTAACGCTAGCTTTGGAGCTAAAACTAATTTATTCAAAAAGATTTCTCATTAATCGTTGCAATGGTTTTCGAGTTGCAAAGATTGCGTGAGTGGATGCTGGGATGGACCAGGGGTTGATTAAAAAATAGACCTTAACCTTCCGGTAGATAAAACTTATCTATTCAAAAAGATTCCTCATTAATCATTGCAGTGGTTTTTGAGTTACAAAGATTGCGTGGGTGGATGCTGGGATGGACCAGATATTGAGGTACTAATACGCCTATAACCTTCCACAGACGATGACGAACAAATTTAAAAAAAAAATTAATCAAATCCATCAAGCCGTTCGTGAGTTATAGCGGTACAACGCACAGACATTGTCAGCTTTATATATATGATATATATATATTAATATTAGGGCAAACGGTCGACTGGTTTTGGAGGGGGAGCGTGAATCGTTATGGGGAAGAACATTGCTGGTGATTAGCCTTCGACTTTTTTTTATTCTCTTTGGTGGTGCGAAGTTATTTTTTCTTCGGCATGAGTTTTCAAGGAAAGCAGCCAAATGACGAAGTCACAAAACAATATAAAACCGTAATATTCTGCAGTACTCAACTACAGTACTGAGGCTACTATCAATCCACTTTTTTTACGAACAAATATGAAATGATAGTCCTAATTTGTACAAATCGAATCAGAAATCCGGTTTTTGTGAATCTACTTCAACAAACAATGTATCTGTTTCTCAGTTTTTTTAAACAATTATTTTACTAGATATTTGAAAGAGGGCGCTGGTAGCTCAGAGGTAGCGTACTTGCCTACTGTGCTCAAGATAGCAAACTTGGCTGGGGCCTTAAGGTTTTTATCTGGGAGGTAACAAACTCTTGAGGACACCGTCCTTCGAAGGGGACCTAAAATGGCGATCCTGAGCCTGCGCGATCTTAGATGATCCTTAAGACCCCTCTCCTACGTAATTGGCTTAGAGCAGCTAGGGCTCCCATAGTGAAGTTATCAGTGAAGAGATAACAGCATTGAATGCTTAGGTTCCTAAGTGTACACACTAGCCTATTCGGTTAGTTAGTTATTATGACTCATGCCCGGGCTTTAACTACAAGGACATATCGCCTACTACCAGAGCTCTCTTCCGACACTCTGGTGGACATGAGCACGACTCTTCTGTGGGAGTCCTAAATTTTGCCTACCCTAAATTTTTATTCACCTAGAGTAGGGGTCTTTAACGAGTACCTGACATCGCTAGTCTACTCGGTATATATAATATAATATTTGAAAAGTAGACTATTTATTATGGGGAGGAAAAAAACGTGAATATTCAAATCACAAATGTTAAGTTACAAGTTATGTATATTCAATGATGAATTTTCGAAAGTTGATTGATTACTATACTTTTAGGAAGGACACTCAATATATTTTATTTATATTCATGGTTATTTTCCCCTCAGTGCGGCATGTGTTTGATTGTTGAGCTTCATGCTTCAAAGGGAGGTGGGGGGGGATCTTGCAATGTTAATCACAAGGCATCATTTGTCATTCGGAGCCTAAACCCTGCCTCTAATTCACTTTTGTAATGGCGGGGGATTTGTGCCCCGGAATTCAGTTATCACATAAACACTCACTCATGTTTCATCACTTTTATCCTGTTAATAATATCACTCTAATCCGGACATCTCTTAAGAATCAATACCATTTTCTAATTCATATAGGGAAATTCAAATTTATACGGTTTCATGATAATTATACATTCCTTTTGTGAGTTTTCTGCAAGCCCATTTAATTTGATAGCTTTCTGTGTAAGAAAATCGAATGATCGTTCACTTGCATATTTTCTAATATTTGCAACTATATGGCTATATGGCCTAGGTAGAAATAGGTTGGTGGTAGGGGAGAGGTTCACAAAAATAAGTGACATGCCTGCTCTAGAAGTTGTGAATTGCGAGAATATCGAAACTGTAACTAGAGCCTGGACCTCTGCAGCAATCCTCTCTGTCCTCAGCCTGCCTTCCTCCAGCTAATGTAAGCGGGGTCTCCCTCTTCTTCTCTGTTCTCCCGGGTGCCCCTCTAGTATCCTCTGTACTCTGGTACACTGACTAGCTCCAGGTCCGGGCTCTTGTCAGATCCCTCAACTCTCACTTGGACCGTATCCTCCATCTACCCCCCTCAGGAGTGATCTTCCTCAATATCTTCCTCTCCCACCTATTGAGTAAGACTTGGTCCCTCTCTAGGATCTTGGTTTCACTCACTTATATGACTACCTGTTTTATATGTGTTTATGTTGATCCGTGAACCGAGCGTCTTCTGCAGGGATCGGTAGTATAAAGAAAAGATTCCCGGCCGTTTTCCTCGCTTTGATTTGATCTTCTATAACATCGTTCCTCTTTGTGATAACCATTGGCGTAACTAGGATTATTCTCTGGGGGGGGGGGGGGGGGGGGGGGGGGGGGCAGGCTGTCAACACGATCGAGATAATAAAACAATAGTTTACTTTTCACAATCATATTTTTAATTTAAGTTTAATTAACTTACCCTCAATTAAATAAGCCCTAATTTTCTTTCTTTCTCAGCAAAATCAGTCCAACACTTTTTCACCTGAAATTTTATTTTTTACTATTTCATTCTCTATGTGGAGCAGTGACACATGAGAGAATCGTTCCTTAAGCAATGTGCTTCTAAGTCACGTTTTTATCCGCCTCATGACTAAGAAACTTCTTTCACAACTAGCTGAACTTACTGGGAGCGCTATCGCAAATTGTACAAGTTAGGGCAATAATTCTTTTTTATTTTTTATTTTTTTTTATTTTCCGCATTTATATCACTATTTTTGTATTGAAGCATGTTTTTCATTACCATCGCTTCCGCGTCTAAAGCTGAAACATCAATTTTGAAGACGTTTTTATAATTATTTATGAACTCGTAAGCGTAATTTGAATCCGAATGAATAGCTTTTGACTGGAAACTGAAGCTTTCTATATCCTTCTAATGTCTTGACTGTAATATTTGTCTATGGTGGAGTTGTTATATATTATAATTTTTTTTAATTAGGTACATTAGATCGCATTTTTCCGGGGGAGCCGTACCCACCTTTGCCCCCCCCCCCCCTCCCCCCAGCTACGCCAACGGTGATGACGGCCCCCATTTGAAGCTATCCATCCAGTGCTGGTGAAGTGGTTAGTAGTACTGGCTAAAATGACCCCGATGATGTTGTGGTTAGGCGAAAGAAATCATTATCTTCATTTATTCGGATGAGGACAAAAAAAAAAAACCTATTTGATTAATTAAATTTGGGGAGCACCAGTTTTTTTTTGGATAAGGATATGATTTGGATACCGGATTGATGGGAAGGGAAGAGGAGACGGCTACACGGGTTGTAGTCCAGGGCCCCCGACAGGTTTACAGCTGAATCGGCCCAAGAGAAGGAAAATTTAAACTGAAAAATCCAAAAACTGTCTATGTAATGAATGTATCATCGACGCGAAATTTTATATCAATAATTTGCTCTCCCTCCAAAACCAGTCGACCTTTTGCGCTAATAATCAATCTGTAATTGTATACTAAATTTTATGTTGATAGATTCATTACATCTGCAGTTTGTTATAGAGTTGAGCCCCCTCCCCTGAACTTCCCTCCTCCTTCCCTCCGGCCAATTTCGCTGAAATTTAACAAGTATTGTCCTCCAGGGGGTTTGACATTAAATATGAAATTTCTTGTCGATACATTCACTACATCACCTGTTATTGGTGAGTCCCCCGCTGGTCCCCCCTTTCCCTTCTGTCGATTCCGCTGCAAATTAATACGTGTCGTCCTTAGATGGTTCTGAATCACATATAAAATTTCGTGTCGATACATTGATTCTATCGGGAATTATGTGTTATAATACAGAAATTGTTTCTTTCATTTTTGGAAATAAAAATATTGGACTTTTTAGAGAGCCCCCTTGCTATGCCACTGCTTTGTAAATTTCATGAATTCATTTCTTTTTTTTTTTCCGTATCATAATATCTCCCTTCAACTTAGTTAAAAAGACAAATAAAAGATTGAACCTTAAAAAAAACGGCATTAATTAAGATATGAAAAAGAATATTCTTTGAATAATAAAAGGAGAAAAAGAGAAAAAACGAAATGAAAAAAAAAAAAGTTGAAGCAGTTCATTAGGGGGAAAGTATACTTTTCAAATTACAGGGCATTTAAAATGCAGTTTGCTTTTCTAGTCGGTTCATTTAATTAAGAGTCCACAGCGAGAAGAGGGATCCACTTTGTGGAACGATGTAGGTTTCTTTTATTATTTAACTTAGGAAGCGACTTCACAAATTGCCTGGGGGTGGGGGGTGGGGGGGTCAGAGTAAACAATAAAAAGGTATCTTCACTGACTTTGTTCAGATGAAGCAAGGATTTTTACTTCCCCACTATATAAAGTATAGGGGAAGTTATGTAAATGGTCAGACATTCCATGCGGAATTTCATGTTTTCCGACCTCCTCATTCCATGAATGAAAAAAAAAATCGGTGAATCACCGGCAATGTACTTCCCCAGAACGAATTATTCAATTAACTTTTCGCTCCCGTCTAAATTTTGTGTATAAATTAATTACATTGGCAGTTATTAGAGTTTTTGAATTAAGCCCGTCCCCTGAACTCCTCTTCCCTTCGGTCGATTCCGCTGAAAATTGATAAGTGACGTCCTTCTGGAGTTTTGAATTCACATTTAAAATTTTATGTCGTTACATACTCGTACATTGAATACAACAGTTATTAAATTTTTTAAGTTGAGCCTCACCTCTAATACCTTCTCGCCTTTGGCCAATTTAGCTAAAAAACAATAAGTGCCGTCCTTAGAGGGTTCTAAATACACGTATAAAATTTTATGTGGGGTTACATACTCGTACATTGATTACAACAGTTATTAAATTTTTTGAGTTGAGCCTCACCTCTAATACCTTCTCGCCTTTGGCCAATTTAGCTAAAAAACAATATGTGCCTTCCTTAGAGAGTTCTGGATACACATATAAAATTTTATGTGGTTACATACTCGTACATTGATTACAACAGTTATTAAATTTTTTGAGTTGAGCCTCACCTCTAATACCTTCTCGCCTTTGGCCAATTTAGCTAAAAAACAATATGTGCCGTCCTTAGAGAGTTCTGGATACACATATAAAATTTTATGTTGACACATTCATTCTATCGGCAGTTATCGTGTTCACAAATATACAAAAATGTTTACACTATAAAGTTGCACAACATTACCAATAGGTGATCCGATATATTGTTCCATAACGATGCCAGGATTATATTGAGAGGAAAAGGTCGATATATCGGTCTGGTATCTTATCTATACGTTATTTTTATTTTTGTTTTGTTTGTGAGTCATGCCCGGGCATTTACTACGAGGTCATAACGCCTACAACCAGAGCGTGCAAAGTATGTGTATTATTATTGTTATTTAATCGAACGTTTTCCCTTACTCGTATTTATACATTATACAATTATAGTAAAGTTGGATATAATTGTATATGAATACGGCGTTGCCCGCGGAACTTTGACTTGCCTCACTCATAAACCCCCCTCTGGTTGATTTGGCATAAAATCAATAGGTGTCGTCGTTAGAGGGTTCTGCATTCACATATGTAATTTCGTGTCGATACATTCATTCAATCGGAGTTATTGTGTTCATAGATACAGACACAGACAGCAATTTTGTATTTGGCAACTGGAGGTCGTAAAATATGAAATTCCGTTGAAAACACCGCATTGACGTTATGACCGATTACATAACTGAAGTGAAATTCCCGTGTGTGTGTGTGTGTGTGTCAGTGAACTCGATAACTCCTGATAGAATGAATGTGTTACTTCAAACCACTATAAAGGCGACACGTATTAGGTTAGGTTTTATGACTCATGCCCGGGCTTTAACTACGAGGTCATATCGCCTACTACCAGTGCGCTCTTTCGTCACTCTGGTGGACATGAGCCCGACTCTGCTGTGGGAGTCCTAAATTTTGCCTGACCTAAATTTTCATTCACCTAGGGCAGGGGGTCTTTAACGAGTACCTGACATCGTACAGGCTCGGTACCAACGCTTAACGTCCCATCCGAAGGACAGCGTGCTTAAGTTTATTTTACCTCCAAGATAAAATAAACTAAGAGCCTTGGTCGGGTTCTTGAGCTCAGAAGGCAAGCACGCATACCACTGAGCTACTGGCGCCCTCACGACACATATTTCCATCCAAATCGGCCAAAGATGAGGGGGGATTAGGGGGATGCTTAACATAAAAAGTTTAATCACTGCCGTTGTGTCGATACATTCATTACATCGACAGTTATTTTAGGGTATTTGAATCGAGCCCCCCTTCTCTGGTCCCCCCTTTCCTTCAACTGATTGCGCGGAAAATTAATAGGTATCATTCCTTTGGGTTTTTGAATTTAAGTATAAAATCTAATGTAGACACTTTCATTATATCGGCGGTTATAGGATTTCTGAGCTAAGCTCTCCCTCTGGTCTCCCCCCCCCCCCCCCCCCCCCCCCTCCCCCGGCTGAGTCCGCTTAAAATTAAAAGGTATCGTCTTTATATGGTTTTGAATTTACATATGAAATTTGGTGTCAAGACATTCATTACAACAGCAGTTATTAATTAGATTTTTCGTTTTCTACCTCTCCCCTAATCCCCTTCTGCCCCTCAGCTGATTTGACTGAAAATCAATAGGTGTCGTCCTTAGAGAGTTCAGGATACTTTTTTTTTTTTCATTTTTGGAATCAGGAGATCGGAAAACTTGAATTCCGTTGAAAATTCAGCATCCAATGTCTGACTGATTATATCTGTGGCCAATTGCAATAACCAGTTAAGTGACATTTTTTTAAAAAATGAGATTTTCTGAGAAAAATATGTATTTTGATCTAAATTTTCATTTCCCCCATGAGTCCATTGTTTAAATTGATATTTATGACTGTGATTTGAGGAAAACCGAATCAGTTAACTGGAATTATTTTGTAATAACCAGTTAACTGTCATATATTATATTATAAACGAATATTATAAACGAATTTCTGTACATCAACTTGAACATTTATATATCAAATATTACAATAAATTATATGTCATATACTTTAAACATGAATATCTCGAAATCAGGTTCGTGTCAGTTAACTGGTTATTGCAATTTGCCACTGATATAGCTGGGGAAGTAAAATAGCGAAAATTCGTGTTTATTGCATGTTTCATGTTTAATATACGAAATAAAGCTCTCCCGGACGGGATTCGAACCCACAACCATGGTGAGACCAAAGCCCTATGTTAGCCACCATGCCCCTCCCCCTAGCTGGGATGCCCTATAAAGTATTGTTATTGTTATAAGGGCAGGGCCGGTTGGGACGTTAAAGCCTAGTTCGCACTATGCTAGTAATTTAGTCGAGTGGCGAGTAATTTAGTAACTAATGCCTGGTTTACACGGGTATAGTAATCAGTAGAGTAGAGCAGTTAGTAGAGTAACTCTACCCGTAGAAACCCCAAAAACTGTGCGGGTAGAGTAGAGTAGCGAGTAGCTGGTAGAGTAGAGTACTATACCGCGTGCAGTAAAGTGGACTCTACTCTACTTACCCCCACCACAACTCCCACTCTACTAGCCTCTCCACTCTACCCGTGTAAACATCTTCTCTACCTACAACATCAATTATCAAGTAGAGTTTAGTTGCAGTGTACAAGTTCAATGTAATTTGTAGTTTAACCTCAGCTTTTATAACATCTCTCATCGTCGTATCTTCGCGTTGGATTTTGTCTTTCACCATGCTCAATAGTTGTTCAAAATTTTCTGGTGTCATCCTGAGACACCGTTTATATTCTAACTGATCCTCTTCGGCTAACTCTTTTAGTAGAAGCGATGTTGCTCCGAGTGAATCTCTTCTTTTGAGCCATTCTCTCACCCACACTCTTTCTTCTCTTTTAATTTCTTCATCTATCGCTTTCACAAACTCTCTTATTAGAGCCATTAAAACTCTAGGCAAATAATTCTTCTTTAATTTTTTAAACACCATTTTACTTCAAACAACTACTGTACTCTACTCTACTGAGTGTAACCGGAAAAAAATTAAAGGTGGTAGAGTAGCTAGTAGAGTTCACTCTACTAGCTACTCTACTCTCCTGATTACTATACCCGTGTAAACCAGGCCTAATCGTGTGTGAACCACGACAATTTAGTCGAGTTGTTTAGTAAGTGATTTAGTCGAGTCAATACATTCATTTCTAATTTTTCAGGCTGGTAACACCCCTCCACGCTGCACTGTTTACTTAAATCATCCACTAAACAAGTCCGGCTCATTCTGATCTTGTAGTTGTGCTCATTATTTATTTCATTAACAGAAAATTAAAACAACTTTCCGCAATTCTCAAAGTTCCGAAATATTCTTTGGGATCTTCTAATGCAATTTCACTGAGAAGAGAATTCGTAGCTCCTAGTTCATCTCTTCTATTAATCCATTTTGTTATCCATATTTTCTTTTCTTTCATCTCACTAATTTCTTCTTTTACCTCTTCCAAAATACCCACTGTTCTAAGCTTCATTACATTATTTACTGTGTTGCGTTGCATCCTGTTCATTTTTCACCAGAAGGGTTCGGCACTCACAGTCACTATCACTATACTTACACGACTGTGCAACCACTTTCTGGTTAGTTCTAGTCGTTTCAGTTACTAAATTACTCGCCTTGACTAAATTACTAGTATAGTGCGAACTAGGCTTAAGCGATGGTCATGTACGATGTCAGGTACTCGCTAAGGAACCCTACCCTCTAGGTAAATAAACCTGGGTAGACAAAATATTTCTGACTCACAGAGTAGAGCTCATGTCCACCAGAGCGACGAAAGAGCACTCTGGTAGTAGGCGATACGACCTCGTAGTTAAAGCTCGGACATGAGTCACAATAACTAACAAGGACAGGGATAATAGAATTATTATAAGCCAAGTAGAGGCAGGTCCTAACTGCTGGTTCAAAGAATTCAACCTTTCCCATTTTTTTTACTTTCGGTTTTTGAGGCCGCCGGTAGCATGCTTGCTTACTGAGCACAAGATCGCGGGTTCGAAACTGTGCCGAGGCCCTTAGGTTCTTCATCTGGGAAGTGAAGAAACCCTGAGCACATCGTCCTTCGGATGGGACGTTAAGCGATGATCCCAAGCCTGTATGATTTCAGATACACGTTAAAGACCCTACTCTAGGTGAATAAAAATTTAGGGTATGCAAAACTTTGGACTCCCACTGTAGAGTTGGGCCACTAGAGCGACAAAAGAGCGCTCAGGTAGTAGGCGATATGACCTCGTAGTTAAAGATCGGGCATGAGTCATAATAACTAACTTTCTGCACATAGATGTCAATTTCTTCAGGGCGAGCTATCTACAAAATGACTATCGGCAGTTTTTGATTTAAACATTTTTTCTACGATTTCCGAAATCGATTTTTGATCCAATGCATTTTCCATAATGAAAAACAAAAAATCTGTGTAGCCAGGAAATATATCTATGATTGTGAGACTTTTCTGACTGTCGTACTCTTCCGCCTTATCTGGGTGACACTAGATTGTCGCATTGGGTCAGCCTGTATATTTTGAAAATTGAGAAATGTTCCGCGTACCACAGGGGCCACTCTTCGCAATTATTTTAATGAGTTATTGAGTGATTAAATCTTATTCGCTCACCCTCTCAGTTTCAGTTAATGAGTATTTAGTGCTATACAAACACACAATATTGTGGGTAGGGGGTGAGAGGAGGGGCTGGAGTTTAGTGAGGGGGGCTCTGTTTGTATTAACCCTGAGATGAGCTGGCAGTTTAACATTATGTTTGAATAAGCCCTCAGCCTCATCCCCCTTATCCTCCAAATTCCTCCTTACTCTTCCCTAATTATATCCCTCAAAGTGCTAATTGACAAATATTTACTACTTGTATTTTACTCGGTATTTGATTTGTCAGCACTTCCATTTAATAATTGGGCAAGTACTTTCTTTAATTTGATTTTTTGACGGCTTCCAAAGATGGAAGACTATAGCAGCCAGTCCTTTCAGAATTTTTACTTCCCCAGCTGTACGAAGTATAGGTTATGCAATCGGTTAGAAATTCGATGCGGAGTTTTCAATGGAATTGCATGTTTTCCGACCTCCTGATTCCAAAAAAAAAATAAATGTATCTATATCTGTGTATCTCTACGATAACTGCTACGATAAACGATAACTCCCGAAAGAATGATTGTATTGACACAAAATTTTATATTTGTATCCAGAACCGTCTAATGACGACACATATTGATTTTCAGTCAAATCGGTCAAAGGGAAGGAGGGTTTAGGGGAGAGGCTTAACACAATACTCTGATAACTGCCTTTGTAATGACTATACTGACACGAAATTTCATATGTATATTTAAAATCATATGACCGCACCTATTAGTTTTAAGCGGAATCAGCCGATGGGGAAGGGGGAGCTCAACTCAAAAATCTGAATAACTGCCGATGTAATGAATTTATCGACATGTGATTTTCTATTTAAATTCAAACCCCTATAAGAATGGCACCTAATAATTTTCAGCGAAATCGGTCAACAGGAAGCGGAGGACCAGAGCAGGGGTCAACACAAATATTCTAATAACTGCCGATGTAATTTAATGTATCGACACAATATTTAATATGAGGATTCAGAAGTCGCTATTTTATGAACTATTAACGTTTATCCCAAACGGTCGATTGTCTTTAGAGGTATAGCGAAGACGTAATTGATTAATTTGGCTAGGGAAGTACATAGCCGGTGATTCACCGACGACTTTTTTTCACTCATGTAATGACATGTTATCAATGTGTCCAACATTCCATATAATAATAACTTTTTTTTTTGTGATTTCCAGGGAATCAGAACTTACCAAGTGTGGCCTGTGCGGTATGTAAGACGGAGTCGACCTGCTCCCGAGCACTGCCCCGGTCCCAGGCTGGCCAGTACGGCCTGAAGGAGGAGGAGATCCCTGAAGATGCTAGAGTCTGTAACCTGTGTCGGTGTAAAGCCGTCCGATCCAGGTTTACCAATTGTCCAGTTCCCACCTGTCCAAATGCGAAAGGACATCGAGTGAAAAGACTTCGGCCCATCCCAGCCAAGTGGTTTGATCTTCCATCATCCATCAAAGAGCCTATTGCTTCTGAGTTTCGTAAGTACTGTGATAATAGAATATGGCTAGCTATCCACCGATTTTAAATTCTTAAAATCTCGTTGAATTTGATATATCATTTTCAATAGACATTCTGTTCCAGTTGTGTTAATTCACAACCTTTCTGGCCATTTCTACGTTTACAAATATCCAATTACAAACCAAAATACCACATTAAATTTATTGATTTTTTGGTGGAAGGTGAGTCGAAATTGCATGATTAATTGAGTGGTTGACGCGAAAAAGGTTCTAAGCGCCACTTTAGTCGAAAATGATATTTCTGTGGAATCAGGTTCTATAGGTCTCTAGGGACTGTGTAGGGAAGTTTTTTTTTGTCGTTATAGCAGCAGTTGGTAGTATTGAGCCCCCGTCAGCGTTGAGCCTCATGGAAGAAGGTTCTAACAGCCACCAGTAGTTCTCAACATGGCAGAGGAAGGAAGTGTTATTTTGGCGTTTAGAACCTTTTTCGCGTCAACCACTCAATTGTTTCTTTCCCTGTCATCCGCAGGGTCCACGGCTTGTATTTACTTCTTAGCATATTTTAGAATGTGCTATTATGAAATTTTGTTACGCTGTTCCCACATTGTCCCCACTCTGATATGATTCGTCGAACCCTTTGAAATGATATGCCACACATCATTGTTCTTGAAACAAAAACTACAACATCCTGGTAGACGAAGGAGGCTTAACTGGAAAACCTTAATTACTGCTGATGTTATGAAAGTATCGACACGTTTTTTATGAGGATTCAGAAGTCCCTGAGTAAGACAATGGTTTTCAGACAAATCAGTAAGAGAAGGGTTTGAAAGGAAAGATAATACTTGATTGATTACAATTAATTCGAGCTTGAGGAGTACGTACACTGCTGATGATTTACTGATGATTTTTTTTTTTGTTTGCAGAATTAAGTGATGCTATCACCAAGTGTTGTTCAGCCTGCTTTAACCGAATCTTACGGCGGATCGGTGTTGGTGTTGTCTCTGAAAGTACTAATTCTGGTGATGATGCTCCAGTCCTGAGCCCCAATCAGTGCTCTCTGCTCCTCCAGTGGACAGAGGTGGAGATTGATGCTTTTAAGACTGGTTTGAAACTTCATGGTCTGAGATGGTCACAAGTGGCTCAAGTGGTTGGCAAGCCTCAACATCAGTGTATGAATTTCTTCTACAATTTTCATAAGAAACTTGGATTAGATGAGCTTCTTTCCAATGTGGAGGTAAATATAACTTAATGTTTTGTTTATAATTGTATTTATAAAAACAACGAAAACGTATTCAACGCTCATACTGCCCTGTTAATTGGCTAATTGAAAGCCTTGATTAAAGTATTGGTAACATCCTTACCTTCATATTGTGGAAGTCGTTACCTTGGGTAAATGGTAAATGAAATCCTTATGTTTCTCCACGTGGAAATAGTGCTTATCACCACGTTACCCAAACTAGCGAATTAACATTTATTTTCTTAAAAAATTAAATTAGGGGTGAGTAATTTTATTAAAAATTGGTAGTGATATTCAAAATTTATTTCCAAGACTTTATTTTATTGTTTTGTTTTTTATAAAGCAAGTTTTACATACCGTTATTTTTTAGATATAGCGAGAATAATTACTAGTTTTTCTTTAATAGAATGGAAATTTATATTTACTTGTAGTGATTTGTCTGGGTAGATCTGTGGTATCTTGCTCTTCATCCGTTTTTTTTTTATGTTGAGTCACATGCTGCCGGAGGTTTCTTGGAGTCGTCAAGAAATCCTCACTCACTGCTCGGTGCATTCCCCATCGGTCGCCAATAATTCTAGACTCTCATCCTCTTGTCTCAGCACTTGCAAAATGAGGGCTTGTTCTTTCTGTTCCTCGTCATCTAGGACAGGACGATGGCCAGTGAACAAGCTTACATGTACCCACCGCCAGAGACTCCATTCATGTGTTCCCACTCTGTCCCTGCATAAGCATTCTCAGTTTTTTTTTAATTTATACAAATGCTTATTCATTAAATTAGGTTTTAATTATTTATTATTTAATTTGTTTATGTTATTTTTATATTTTTTGTTGTCCCTAATTATTACAGTACGTTAGAATATACAAGAAACAAAAGTATAATTGGAATACTTTTTCAAAAATAGGCGGTTGTCTGTATGCCTAGCCTTTTCACAATTTTCCTGCGAAAACTGCACTGAAGTATAAATTGAGGAACAAAAAGTTAAACATATATTTATTTTCTTTAAGCTTCAAGGCTGAATAAGTTTTATGATGTTTTCATTCTTATCAGTCTCTTTCCACTATATTGTCATATCATATATCGCAATAATGTATATCATACTTTTCAAGAATTAAGGAAAAATTCTTTCTTTTTGGTTCATCGCTCGTTTAATCAACATCGGACACAATATCGATTTATCGTAGCATAATTTGTTTCTCAACGTTTGTACAACTATTTAATATTTATTTTTATACATTTCAGGACGTGCATGAAGGAAGAAAGTCTTTACATTCTGATGAAGAAGACTCGGGTTCTAGCACTTCGAGCTGTGAGGAGATTTGTGGGCAGGTACCTGGAGGTGCTGACAGCGATACTGCAAGTGCACCTTCTCCAAACCCTCCCCCAGGTTCATTGATTATACAATTATATCGGTTGTTCAAAAATTTGAAGAAATGTGAATATCTCAATGTTTGACTGATCCTAAGATTTTGAAGGAGGGCTCAAAACGAGTGACCTACATTGTCTAACCATATCATAAATTTAACTCTTCCTTCACCAGTGGTGCACCATGTTCACTACTAATTTTAGAGTCTCTAATGGATAGTCGGCTTATGTTGTACCTCATTTTAAAGGTCTTTCAGAAATTAACATAGTTTGTTCGAACATACTTTGATTACCTAATTACCTTCCTACATTACTTGAGATAAGCATCCATGAAAAATCATATTTTCGGAAGGGAACATCTCCAGATTTTCTGAAAGTCACCATGTGACTTATCATGCGAAAGCTTATTTCAAGGGCTTTCAGGAGAAAAAATATATTATCATTTTAGGTAAGATTGATAGCTGATTTTAAAAAGAGATATTATCCCATTAAATTACAAAATAATAATAATAATAAAAATGAGTACAGAGAAGAAACAGAACAAACCTAGAAAACTCACAAGACATTTCTAAGTCTACAATATTAATATTCATAAGTGAATTAAATTTTTTAAGCTTAACAAACAGTCAAGCTTTAAGAGCTCTAAAAAAAGTTTTCTAGGACAAATTTGATTTAAAGTGTAAAGGTAAGGAGTTGTAAGTTTTGGACGCTATAAATATAATAATTGCAGAGGGCGCCGGTAGCTCAAAGGTAGCGATATTTGCTTACTGAGCTCTAGATCGTTGGTTCGAAACACGTTCGTGGCCCTTAGGTTTTTTATCTGGGAGGTGAAAAAACCTTAAGCACGCCATCTTTCGGATGGGACGTTAAGCGATGGTCCCGAATCTGTACGATGTCTGGTACTCGTTAAAGACACCTAGCCTAGGTGAATAAACCTGGGTAGGATTCCCACTAGAGGATCGGGCTCATGTCCACTAGAGCGACGAAAGAGTGCTCTGGTAGTAGGCGATACGACCTCGTAGTTAAAGCCCGGGCAAGAGTCACAATAATTAACTGAATACAGTGTAAACTCTATATAGCGACACTTAAGGGACTGCGCATTTTATGGCGTTATTGAGAGTTGTCGTTAAATGAAGAGAAGAAAAATCAATACATATTACATTACATTTAATAGTATTTTACTATTATAATATGTATTTACTAATAAAATATAAAATTTACAAACAACAAACATTAATATTGATACAAATAACGCTTATTGCGTATAGTCTGTTATCTTCGTCTGACTTTTTTTGCTGCTCCAGTATTTTAAGGTATGATGCCGACAGTCGAGGTAAATACGTGCTAGACAATAAAGCAACAAAATAACAAACAAAAGACCGTACACAGCTGCAGTTCTTATTAATTTGGGCAACTTGAAAGTACTGTTTATTGCTTAGTAATGACGTATTGTTGTCGTTATTTAGAGTGGATGTGATGCTACATAGAGTGTATCATTGTATGGACAACAAGATAAACCAACCAGATTCAAGTAATTTCGATGTTTTAGGGAGTTTGTCGTTATTTAGAGTGGATGTGATGCTACATAGAGTGTATCATTGTATGGACAAGAAGATAAACCAACCAGATTCAAGTAATTTCGATGTATTAGGGCGTTTGTCGTTGAATCGAGTGGCGTTAAATGGAGTTTACACTGTATAATCATTGTATATCACTTTTGGGAAATATTCGGGATCGGTGAACTATTAACCGGGCGTGTTAGTAAATACAAGAGTAACACGTATAATATGTTTATTTTATGTTTTTTTTTTTTTTTTCCTCAGAGTCAAGTGAAAGGCAGTTTCCAGACAACGATGACAAATTAAGAAGCCGTGATCGGATTTCGTCACCTGGAAAAATGGCCGACGAGGCTCGGGAGCGGGCGGTCGCACTTCTGGAGTCTTCCGACCGCGAACGGACCCAGTCTGCGTCTTCGCCACAACCAAAAGTAACCGTTGCTTCATTGTCTACAACTTTTTATGCTGCTAAAGAGGACTATGACAGTTCAGCTACGGTGAATCCTTTATTCTTTAGATCTGGTTAATTAGTTAATTTAGGAACTACTAAAATCTAAAAAAAAAAAAAAGTGTATATATATACCTATATATAATATATATATATATATAGATATGTATATATATAGTGATTATTAACTTACGTAATGGGTATTGACATGTATCGAAAAATCAATTTTGTGTAGTGCTGATTTTTTGGATCTTGCTTATCGTTTTTTTTTTTTTAAATTATGAAAAACATAAAAATAAACAGCCAATACTACCGATATTGTGACTATTTCTTGAGCATTTGGTGTGTTGTCTAGCAACTGTATCTGATATTAAAAAGAAAAGGGAGGAAATTCCAAGGTTTGTTTCATCCCCAGGAAATTGTGCTTAATAAATTATCATTGATGCAGCTACACTTTTTAAAATTCTTTGCTAATCCGAATTTTTAGTAGACCGAACAAATCTTTGTAATGATTAGATTAAACATAAAAATTCCACTGTATTCTATTTTTTTCAGATCAGTTTCCCTGAACGTTTATTTGATTTATGTGGAAACTAGATTCTTAACAAAACTTTACTTTTCTAAAGTTCTTTCATCATAAATCGTAAATGCGGACTGAGCGTGTCGTAAAAAAAATCAGGAGGGGCAATATAGTTTACTTTTCAATATGACCACATTCTCACTGTAGCCTATTGATTTTGTTTCAAAATGGTGGGCAACATTTCGAGTCAATTTTGAATAGTTTTCGGACATCCTGAAAGTTTAATGAATCTCTAACTAGTAGGAGAGTAAAAAAAAATTTCTAAGGGGCGTCGAAAAACCGAGTAGCTGGTATTATATTCATTTTGCGGCACAAGTGGCACTGCTTCTAACAAACATAAATACTAGTCAAGCACTCTCAATAAAAATAAAAAATGGAAAAATGTTAACGATTCAAAGTTCTCAAATTTCAAGAGTAGATTATCTTGGTGAAACGGCGATGAGTCATAACGCACAATACACTGAACTTTCAATGATTTCTTAACTGATTTAAAAATCTTTATATACTTGGTAATAGCGAATGTCTCCATAACAACGCGAATTAAAGGGAAAAGTGGACCGACTTTTTTTTTCTTGTAGAATGAAGTTGAAAAATTGTGTACGCTGGCTCTCGCGACCTCCTTTCAGTCTTTTGTTCAAAAGCCGCCGCATCGTTATGGAGATATCCGCTGGTGTTTCAACAATCACCAGTACATAAAATGCAATAGTCGCACACATTCTGATCTAACTCTAAGGCACTCCTACATACATAGGTCTATAAACCTGAAAACTTACAGCAGTTTCCTTTCCTTTTGTAGGTCCCGGGAGAAATTTGAAAACCCAAAATTTTAAACCGAAAGTGCCTCAAAACATGTTTTGAGTACCTTCGCTCATCAATATACCGATCCAGAAGCTGAGCTTTATTCCGCTTTCGTCATTCGTTTCGCTTATTAAGAATCAACCCGGCACATTAACTTATTTTTCGTACTTTTCAAGAAAAAACCTAAAGTCATCAACATTTTTCAATTTTTCTATTCTTTATTTTTTAATTTTCAGCACAAAAAAACATTGTATGCTCACGTATTCCGTTACTGGGACATATTTTTATACCCCCGTTTATGAGAAATTATTAGGAAGGGAAAATATTTTCAACAGAGTAGTAACCAGTATCCTTTCGCTACTTAATTCGAGTTGAAAAACTATTAGATGGAGGGGGGCAGAATAGACTGAATTTTGATACTATTGTGCGGAAACTGTTTGACATGAATAAGCCAGATTCGTAGCCAGTCGACCACATTACATATCTTGAAATATTGGAGCTGTGTTGCCCTGAAAAGTCAACACTTTTCATATTATTTCGATGCATCTGCCAGCGAAATGTGAAATTACGATATAAACCAATGACATTTAGCTACTTTAGAGGGGAGTCAAAACAAATTAATTCGTGTTGATTGTTTGATTCGCAATGGGTCAAACAATATCTATCTATAGAGATATTGTTTGACCCATAATAACGATTAATTGTTACATATATTTTAAAATATTGGCTACTAGCTGAGGTATCCGGTGTTGTCCGTGGAAGTTACTTCTTAGTTTTCTAGCTTTGTTGATATAGTGTTACAAGTTACCATTTTGAGTAGGGTCTCGGTTTTTGAGTAGTTGGCGTTTCATGCTTCGAATATGTAAGTGGCCAGGCTATAAATTATGTGTTGACGTGTTGATTTAATTTAATATTGCATTAAAAGATTTTTAATAAGTAGTGTAAAATACTGTCAACTCTAATGTTCATCCTTCATTCATTTCACCTTCATTTAATATTTAAACTATTTTTAGCATAGTTATTGTTTTAGTTGATGTCTTGTTTTCTACACAATGAAAAAGCTTGGTTTCGTGTTCGAAGAGAACAGTGGAATGTAAGGCAGATTGTCCACCAAACTGACCTGTCGGGCGACAATACAAATGCACATACAATGGATTGGGCTTTGTCCCCTGATGCTCCCGACGGTTGGGAGATGACGCTGTATGCTGGATCATAGTCGGTTCGAGTGGCCCAACCAAGTTTCCTATAATTTCTTAATTACAGGTCGTGTCTTGCATGATCTTCCGTTTACAAAGTGCAGTTGATTGGTTACAAAAGATGGTGGCTGAAAACGAATTCCCCACAAACATATGTTTGTGAAGTCAAACAATATGAGTTCCTCTACAATTTTACAGTAGTTAGTTATTATGACTCATGCCCGGGCTTTAGCTAAGAGGTCATATCGCCTACTACCAGAGCGCTCTTTCGTCACTCTGGTAGAGCCCGACTCTGCTGTGGGAGTCCTAAATTTTGCCTACCCTAAATTTTTATTCACCTAGGCCAGGGGTCTTTAACGAGTACCTGACATCGTACATGCTCGGGACCATCGCTTAACGTCCCATCCCAAGGACGGCGTGCTTAGTTTATGATAAAATAAACTAAGGCCTCGGCCGGGTTTCGAACCCACGATCTTGAGCTGAGAAGGCAAACACGCATACCTCTGAGCTACCAGCGCCCTCTCTGAGGATTACATATGTATCTCTCACGATTTTTTTCTGTGTATGGATGCGTCCAAAATTTACGTTTACAAAACTGACCTCGCAAAATACGCCCAATACAACAGCGTCCTTTTCACGTGATAACATAGTAAGTTATTTCTAATACTATAATTGAAATATTTTATAACCATTATATTTATTAGAAATAACTTACAATTCTGGCGTAGTCAGTAGGACCTGAACTGAAGCTGTAGTGAAGAAGGTAATTTTCAGTAGAATAACGACCTGAATCCTGGCTGTCTGTTATCTATTTTCAATTGAATATAGCCGAATTGGTCGGCTGATCGACATCGTCCCGGTGGACACACCCTCACGATCCTAGTCATACTGAAATCGTGCTCGCAACCAACAGATCATATTTCAGTTGGGTTGGTTTGGTGGACAACCACCCTTAGGTTTATTTTTTATTTTTCATTGTAAATCGAGACCTAATAATGGAACTAACACGTATGTCTCTACCTGTCTCGTGTGGTCTGCGGAGAAAAACAAGTTTCTTAATTCCCCTTTCACACAGTTTCACAATCTCTGAGTACTGCTATGTAACTGTATACATCCACAAATTAATGTTTTTTTAAAAATATTCATTGTTAACATTCCCCCCTCAATTTAGTGGTTTGAATAGTCACTAAGGACTGTATGCACTATCTGACATTCCACTTTCACAGTAACATATATTTAACAAAAATAATTTACAGTATTTTAAATTAAGTGCTTTATTATGAAGCCAAAATAGGGCTCATAGAGTGTTCAAGTCTATGTTCATAGAAATGCCAGTGTGTCGTTTCTAACCTATTGTCATGCGTTTGTAGTTCTTTGGTGTGGTGAATTGTGAAAATGTTAATGTCTTATAGAAAGCTGGACTAACCTCAATGTTTCGGGAATCTTTTGAAAAGTTGTTACTTATCGTTCATTACTTTTCATGCCATTCATGTCTTTTGAATGTGTCTATTGCTCCAGAAAAAGGATATAATATATATTTTAATGTTAAACTACTCTTTACCAAAATTCAGCTCTGTATCAATTTTTTCCTATATTTTTCCTAAAATTCCTGGTTCATTACTGAATTTGTAAAATATTATGAAAAAATTGGCTCTATCTGATTTTGATTTTCAATCATTTTAATAAGAAATGTCTTTTATTAGTTCGAAAGTGTATGTATTTATCTTGAATTGTGTTGACTGTGCCATATTTTTTATGTATTTTTGAAATTGTTTTGAATTTTGGTTATAATATACCGATATAACTGAGAAAATCGCAAAAAAAAACAAAAAAACAAATTGGTTCTGTTTGAATTTCGAATTTTTAATGCTGAACTTTCATAGTCTACGTACTAATCTCAAAATTTATTGTTCAATGTGGTTGCACTTACCTCTTCTCTTCTCCTTTCGACGCATGCGCACCTTTTTACTGCTTGATGTAAATGTGTTTTTACACTTCTTTTCAATGTCTACTCTAAGAATCAATTTCCCGTTAGGTGGCTAGTGGACATTGACTTTTTTTCCCCTGTCATGGACGTTGTTTGTTTTTGGTGTCTCTCAGATATCCGCATAACTGCAACTACATATTTCTCTTACATCTATTCTGTGCTAAAACCGGACGCAATATTTTATTTTTTTACGTTGTACTGCCTTTCTTGTTGTAATTTATGTTTATGTGCAGGGTAACTCGAGAGTGCACCAAATTTCTGGAATATTTAGGAGGCTGAAAATAATTAAAGAACTCCAATAAGCATGTGCCTGGAATCACTTCCTTAAAAAGTCACTGTCAAAAAAACAATAATGAATATAAAAATGTAGTAAATTCAATTATGATTTAATTTTATTATAAACCCAAATACTTTTTGTAGAACACTTCCCAGATACGTACTTTTTTTCGGTTTTGTTCTCTGTATTTCGAACTGGGGTGAATAAAAGTGATTTTTTAACAATTTTTTTTGAACATAATTTCCTTTTGTACTTTACGTGGGATCAACTGATGTCTATGCTTTGTAATTAGCGACGACGGGCTATCTACAGGTTGCCATCTTCTTTCGCTTAGTTGGAATGTCTTCTAAGTGTGTTCATCTGTTGGCAGGAGACAGCAGATGAGGGCCAGGGTGGTGGAGAAATGGAACCTCCTCCTTCCAGGATCATCTCCCCGAAGAGGGAGGAACAATCATCCTCTCCGTTGACTGTTAAAGATCTAATGCTGGGAGTCATAGAGATGCAGCTTATGAAGAATCAAGGTTATTTTACTTATTACTAGCTGCATTCCAGGCGTTGTCCGGGCCAATGCACAAACCTATGATCATGAAATGGCAGACATTACTATTTCCAAACTCTATGTTTAAAGTTATTTATATGATTCTCAATACATTGTACATTTTAAGAATTTCTGGACGTTATCCAGCTTCCTGTGAGCTAATATTAAAATCTGTGGACACCACATTGTCGGGTAACGTCGGGCGGCTCTACAGCTAGTTTTATTTGTATAGACTCGCTGTTCTTCTTTAAAAAAAAATAGTTGGTTAGAAATTTTGTGGTATCTTTCTTTTCAATATTCTCTATACTTTTTGACAATTGAGAAATCTATTTAGAGGCATTAACTTTAAAAATACATTTTTCTAAAATATGTCATCTCCGATTTTTTCAAACATAGTTCAAATTAAAGCTAACTTTGTCTATTCAATCCCCAAAAAAGTTGGGATGTTATTTTTTGTTCACGAGCTGCAGTGGGTTTTATTGCAAAACAACGTGGTAGTTGTGCCTACCAAAGTGTGAAAATGGAAATTTAAAGAATTTATTACTCCAATTTTACCAATATGAATGAGTAACATTGAAATTTATTTGATAATACTAAACTATTTAAATATAAATACACAGTCGAGAAATTCTGCTGTCCTTAATTATAATTTACTAATTATTTGTTCTTGACATTATTCAGGTCAAGTCCAAACTGTGAGTAATCCTGGAGGACCTCCAACCATTTCTTCAATACTCAAGTCGGAACACAACATCCTCCGAACTACACAAAGAGACAAGGGCAGTCGTCCTGTTGAGAATTCTTTGGCCACTGTATCGGTAGTGAACACACTTCACTCACATCAACAGGAGATACCTAAGGAGGGCCTTGTAGTTGTACAGGTACAGTTCACTTATTTTACTAATTGTAAGTGATACTTAACATTTTTCGCAGAGATATTGTGAAGCACTTAATAAAAAATGCAAAGAAAAACGAATGTTTTTAAGAAAAATATTGTCGATTTCACAAGATGTATAAATTATATCGCTGCCTGAGTTCAATAGTGAAACTATGTCCTACCCCCTTGAGTTCAATAGTGGCATTATCCCGAATTTTCGAGTTTTGAATTATGACCACCAGAGAGTTTTCTGGGATGGTGTTTAAGCGTAGAAAAAATGTCATAGGCCCCAGTTTATTTTATTCACCGCTAGAGAGCATTAGTGCCGATTTTAGAAATGTGCGTTTGACTCAAAGTCTCCGTGCAATAGTGACCCTATAAGAAAGAATGGATCTCCTTTCAAAGTAAATGAGCTAGGGTACAAAGATTTTTTAGGCTTGAAACATCTGACTGATTCAACCACAAATAATTACAATGTTGACGTGAACGGAAACTCATTTAATTTCAATGATATTCGAGTGTTACGTGTTGAAAAAGGGAGTACTGACCATTTTTATTTCAAAACTTCCTACGAGCAAGAGGAATTCCGATCTGTAGTTGTCAGAAGACCTATTCGTTCCTCGCGAACCAATGAACTGAAGATACTCAGTTGTTTCCAAATTAAAAGTGCGTACCGACAACCGCGACCTATTTCAAAGAAAAAATATGATGATTTACAATCACTTTGCAATACTCAAGCAATACCTAATGTTCATCATGTTTTTTATAAGCAATCGAAATTCAGCCAGAAAATTGAGGAGCAATGATACTTTCCATTCACAACAGTGTTAATTGATTTTGTATTTATCGTGTTCTTTCCTCTTCCTGTTTCTTTTCATAGTTACCTTTAGTAAAAGACTCATGTGTACCTGCTTTCTACATACTATTAACTTAGTTGCCAAATAAGGTGGTTTAAAGTTCCTAAATATTACTTAAAACTACTGTGATAATTATAATTATATATCTTAAAATAATTAATGAGCCTCATTACTTCGAAAGCTTTAAGTGATTTTGTAGTTTCAAAAGTTAGTTTCCTACTAGTAAACAGGAGTTACCAACTAGTGACTGTGTATTGATTCATTACCATAGCTGTTATGTTAACAAAAAAATAAATAAAAAATTGCTCGTCTGAGTAAAGAGTTATAGACTATTAAAAGTTGAGTTTCTCGATGTTTCAGTTAAATTTGACCAAATTTCAGGATGGAGTTTATTTTTTTTGTTATGTAGATGACAATAAATGTTTTGCCATAATAACTTGTTTCATTGTGAAGACTTATGTACCTATAATTACTCATTGCCTAATATTGGTAATCGTACAAGAGACTGTTACGAATAATGCAATAATCAAAGATATTGTGTAAAATTGGTTTTGCGAGTAGGTATTTTTGCGATAGCCAACTTTGATCTTTTTTGCGCTTAACATTTTTATGACCTTTTGTTACAATTATTATGTTATAATTACCCATTTTGCAATTAAATTGAGATTTGAAAAAATTAGTTAGTGTCGTTTCATCATATCCCCAGGACTAACAAGTGTTTTCTTACTTCAATAGTGGCACTATGCGCCACAAGAACGGTTAAGTCCTAATAACAATGACAATGAAGGAAAAAAATCAAAAATGCCTGCGGAACCCAAATTTTGAAATCCTAGGGGATTATATGGGACCATTTGGAATTTATTACGACGAAAAATAACAACAGGAACTTAAGCCAAAGTGCATAGAAAACTTTAAACTCATTTATCTCGAAACAATGTTTTTGGTATAGTGTCACTTTTGAACTCGAGGGGGTAGGACGTAGTGCCACTATTGAACTCAGGCAGCGATATGGGAGATAGTAAATAGTAATAAATTATTATCATCTTCGATGTATTTCAAAAATGCATATATTTTTGTATTTTAATCAACACATACTATTTAAAAAAATTTTCTTCTATTAAGATTTCAATTTGAGACGAAATTTTATTTTTAATGTTTTCCATATTTTAAGACATAACTGTACCTCTCCTAGACGGAAAAACCCCGTGGGGGCTGAAGATGTGGTAGCAATACCGAATGTACTCCCATATAATTTATATATCTTGTGAAACAAGACAATATTTTTAAAATAACATTCGTTTTCTTTATATTTTTTAATTGTATGTGATTCAAGCTAGTTCACTCTGCGTGTAACTTTGTTTGTTATAATTGAGCTAATCGTATAAACGGTAATCTGTTAGCTGGGATACTAACAGAGATGAGTGTAGAAATTCTAGTAGAGATGTAGTGCATATGACGGAGCTGCGATGAAAGCAAGGCAGTGGATATCAATGTGTGTTTTCTCGCAGAAGGTCAGTCCCTTCGTCTACATGCTAAAACTTTATTTTGTGTCTAGGTCCAGCAAGCTATGAGGGAGCCGAGAGAATCCGAGGGAGTGACCCTGGACCTAAGTATCAAGAAGCCTAAAGAAAGTAACAATAACGGACAAATTTCAAAATCGCATCAACCGCTGCAGCTCTCTTCCCAAAACCCTGCCACTGTTTTCCGGGTATCACAGCCCTCCGATCAACAGAGCTTCTTTCATCAGGTATATTCTTTCGCTATTTATTGTAATCATCTAATTACAGTATTTCATCGAATTTAACTCAATAGATTTTCGTGAAAATTATAACGAAATGTGGGAATAGAGGCTACGAATTATTGCAAGTGACATTATTTTGGGTTAACCCAACAGCTTTGTTCTTATCTGCTGCAGTAAATTTCGTTCTCTTCTATAAGACGTGTCCACTGGTGGGACGTAATATGCCTACCGTATAGTGTTATAGTATGGAATTATTTTTCAGCGTCTACATTATGAACAGAGACAGTTATTTCATTCTCATTATTGATTTTACATGCGAACTTCTCAATTCTTACATAAAATGTCGTGTCGAACATTCATTATATCAGGAACTGCTAATAACTATTAGGGTTTATGCGTTGAACCCCCTCTAAGTTCCTCTTTCTTTTGGACGATGTTCTGGATTCGCATATAAAATTTCATGGATGTATATGTTACGGGTAAAGTTAGATTAACGGTTAAACCTAGGATTACCCGGGTAAACTGCGTAGTACCCGCTGCCGCTTGGTTAAAGTTGGGTATACTAATAATGACAAGGCCATTAGTGGACGTATGTTCCACTATAAAGATTAGGTACTTATTAATTAGCTCGACCACACCTCAATTTCCATTGTTGTAAGCTGTCTAACAGCGATAATCATTCATCTGGGTACATAAATTCCTAGAACAAACATAAATCGAAATATTACAAAATTTGGGGGCGTATTTGCCGGCGTTCCGCCGGCGGGACGATATATCTGCCTCTCCCGTCGTTCCTATATTTTAAGTAGTACAGGTTCTAGCTTTAACATATACTTTACCTGGGTAAAGCCCGAAACGTGAACTATTTCAATTATATTTCGGACTTTAACCAAGCGGCAGCGGGTACTACTAGGTTTACCCGGGTAATCCTAGGTTTAACCGTTAATCTAACTTTACCCGTAGCATATACATTCTGTCGAGAATTACTCTCTGTCCATAGACATTCTCATGCATGAAAGTTTTCTTTCATTTCTGGATTCAGAGGGTTCAGAAATCCCAATGAAAACTCAACATAGATGACCGATTACAGAACTTTATTACGTATAGCTAAGAAAGTAAAAATAATAAGCATTTTATGGAGTCTATTCAGAAATAAAGTTATGTTGCACTCCTCACAACATGCGCCTGGGTGTAAAAAATTGGGGCGCACCTGAGGGAAGATGAAAAGAAAAGGAAGGGAGGGGGCGGCATGGGCTTTTACATCAATAATTGTCAATTGTTTTTGTCTTTCCTAATTTTTTTTCTGTTATTTAGCAAGTGCTGGTGCCGCCACTGGCCCCGAAACTGTCACCCGGAGTTATGAGTGGTGGGGTGGCTGGTGCTGGAGGTGGTTCTGGGGGCAGTACCTCGACCACCTCCTCAGCTAAGTGTGGTTCCATCATACACGGTACTCCTGTTTCCTCCCCCAACATCTACACTCCCACCAGATATGAACAGGCGTCTGCCTCTCTTATACACCAGATGGCACCGCAGCATAAAGAGGCCGGATCTATCACTCAAGGTATTTGGGTTTCTAATTATTGTTTTTTTTTTTTTACCGTGTGAAAGAATCAACGGTAATTAAGTGTTATGTGAAAATGTGCAAGTCAGAGCTGATGCGAGAATGATAGATAGTTTTGTATATGTTTTTAAGATTATTGTCTTGACTCAATATTTTCGCTCAAGACCTCTTTCCCGTTTTTTTTTAGTCCGTCTGATTAAGATGGTTGATGACTGTAAGGATTTATCAAAACATTGAAAAGAATTATATTGCTTGAAGTCCAAACGTTTTGATACGGACTGTAAGACGGTGAACTTCCGGCTACATTTTTAAGCTCTTTGGGTTTTTTAATGAAAATTAGTTTAAAAAGAAAATTTAGTAAGCCTGCAAATACCATCGTCCACTCTAGTCGAAGTTATGTCAGGACTTCCAAAGAAATCGTTTTTAATAAATGAAATTTATTTTATTAAACATATAAGGTGTTCAATACAATAGGTCTAATGGAGGCTGACTTATTAGTCTAGGAGTGGGGGAATATATATATATATATATATATATATAGTCTTCAGTTACTGCTATAGTTCAGTAACTGCTGATGCAGTAGTGCTGATATGAGGTCAAATTGTTCCTTAATTTCGATTTCTGGAAGAGGTTTCGAGATGGAGGCAAAATATGTACAAAATTGAACCTCGATTTCCCAGTCCCTGATAAACGGTTTTGAAACGTCCACCTATGAATTCTTGTAAAATTGAATTAACTTTCAGAATATTACATCGCCCAGATCGCAGTCTAACCTAACCTTTTTGAGATATTGAGCAAAACGTGGGAAAACCATGAATTAAAAAATCGAATGCATGTCTTTTCTGACATATTGGTTTATAACTTTTGAACCGGGCATAATATTGAGTTGCGATCTTTTTAGGGTCCTTCAAGCTGACAATTCCCTGAAAATGACTTGTTGATATGTACATCATGCGGTTGAGTACAATGAGGAGGGAGAAATAAAACCTCCTTTGGCAACTTAGGTTATCTTGAGACGATATTAAATAGTACATTTAGGATTCTATAAGTTTCATCTTTCGACTCTGTCTGCGTTGGTCCCAGTTTGTCGTTTGTCAGAAATTGAATCAGGAACATTTTTTGTAAAAGATAATTTTCGATAGAATGCCCATCTTTCGTATAAATGAAGTAAAATTTAAAAGAGTAAGAATGTTTTATATATATTTTTTTATTTGGAGTTAACTCATTTCAAATAGTATGATAGCGCCTGGAGTAAAGGAGATGTTTTCTACATTCATAAAGCGCCACCAAATAAAATAAACCACATCACTCTAGGGTGTTTCATTATCGATATACATGTAAAAAACGTTTGGTGGACTTGAATAAGTTTTGTTTTTTGGTATTTTTTCTCTCTGAATGTGACCTGAGAGCTATTAATGTTTCATCCATATTTGTATAGATTTCTTTGTATTTATATAGTTTTCATTTTTAGGAACTCCTGTACATCATAGAAGCTCCCTGTACGCAAACTCAGAATACTTTGGTAAACGGTCTGGAATGTCTTCTACAGGATTCTACTCACCCCGACCTCCATCTTACAATGTGGAACAGAGACAAATCATCATGAATGATTATATAACTTCTCAACAGATGCATGGCACTGGAGCTTCAACTGGCTCTAGAACCGGAAGAGACAAACTATACTATCCAACGAGCGCCAGGCAAGGGGTAATCCAACGACATAACACCAAGCCTCCATCCCCGGGGGTCAGTCATTATCCTCCAGGGCATGAGGCTTTCTCCTCACTGGTGGACGTGGCCGTTAGGCAACCCAGTCTACCTGTACCGCCCCCGCTTGGGATATCCATGTCGGATCACAAGAGCTTACAGGATGATAAAAGACATTTACATGAAGGTCTTGGGGAAAGATTCAACCGAGACAGCCCTCATGAAAGGTAATTTCTAACATATTTCTTATTTTAATGTTATTGACGTGGAACTTCTATGATATCGTATTTTTTTTTTTGTTTTTCATCTCAATTTTTAAAGTGTTGTTTATATTGACTAGTTGTTTATAATAGAGTATAGACTTGGCCGATTTTTGTGAAATTTCGCAAATAACTCTATCATATCTCTAAATTGAAGAAACAATTCCGACGTCGAAAAATTTCGGTTTTAAAGTTCGAAATGCTGACCGAAAATAAGTAAAAGGATTTTTCCTCCCGAAACATAACGCATCTGGTCAAGTTACCTGCTATTATTTAATTCCTTTAAAAATTATAAGTTTCACAATAACAGAGTGTACTTCTCACACCTGCTTTTATTCATATATTCCTTTTTACAGATTTTCTAGCAGAGAGGCAGAAAGGTATTCTCAAAAAATACATCATCAACAGCAAAACGATCACAGGTCAGAATCACAGCGATCCAGTCAGGCCATGAGGGAGCAGGTATCTTCTCATGCAGCTCGGGAAAACTATCAGCAACCGCAGTCGCATCATGTTGAACGTGAATCTCAACAACAACAGTATCATCGTCAACAACAACAAGAGCATCATCATCATCAACAACAACGGCAACATGAGCAACAACGGCAACAACAGGAACAGCAACGGCAACAGGAGCAACAACGGCAGGAGCAACAACGGCAACAGGAGTTTATGAGAGAGTCAATGCATCGGGAAAGGGAAAGGGAGAGAGAAAGGGAACATCATTCGCAACAGGCGTCGAAACATCGGGAGAGTCATATCCAGCAGCATTTACCCACGAGAGATGTTGAACTGAGGGTGAGTCGGCCTGCCATGTCCGGGTTTCAACAGCGACTTCTTCATGACTCTCATCATGTGGTGGACCAACGATTGATGCAGGTGTCTGGCTACCGTGACCAAGGCTCCTCCCAGCATGCCACTATCACACCGCGGGGACACAATCCTCAGGAACAGCAGAGGTATAGCCATTTTTTTGATATCTGTAATTTATACAAAAATATATTTTTTGTAGGGTTATACTGCGTCATTTCCGTAAAGTCTTTCTGTTTCATTAAGATCTTATTATTTGGGACTTACTTTGATCCTGTCGGAAAAGATGCATGGCATCAAAAAATTGTAATATTATTTATATGTTTTTTTTTTCTGTTAATTTTCCAGCAATGAAAATCAATCTAGTCGTGGAAGATCTTCAGATAGTTCCACCTTGACAGCAGCCAGTCTCATTGATGCTATCATTACTCATCAAATCAACCAGAGTTCGGAAACTCAGGCAGCTTCTGTTTCATCAGGAGCCAGTTCGGCACCTCAGGCACAACCTACCAGGCCAGGCGACAGGCTCTTTCAGGTGAAAATGAAATAAAATGAAAAGAAAAAATTAAATGAAAAGAAATTTTATTATTCTGGGATCGAGGTCCCCTAAGAATAAATACATACCGAGTAAAGAAAAGGAAACAATGAAATATAGTAACAGTACGTCGTAGAATGAAATAAATAAATTAGTGCTACATTGGAGAAAACTAGAAATTAAAAATATATAAATATACAAAAGATTAACATGAAATAACATAAAATTATCAGCTTAATTATGAAGAAAAAATAAATAAAAGTATCTGCTATATAAATAAGAGAGAATGTCAAAAAATGAAAAAAAAAAAAAAAGAGTATATAAATAAGAAAAAAATAAATAGATTAATAAAATCGACAGAGCACAATACTGTGATGGTTGATTATGAAAAAAAAAAGGGGGGAGGATGCCCAGACATGGTTTGAAATAAAATTAATTTTAGACAGTAGGGGCTAAAAAGAAAAGTTTGAGAAGAAGAATAAAAATAAAAATACATAAAGAAATAAGATAAAATAAAAATAAATAAATGCTTGGTGTGTTAAATTTTGTTCTGGCGATGGAGTAAGCCAACACCGGTACATGATATGTATATATTTTTGTGGAATTTCACTTTAGGCGGGCAAAAATAAGTAATTCGGGCTCTAAGGGCTTAGTTAAATAAAACCATAGAAGGAAAACAGGAAAAATAGAGAATATGCAATTTATCTATTAGTCAGTCATGGCCATGAACAACAAATTAATTGAATTTTCTTTTTCTCTTTCTTTAATTAGAAAAAAAAGTATTAAGCACTCAGTTATTCTTCATTACAAATTGTTATAATTGTTATTTTGGTGTTTATTTGGTATATTTCTTATTGATTTCACACTAATTTTTTTTTAATTTTTTTCAGAGTTTTCACCGCGAATGTTCCGAGTCCAATGGTAAACTTTCCCCCGTTAAAAGTTCGGATACCAAAAGCCTTCCTCTGGGATCTACCCAAATGCAATCGCAGCTACTTGCCGGTGAGCATATAGAAATTTTTAATTCGTCAACTCCTCAGGGCATGCGTAGTACCGTTTACCCTGGTTACGACCATCAGACATGGAAATTACGACGCGCACTTCAACAAAAAGACGCGGAACAATCTCAGGGAATAATGGACAAAGATGAACATTTAACGCGTTACTATCCTGAGGCTCCTGTCCCACTTTCTCCATTGGACTATGTCAAAAATCGTATTGCCGAAGTGATGAGAACATCGGAAGAGGATAATGGCAATAATAAGGGGAATGAAAGTCCAAATTCTGCAGAAATACTTCAAGATGAGTCTGATCACAACGTAGGCCATAGTTCGACCTCTTCATTTTTGACACAGTCGCATACCTACACTTATCCTTTCAGCGCTTTGAGTCTGAATACAAGCGGTGCTTCAACTGTTAATATGTCGAGTCAGAATATTTCCAAAAACACAGAGCCCATTCCGGAGCCTGCACCTCTTCTCTCTTCACAGTATGAACCTCTGTCTGACGAGGACTGAAAATACCTAATATATAGACAATTTAGGAAATATATCTAGTTATAATTCGTGAAGAGATAACTTCTCCATCTTTATGAATGTGTAAAGTTGTAAATATACAATATTTTGACATAATTAGAATAATGACTTAGCTGGGGGATATTTTTCGGAAATAATTTCACTTTTTTATTTATTGAACATTAATTACTTCTGTTATTATTATTTTTTTTTAAATATCGCGCTTGTTAATTAATTGTATGTTAGCCGGATACTCATTAAAGTAACTTGACTATGATCGTGTGGCATACACTGATTTTTTTTAAATTTATAGAAGCTAAATGAAAAATAGAAGTCGGTGGGCCTTGATTGAAACCTGTTTTTTTTTTTTTTTCGAGAAAGACAGAACGTAACAAATATCTTAGACACTATTGAAGATAAGACTGAAATGTTAACTGCTTGTAAAAAACAGATGTTTTCCTTGACTTTCAAATTCATTTCTTGAAAATTTACTCGATAAATTCATTAAAACTACTGAAGGTATAATTTGATTTTAGTTTTGTCGATGAAAAAAACAAAAAACTGTTTTTTACATGGAATTAAAATTTTAAAGTACAATAGTTTTTGTTATGTTCTTTCGAAAAAACATTTTCAACCAAATTTATATCTCTGTAAATATACGTTGGATATGAAAACTGACATTATTGCAGAGATATTGTGAAATAATTCAAATGAACTTGAAAGAAATAAAACTTGTTTATTTATGATATTGTCTAATTTCACCAACTATATTTACATGGGAGTACTTTCGGTATTTCTACCATCCTCAGCCAAAAGCATATGAGATAAGACTCGTTGGATATGTTTGTAATAAATTATACTTATTCTTATTGGGTTAATAAATGAAAAGTAAATATTTAAACATTTTTTAAAAGTAATTCCCAAAAAATACTTCATTCTTACAGTCTATAAACACTGTTTAATCAAATCACTTTATTTTTTGACAATTATCCTGTTTTGAAAATCCCTTCTCAAGTACGTGAATGAGCGTTCTTACTTGACATGAATGGAATGTTCCCCATCTGTCTCTGTTAGGACCACTCCGTTAAGTCTTACTTTAAAGACTTTTTGGAAGTGACTATACTTACCCACACGGCCTAATTAGGCATTCCACGTTTTATCTCTTAGTAAGAACCCTTCTGTAAACATACGTCATTTTACACCTTAGCGATCCCTTTTTCTATGCCAATATTTTATTTTAATTTAATTTGAATATTTCTTGCTATTGATTTTGAACGTGAAATATTGATTGCTAAGGGTTCGGATTAGCGGGAAATTTAAAATATATTAACCTAATTATATATATATATAATTTATTAACCTAAACTATAATAATAGAGACCGCCAGTTGAAAGATCCGGGAACGATCGAATTTCAATTAACTTCTTTTTAAATCAAGAATTGATCTGTCAAAAACTATTATATACAGTATTAACTACCAAACAAAAACATTTTTCACTTGGCTGCTAAGAAAGAGAAAATGGATATATTTTAGCATTCGTAGATGTACAAAATTAGTTGAAACCTAGTTCAATTATAGAACCTCCTTTTTAGTGTATTGTTTCGGTTTGAAACAGTTAAAAATAAATGATAAACATTTCAACAAGAAATTATCCAAAAAAAAAGTCGGCGATTAATCACCGGATACTTCTTCAGCACGAATTAATTTATTACATTTTGCTCTCCCTCCAAAGTCTAATCGACCGCTTGTACTATAACTCAATATTTGACTTAGTGGCTTAGCCAAATATGTGAAAAATCGTTTTCTTTTTTTTCTAGTAAATACTATTTATACTAGTTTTTTGAGCCATCAATTTTTCATGAAAAAAAAGTTAATTGAAAATGTACTATTATAAAACTGGAAACCCATAAAACATAATGAGAAACACTTGGATATTTTTTAATATCTCTGTCAGTAACATATTCCATTTATGTGAAAATATAAAAATTGATGGAAGAGAGGTTTCCTTCTCTACTGTATCTTTAATGAGATATTCCAGGTATAGCATATTTTTAATGTATTTGTTAATTATTTATTTTGAAATTATTGGACTGAAGTTATCTGTTGTCACTAATGAAATGAAAATAAATTTTATTCTGGGACCGAGGTCCCCTAAGAATAAATACTGATGGGTTAATAAATAAATTTGTGTAATAAATAAAGAGGATTGCATTTCAGTATATACATGTTTTTAGTTGCAGTGTTTATGTTGATTGTCACACAATTAATAAGTTGTGAAAAAAAATAAAGTGAAATACCCTGTTATTTATTAGAATAGAAATTATTGTGAACTGTCTCTCACTAAAATTAAGTAAAAAAAATATTATTTTGTACATTTTAATGAAATAAGTGGCTGTATTAATTTTTTTTTTTTAGTTTGTCTTTGTATATACAAAAATGGATAAATTTATTTAGGAAATATCGATTTGAATATAATATATTAATAAGGAAAAAATAACTTGAATTAAAAGAAAAAACGTTGCTATTTGCTTCGGAAAACCGATAATTATATAAATTTGTAAATTAATAAATAATTTTTTATGAAAAAATACACTGAAACAAAAAAAAAAAAAAATGAATGGTATAATTGTTTTTATTGTTGCATGTTGAAAATGTATTTGTCATTTGTATTATAATTTTTATTAATTTCAACTTATTTTATGCTACTGAAAGTAAGTTCAGAGCATTCACGGCCGTTTATATAGCTGTTTTGTGTTTTCTCTTTTACATAATTCCAAAAAAAAAAAAAAAAAAAAAGAAAAAAAAAGTGAAAATCATTAAATTCCTTTTGGAATCCGCTTTAAACAAATATATATGTAACATTTTATATGTATCAATTTGATTTGGATTCTTTTTATTTACAATTAGAAATAATTTCGCAGGACAGACTTCCAAGTGTACAGTGTAATTTTCACAAAAAAAGTAGACCAAATATCTCGAATTTGTACTTATGTTAGAAAGCTGTGGGCACATTGTCATATATATGGGGCTCTTATTTCTTTGTAACAGAACTCGAATATGTGGGTAAATCTTTAATAACGTTTACATTATATATTCATGTATATATCACGACTCTCGAAAGCTAATTTATGCAATTTTCTTATCGGATCCTTAATCGTGCTATTTTGTTTGTTTCTTATCCTAACTTTCAAAATGTATTTTTTTTTTCTTTGGGATTAACGTCGCAACTGCTATGTTTATTAGCGATGGACTATCTACAGGTTGCCACATTCAGGTGTAGTCAGGAGGTATATAAATAGTAATTTATATTACATTAAAAGTAGGTAGGGATTCGAACCTGGCCTTTTGAATCTGAAGGACTACAGTAATATTCGTTGAGAGGTATCACATATATCAGTTTTATTTAGCTATACTTAGTATAGGGGAAATTATCCATGTTGAGTGTCCTTCAGAATTTCATGTTTTCCGCATGCTTTTTGTCTCTGTAAAATGTACAAAGTAAGATAAATAAAATAAGCGGGCTCTCATATTTCCCGACCTTCAGATTGCGAAATGAAAAAGTCATAGTTTGTGTGTCTGTGAACACGAAACTCCCGATATAATGAATGTATCGCACGAAATTTCATATGTAAATATAAGGACGATACATTTAGATTTTCTGCTAAATCAAGAGGCTTAATGCATCATTAGGGGTGAGACTTAATTCAAAAACTCTAATAACTGCCGTTGTAATGAAAGTATCGGCACAAAATTTAGTATGAAGATTTAGGAGCCCCTATGAAAGACAACTATGTATTATTAGCGTAAACGGTCGATTTGTGGTATTGGAGGGGAAGCGAAACGTTAATGAATTGATTCGTTCTGGGTATGTACATTGCCTGTGATTAACCTACTTTTTATTTTTCTATTATGTATGTTGGGTTTGGGTACAGGTTAATGAGAACTTAGAGTAGAGCAACAGATATATTTATTTGGTCAACACCCTTATTACAAAACCGCGTGGTATCGAACACAAAGTCAGTTGTTCAATAATAAGTCCCATACCGCGTGGGAACTACACAAGTCACTCACTTACTGTGCTTGGTAACAGACGACTCACTTTATACCCGCGTGGTAATAAACAACTCACTTCCGCATGGTAACTAACGACTCACCTTATACCCGCGTGGTAATAAGGACGAATCCATTCCGCACACCGCGTGCTGGCTCGACCCAGACTCTCAGTCCACCCCGCGTGGCGACCAACTGGTCCCTCTCGTTGATAAGAGACGACTGACTTGTAGTTCAATGCATCACACAAGTCACTCACCACAGGTCGTTCAAGGAACACACCGCAGGTATCGATTCTCGGCGTGTTCCCGAATTCACCCGATCTGGCTTCCCCTCGCGCGACCCAACAATGTACTTGAGATATTTGGCATTTGTGGATTCACTGGTATATAAAAACATATAGCTTTATATGTATAGATTTTTAGAATTACGCACTTTTTTTTCGCAAAATAAATAATTCCAGGGGAATCACTTTATAAATATTTATTTTTTCTTTGTATGTATGTATATATTATTGTCATTTATATAAAATGTTATACTACTATAATTAAGAAAAAGATTGTTTATTTCTCTATTATACTGGGTTTTTAATACCACATTTTTTTTTTCCATTCCACATCCTTTTTTATTTTGGATAATTCTCTTCTTTTTTTAGCCATTTTTAAAAAAAGGGTGCATGAGCACCATGAACTTTGTGAAAATGTGTTTTTTAAAGGGATATTGTGAAATGAAACAATTGATGGATTTCTTTTATGGTCGCTAACGGCATCTCAATAGACTTAACATTTCGGGTTGAAACCAAAATATTTCTCATAATTCCTTACCTTGGTGAACTAATACACTCGTCCTCAATATCTGAAAAATTACTGCATTACTCCTCCCGCTATACGAAGTATAGGGGAAGTTATGTAATCGGCCAGGGAGTTTTCAACGGAATTTCATGTTTTCCGACCTAACAACTGATTGTAAAAATGAAAAAAAAAAAAATTCTGTCTGACTTTGTGTATGTGTGTCTGTGATCCAGAGTCCTCCAATGACGACACCAATTGATCTTCAGCCAAATCGGCCAAGGTAATTGGGGAGATTTAACACTGCCTCACCCCTAGGCTTAACACAGAAACTCTAATAACTGCTGTTATAATGAATGTTTTGACACAAAATTTCGTATGTAAATTCAAAGATGACACCTATTAATTTTCATAGGGATCATCCAAGGGAAGGGGGCTCAACGCAAAAATCCTAATAACTGCCGATGTAATGAATTTATCGACACAAAATTTAGTATGATTCATAAATCACCATGTTAGTCAAATATCGACTTTTAACCCAAACGGTTGATTGGCTATTTTCTATTATAAATAATAATCTAAAATTCTTTAATAAAATCAGCGAAACATAAAAGTAATGAAAAATGTATATTAATAAAATGCACTGTTTTGTCATTCATACAAATAATAAATATGTAATAATGAAATTCTAGAGATAATCATATCAATATAAAATAAAATTTGGCTGCACATTATAAAAATATGTAATTGTGATTAGAAAATTTAACAGTTTAAATAAAATAAACTAGAATCATTCCATGTTGCAGCACACATACATATACGAGTTAGAAGTTTGGACAAACCTACATGGACGATGTAAATGGGGATTTAATTAAATTAAACTTTCTATACACATTGGCGTTGAACTAGTTAATGAATTTTAGAATGATCTATTATATGTTATATTATTTATTATACGTTCCGCGATAAATCGGGACAAACCCTCTCAAGACGCAATTTATTACAATTCATTAGAGCTGGGGAAGTACAGTATGGGTGGTTTATCGTCGATTTTTTTTTTCTTTATATTCACAATATAGTGTGTTCCGGCGAAATAGAATCAGCATTTTTTTCCTAAAATCAATGAGTTTAAAAAAAAATTAAAAATTTTAGATGGTGAAAGGACGAAAATGGATTTTTTATTTTCTCAATTTTTCATTTTTTAGCAGCTAAGATCTGTTTCATCGAATGTAAGTTGCTATTATTAAATAGGTTGAATGAGTGCTTAAATGAGCGTTGTATAAATTATTGTTTATTATTAAATTGCAGTCGCCATCCCTTAAGTTTTTTGTTGCAAGGGCCTAAGTGGTTGAGTAAGTGCAAGGTTGACCCCCAGCCGAGTGGCTGGCAGTACCTTGAGCCACTGTGGGGAATGTTGCCATAGCGACGAATCGTCCGGGATGGAATCGATAGCGAACAGCTGATTTCAGGCAACAGATCCCCCATATTCGGCATTATGGGCAATGCTAATTCCGTAACGTCTATGAGATTTAGTTACTTTTGGTGGGAATATGTGTGTACATGATGGATTTACGACGGGTCCGCAATGTCAAATTGAGTCGAGGAATGATATCTGGCAGCTCTATGCAAGTAAGGAACATTATTATTTTTTTAAATGTATTCAATTAAGTTTTGGATTGGTGTATTATACCGAAGTTACCTAAAGAACTACATGGAAGAACGTTTTGTAAGTATAAGCACAAGTGTACAGCCATAAGTACTCAAGAAATCAAAAAAATAGTTCAAATGAAAGTTGTAGGGAATACAAATTTTGAAAACATTGCCAGTTACAATTTTTTTATAAGTTCAATATTAAATAAGAAAATCGAAAAAAAAAAAAATATAGAGTTGTGTATTGAATAAAATAGGCTTCACAAATAATCGATTCGAATAAAAAGTTTCCTGGAAATTAATTCTGTAGAAGTGGAGTCAGTGTTGTAAATACTAAAGTAATAAAAAAATTGTTGAAATGAAAGTTGTAAGAAATAAAAAGTTACATGCAACGTATATTTTTTTTTCGCATCTTGTCTGAGCTAAAAATCAATAGTTGACTTACATAGGGACTTCTGAATCTACATACGAAATTTTGTGTCGATGCATCCGTTACATCGGCAGTTAGGGTTTTGAGTCGAGTCCAATTCCACAGATCCCTCCTTCCCTTCAGCCGATTTCGCGGAAAATCAATAGGTCGTCCTTATGGGGCTTTACATATAAAGTTTCGTGTCTCGGGAGTAATCGTGTTCACAGACAGACATATAAAGGCAGATTTTTTTTCTTCCATATTTGGAATCATTCAGAAATCATGAAATTTCTGTGAAAACTCATTATCGAATTTCTGACCGATTGCATAACTTCCGCTATATTTCTTCTGAGAATGTAAAACAAAAAAAAATTAAGAGGTTAGGTTAGGTTTTATGACTCATGCCCGGGCTTTAACTACGAGGTCATATCGCCTACTACCAGAGCGCTCATTCGTCACTCTGGTGGACATGAGCCCGACTCTACTGTGGGAGTCCTAAATTTTGCCTACCCTACATTTTTATTCACCTAGGGCAGGGGTCTTTAACGAGTACCTGACATCGTACAGGCTCGGGACAATCGCTTAACGTCCCATCCGAAGGACGGCGTGCTTAAGTTTATTTTACCTCCCAGATAAAATAAACTAAGGGCCTCGGTCGGGTTACGAACCCACGTTCTTTAGCTCAGAAGTCAAGCACGCATACCACTGAGCTACCGGAGTAAAGCAGACTTCATAATAATTATTTTTAAAAAATCGCTTCTAATAGCTCAATTATTGAGCTATTAAAAGCGATTTTTTTTTTTGAACGCCGATAGCTCAGATGTACTTCCTATCCTACTGTGCTCGAGATCGCGGGTTCGAAACGTTTCTTAGGTTTTATGTCTGGGGGGTTAAAAACAAACTTGACCACCCCATCCTTCAAAAACAAACAAAGAAAAAAAAAATGTGACCATTAAATGACATTCTTATACCAACGACTTGGAGCCATGGTGGCCGTAGGGCTTTGGTCGCATGGTCTCACCATGGTTTGCGGGTTCGAATCCCGTCCGGGAGTGAGTTTTATTTCGTAGATAGAACTCCCTCCCGGGGCCATGGATGTAGTAAATAACTTAATAACAAACACATATGGCTAGTGTGGTGTCTGCCGAGGCCAATCAAAAAAAAAAACCAAAGACTTTTGTACAGATCACTCTCTCTCTCTCCCCCCCCGGGAACATTCGAACACATGTCTTGCATATGCAAGGGATGCTTTTGCAATCCCGGACCACTTATATATTTTGTATGTATTAACACACTGCTCACTGCCCACTGCTCACCCACTGCCCACTGCTCACCTACTGCTCACTCACCCACTGCTCACTGCTCACCCACTGCTGTCTTGCATATGCAAGGGATGCTTTTGCAATCCCGGACCACTTATATATTTTGTATGTATTAACCCACTGCCCACTGCTCACCCACTGCCCACTGCTCACTGCTCACCCACTGCTCACTCACCCACTGCTCACTCACCCACTGCTCACCCATTGCTCACTGCTCACTGCTCACCCACTGCTGTCTTGCATATGCAAGGGATGCTTTTGCAATCTCGGACCACTTATATATTTTGTTTGTATTTAAGTATAGTTTATTCTATTGCATTTTAACTAACTTTTTTCTTCATACTAAAGTATATTTTACAATTTCTAAATTTTCAAATTAAAATATTCAGTATATCACCGATAAAATGAATGTATCGATAATAAATTATATACGTTTGAACAGAACCGCAGAGGAACGACACCCATTGATTTTCAGCCGAATTGGCCGAAGAAAAGGGGGAATAGGGAGGGCTTCACACAAAAATTCTTATAACTCCCGAAATAATGAATTTATTTTTATATGTGGATCAAAAATGCAATATGGATGATACCTATCAATATTCAGCGAAAAGGGAACTGGGGGATCAGAGGAGGGGTCTTAACTCAAAATCTTAATAACTGCCGATGTCATCATCATCGGCGTAACAACTCATCTCTCAGTCAAGGCCTCCTGGATCAGCCTTCAGTTATCTTTGGCACATCATGGTCTCCCAGCCTTGCCTTGTGTCCTGCCCATCTTAGTCTGCCAAGTCTACAAACCTTACTATGTCCTGTAACGAATGTATCAACACTAAAGCTAAGAACACATTTTTAACACGCGTCGTGTTAACACGTTTTAACACGTCATAACGAGTGTTTTCAATATCTGTAGTGGTCAGATTTTCGTCAGAGTGTTAAAGCATCAGGACAAGGTTCAGGCAGCGCCGCCGCGAGTTTGTTTACATATTTATTATAAATATGGAGGAACAATTTATAGAAGAAGTACGAAAGTATGATTTTTTGTACAACTTACAAAATAAGGACTACCGAGACCAAAGAAAACGACAAGAGGCTTGGGAGAAGATTGGTGGACAAATTCCTTCTTGGTCATCCTGATATACATTTTACACCTGTCATCGTCATTGCTGATTTCGAGCCACAGAACATGATATTCACCAAATTCGTGTCTACGTTCGTTTATTGGATGAACCCAGTATTCTCTGGATTCATGTTGTAGCACAAGCAATGCCGCAGTAACAGCAACCATTTCCTCTTCTTCATCCAACCAATCCATCTCTCCTTGTAGGTGCTTCATTATATTAAATTTAGTTTGATGATTCAAAAGTCCCTGAGTAAGATAACTATTGACAAAACCGGGAAATTGGGTTCATTATTTCGCACTGGGGAAGAACATAGCCGGTGATGCACCGACTTTTTTTTTAAAGTCCACTTTCCAAATACTAATATTCCAAGAAGAAAATACCTAAAAATTGTCCTTTTTTTCAGGTGGGCTGCAGGTTTTGGAATTTTGGAGTGATTATTCTTTTGGTTTTAACAGTTTTTAATATGCTTCTTATGTTACGTCTTCTACATTCGGATTGTTCAAATAGTCAAGAAACCGAAAAATACCGAATAATTCCGCCGATTCCTCCAGTTTTAATTGATGCGGCATACTCTTCAAATATTACAGGAATTTTTCAAATTAACCCTCACCTTGGACGTTGGGACAATCGTCGTTTGTATAAAATGATTGACCATGCTCTCGTTGGTTTGCGATTTTCAGAATTGTCATACAAATATTCAGTCTGTCTTGCAACACAAAGTTCTCTTGAAAAATTACATTCGCTAATCCAAGTGGCGCATCATTGGGAAGGACCCATTTCTGCTGCAATTTTCGCTGCAGGCGATGAAGAGTTTGGCATTTTGCAAGGTAAATATACATTAAAATTAATAAAATAAAAATAAAATAGCTTTATTGACATTCTTTTCGAACAAAAGCCTCTCCTTTTGGAGGTTTTGAGTCTACTGCTCTTTCAACAGAAGAAATCAGAAAAGAAATTAACGAATGTTCCAAAATTAAATTAAATTATTTCTTAAGTATAACTGTTACTTCTTGATTAAAATAAAATAAAAATAAAACAAGATAGAACAAAACAAAAATAAAAATGAGGAAATATATATTACGGAGTCTTATTTAATTATGATTTTCTTGGATTCAAGTTTGTTTATTGGTTTGTATGTAACTCAATATCTACCGTTTATTGGTTTGTATGTAACTCAATATCTACCGCAGCAGGCTTTAAACTTTCAGAAATGTCTACAAGGAGGCATTTTAGATAATAAGGAAAGCAAACAGTTTTTTTCAGTCAATTCTACTAACAATCAGTGTTGCCAGGTTTATATATTTTTTTTTTCCGGGAATAAATTGCGTTGCTTTGAAATGATAGCACCGGTAACACAGTGACCCAGTAGTGACCCTAGTTTGTTTTCTGTGACCCAGAACTTGGGATCGATACCCGGTTGGGGCCCTGGATGCGAAAAAAAACAACAATAAAAATAAAAATATCTTGGGAGTGTTGGTAGTGACCAGTCTTTTCCCTCATTCTCGAATCTCTTCAGCTCTCCTCTGCCTTCACTGATAGTCAGACACAAGACAGATCCAGGGAGTACGGAGGATCACCTGCACCCTCGTGACCTATACCTCTATTTAATAGTAGCAATGAGGACAGTATCATGCGGGGGTGTTCTGGGAGCTCAACAGTTGTGGTCGCGAGGAAAAACTAGGTAACTCCGTTTTTTTGAATTTCGAGAAAAACACGTTTTAAGTATTAGTTATTGTTTTGATGAAATGACTGTTCAGAAAATGTTTTTTTTTGCATTGAGGCATATGGTTAGAATGAATCGCAATGTTATCAATCAAAATCTTTAAATACAAAACAACTTTACTCAAGTTATGCGAATAAATAACAAAAAATAAGGTGAGTTACCTGGTTTTTCCTCGGTAATGGAGTTACCTAGTTTTTACAACAATTGTTTAATCTTTACTAAAAGCTTACGATATTAACTTTTGAAAACAGTTTTTGTTTGATTTCAATGTTTTTGTCAACATAGATCCTGATTTAGATTTCACAGATTTACAAGACGAGTTGAACGAAAACTCTGAAGGCTGTCCAGAAGTGACCAGGGAAAAACGAAAAAGAAGTGTTGCCAAAAATGTCAACAAACGATCCAATCCTGAGTCAACCGAATCTAATCCAAATTTGAATTTGCGAAGATCTGCTAGGCTACGGCAAAAAAACTCATCGTTGTAATACTGACAGTTCTCTTCCAATTTTTATCAAAAATAAATATTATTTCATGTATAATCACAAGTAACTTGAAATTTTTCTTTTAATTTGTATAATCATCGATAAATTATAATATAATGTTAGTAAATTCACAATTATATTGATTCTCTACAAGTTTATGGAGTTACCTTATTTTTCTCCAAATAAAATGGTGTTACCTTGTTTTTACCTAAAAAATGACATTTGTTGGATTCTAAATTTAGTTATAACGCGAATAAAAGCCGCATTTTTATGGTTTTGATGTGATATAATAAGTGTACATGAAAAATTTTACTCAAATTTCCCATTTTTTCAATTTTTTTACAAAATGGAGTTACCCGCTTTTTCCTCGCGACCACAGTTATAATGATTTATCATATTATTTTGTACATAGTTTTTTTATTTATTTTATTTTAGTGTATGTTTTCATCGTGTATTTTCTTTATCATTGCCCATTTATTTAGTTTTAATATTTTGTATGTATTTAATATTTCGTATAATATTTTTTCTTTATATTATTATTGTTCTTGTTTTTGATTCTTATTATTTTGTGTATATACTTTATATTGTAGTCAGTCATCAAATTTACCTATGGTTATTTGTAGCCGATTGTACATAAGTATTAAGTGAGGGATGGTGCCAAGGGCGTAGCCAAATTGACAGAAATAAAATTTATTAAGGGCAAGTCATAACAATAAATTTGAATAATATTCTTCTTCTTTTATATCAAGCATTATAATATGTAAGCATCCCTACACTAATTGTTAAGTATTAACAAAGTAGTCCAAAATAATCTGGCTACGTATTTGGATTGAGGTCTATTTTGTGACTTAAAATTGTTGAGTTGAATTGTTAATTATCTACTATTTGAGTCAAAAAAAGGAAATGATTTAGTGTTTTTCTATTCATCCGGCGCCATTTTTAATGTAAAAAAAAATGTGGTGGTTAGCCTAGGATGTAATTATTTTTTTATTTTTGATGTGAAAGCAGAGGGCGCTTGGTCGCAAAGGAGTGTCGGTGATATATCGATATTATGGTAATTTTGCTAATCTCTAGCTATAAAACCCACCTGTTTTCCTTTCCTGACTCAAATATAGTCTTCAACTCTGGATCCTGTAGAATTTTTTGATTCAGTGAATTGCATTTGTACTTTCTTTTTTGTATATTTTTGTTTGAGGATATGTAGATTTTATCCGGCGATGTTTTTCCGATGTCAAACAAAAAGTGAGCTTCCATCTTGCTTTTCCTGCGGAGAAAATTCCAACAAGACAAACTGCATTGAGTACTGCCCATTTGAGTTGCCGACGTCCTGACATAGTACTTCATCAACTTCTAAAACAGCGTTCTTCCGAATTGACAAGATGGCGTGTCAGAAATCCATATCCACAAAATCATCTGCGAAATCTTGCAAGGAAAAATTGTCAAACCTCGCAAGTTTTTCTCACTGATGTAGACATTATTCCAAGTCAGGGCATGGCAGAAAAATTGGACGCTTTTATGAAAAAAGAAGTGTGTAAAAGTCTTTGTGCCTATGTGGTGCCAACATATGAAGTGGATGAGAGGGTTTCCTTTCCCAAAAATAAGTCAGAGCTTGTTCGTTTGACAAAGCGCGGCCTGGCAAGACCATTCCATCATAAAGTGTTCATTTATAACCAATATGCTACCAACTTTTCAAGGTATGTTATATATTCACTTATTATCTAACCTATATTATTAATATTAGCAAGTTACCTAGAGCGGCAAAAACGGCAAATTATTTTAAATTTAAAACAAATCCATTATATTTAAAAAACATATACAGTAGAACCTCTATAAGTCGAACATCAAGGGAGACGCAAAAAAATTAGAGTTATAGAGTTTTCGACTTATGGAAGATTTCGAATTAGGCGGATTTTGATTCGACTTGTAGAGGTTAAGATTCATTCTAACTAATTTTGAATTAGAGAGGTGAAATAAATAAAAATTCAAGTTACAGAGGTAACAAACATATTTATATTTATTATAAATCAACATTATTTCAAAACATCCTTAAAATAAAAAATACGTAGTAGGTATGTATATGTAAGTAGGCATTAAAAAAAGTCAGTAATTTTTTTTTCTTTAGACTATTCGGTTGTTCTCTATCTATAGCATTGTCTAAGGTATAAAGAGCAGAAAATTCTTGTTCTTCCGAGTTGATGGTTTGAACCAAACTACTTCTGACAATTAATGACTTGCTTGGCTAAAGTTCAAATGAAATCAATAATAATATCCTTTACCATTTCCATAATCCTATTTATTGTATACTCCTAAATTGTTTTCTAAGAAACAATGGTGTACATTGTCAGCAAATTTTTAGTCTGTAACTTATTTTTCTTCGAGCTATAGAGGTAATAAGTTTCAAATAATCGAGTTGTAAAGGTTGTAAAATAAAACATTGCTATGTTCGAGATACAGAGGTCCAATTTGTTTTTTCGAGTTATAGAGGGAAAATATGTACCAAAATGGCTTGTAGGGACTCACTGATTATTTCGACTAATAGAGGGTTGAGATTTCGAGTAATGGAGGTTTTGGGGCTTGAAGGGAAAGGAACAAAACTTTTTTTCGAGTTTTGGAGGTTTTCAACTTACCGAGGTTCGACTTAAAGAGGTTCTACTGTAGTATTAAAAAATAGCTACACTCCGAAAAAAGAATAAGTAAAAGTATCAAATCTGAACTTGCCTAAACATAAGAACTAAGAAAAAATCGATAAAACAGTTGGCTAAGCTAAAAGAAAGAAAACAGTTTATGTATAATCAAATTAGCATCTTTTGTATTTTCAATTTGTATTCTAAACGTTCATATTCTTTTTTTTTTTAATGAATGTGAATGAAAAAGCATTTTATTTAATTTTTTTGTTCTAGTGATAAGTTTCTTTCTCTATAATAGTTTCAATCATTTCGCTGAAATGTAAAGCCAGGTATTTTTTTTTACAAACAGATATTTCCAACTGTGTAAAGAGTATTACAACTAAGGGGCAAAATCAAATTTCAAGAGAGGAGAAATCACCCAGTGGTGACACTCCCTAGGCACTGAGTTGCATTCATTTATGACTAACCACTGTCACTGCCTGATCTGAGAAGGTCTCTAGGCCATTGACGCTTAAGGCGTCGTACGGCAAGTATGCCCGAGGGATGGCACGGGGACAAGAGGATTAATGTTGGTACTAAAGGAGGAAACTATTTTTTTGTAAAGGGAATATGAAATGCATTTGAGAGGGATGGAGAGTAATATGTACAAAAGTGGTTGATATAAGAAAGTCCTGTTATAACCCATCACATATATTTTATTTATTTATTTTTCAAACTAATACTGTACGATACTGACATTAGATCGAAGACTGACATGGAACCCTCCCACACGAAACACGCTGAACCGTCGACTCAAAATACTCGACGGACTTCTAAATAGACGATCAAAATTAGACATGACACAAAAACGGAACTGTTACACTTAACTTACTGAGACCATTATGGATAGATATACGTTCAGCAAAAACATCAAACGAATTTAGGCGTTTCAGTCAAAAACTCACAGACTGATAATACAGTGCTTCCCATACATAAACAACAGAACACTTCATAACAATTTTATGATACACACAGTACCCGACACAATTCAAACTACTTACATACGTTTTTTTAGAAAACGTTACACACATACAAACCCATAAATACGTACTTTATCTTCACAACACTTACCACAAAACCCCCCACGAAGGTTGAAGAGAAGATGGAACCGCGACTTACTGCCACCTTGAATCATATTCGTTCTTAATTTTTTTTTTTTTTTACATCATTTTCCTTTACTTTTATCATTTCTCTTACCCATCCATCAAAATTGTCTTTCAATTCCTTTTTATTTATTTTTTCCTAATAATTAAGATAAATTTTCGTCCCTGGGGACCTACCACTGGGTGGCCTTCCTCTCACATGCTCTTCTCGCCAACATATCAATACCATTATAGATGCTGGTTGTTGCACCCTAGCAACAGTTGTATCTTTATAAATAAAATACAAAAAAAAAAAAATTGATTTTTTAAAATAATATCTACCGATAATAAAAATATTTTAAAATTTATTGCTATATGTTACAATTTAAACTTTAAACTTTTTCCTATATATATTTACTGGGACGCTATATTATTTGTTGGTATTTTTGTTTAATAGATGGGAACAGGACGTAGCTTCGTTGGAAGTTCATCTCAGCCATGCTGTGACCAACTTCGAATTTTTGTATGAACCTTTTTACGTAGCTCCAGACACAGTGCCTGCACATGACGAGCGATTCATAGGCTATGGATTTACTCGTAATACTCAGGTAGAAACTATAATCAAAAGGAGGGGAGGGAATTGACCTGAATCAGGAAATAAAGAGGTTCAATAGATGGTTTTCTATGTACCAGACGCAACAGCTATCTGAATTATATTATCTGTAATATCTGAAGATCCAAAAAACAACCAAGAAAAAGTCCTCGGTAAATCACCGGCTATGTTCTTCCCCAGTTTGAATTAATATATTATGTTTTTCCTCTCCCTCCAAGGCCAATCGTTCATTTGGGCTAAAACTCAATACAGTAGAATCCCGATAATTCGTATGGTCAAGGGACTGAGTGTATGGTAGCAATTATCGGAATTACCAATTATCGGGAGTACAAAATAAAAAAAATTAAAAAACGCATCAATGCAAACATGTATATATTAAGAAGTATGTACAATGTGGTAAGAATAAAAACTATGCAATAAACACTGCTTTATACTAAACTATGCAATAAACACTGCTTTATACTAAACTATACAACAAACAATACATGCAATAAAAAATATGTAGATTAAATAAACACCAATCAAACATTTGTTCGAAAAAATGTTAGAAAAGATCAATAAAATTGCTAAAACTTTCCCCCTCCCCTCTCCTCATTTCCTTTCAGTGAAAAGAGTACGAATTACATGAGATTTCATAGAAAACTTGTCTCTCTCACTCGCTCTCCCCTTTGGTTCTGTAGGAATCACGTGATTTCCTAGAAAACATTTATCTCGCACTCATTCTGCTCTCTGATCTCCCACTGTCCTCTCTCCCCCCTCTTGAAAACAGTACGAATTAAAGAGGTTTTTAAGCTGGAAATACGAATTATAAGACGTTTTAAGTGACCTCGAGCATAAAAATAATATGAATTACATTGCATTATGAAATGCATTGTTTTTATACCACTTATCGGGATTTTCTCTGGGGACCGGCAAATTTGTACGGATTAACCGGAAATACGAATAATCGGGATACGAAATGTCGGGATTCCACTGTATTTGACTTACATAGTGACTTCTGAATCCTCGAACTAGATTTTATGTTGATACATTCATTACATCAGCCGTTATTAGTGTATTTGGAGTCCCTTCTTTGATCCCCTCTTCCCATCGACCGATTCCGCGAAAAATTATCAGGCGCCATCCTTATAAATTGAATTTAAATATAAAAGTTTATATGGATACATTCATTGCATCGGCAGTTACTGGGATTTTTGAGTTGAGCCACCCTTCCCATTCGGCTGATTCCGCTGAAAAACAAGCAGGTTCTCGGATGTGTGTGTTTCGCCTCTTTGCATCCTAAATCTGAGGAAATGTGTATTATGACTCTACATTTGTAATTAAGTGCGGCCCTTGAGGTCCACACGGCAAACTTCCCAGCATGGTATCAATATCATTAATAATAAAATCACAAAATTAGGCATTTTATTCAGTACAGAATTATTTATACATTTAATTGAATTTATTGATAGATTTTTATTTGATAATTAACTTAAACTTAGTTTAAAGTTTTTATTTTTACTAACTTCTGTGTTACAAAAATCACAATAGAATTTCTAAACTTTCAATTTTTTTTTTTTTTAAGGTTAAACAAAATAATATATAATAATTATTGAAATAATCTATTGTTACTAATCGCTACAGATAATTGATTACAAAACAAAAAAAAATATGTTTCAGGTTTACGAGATGTACGTTGCTGGTTATGAATTTTTCGTTCTGTCGCCTGTATTTACAGTACACTGGGGACTTCAGCAAAGAAAAGGAAGACCTTCTTGGAGAGAACGGCAAAATACGAATAATCGAAAGAGTTTTGATCTCTTTAAACGTGAAGTTTTCGCTCGGTACCACAAAGATCCCTTGAATATGGTTCTTCGAAACCCTAAAGACGAGCAAACATCAAAATCTCAATAATGTTATTGATACTTTTAATAATACATTTTTAATAAATTTTAGATTATTTCAGTCGTATTTTCTTTCAAAAAAAATGTAATAATATATTTTAATACAGTTATTTTATTTTACATGATGCCTCTAACAGTCAATAGGTCCAACTATTCAGAGAGAAAGTAGATAATAGTTAAGAAGACAAAAATATATATCTTACCTTTAAAACTGTCGTAGACAGGCTTACAGGAAGTACATAAATAAATATTGTTCGAAAGAAAAATAATACAAAATAGATTCTAGGGCTAATACACATTACTTACTATAATGTGGAGATGGCTGTGTAGTGAGAAATAAACATTTAGTCTGACCTCTCACAGATTTACTTATTTCATACTAGCCGGCTTTCAAGCTTGGCTTCATCAGGCAGTCTGATAAAACATTTTAAAAAAACATAATTCAAAAAACAAACGAATAAATAAAATAAAACACCGATAAATACAAACTTTTTTAAATAGTTTTTATATTTGATATATTTTTTATTGGTGTTTTATTTTATTTATTCATTTGTTTTGAGAGTTGTTATGTTCTTTTGAATGTTTTATCAGACTGTCAGTCTGATGAGGGCAACTTCGAAAGCCGACAAGTATGCAAAAAATAATAAAATCTGTGAGAGGTCAGACTACAGTCTTATTTTGTAACCTATGACATTACTTACTATCTACAGATTGCAATTGATGCCTTTAAAACAAGAAATAAAATAAAAAATTTTTTTTTGAAGCGCTATGGAAAGATCCGAGCAGCTCGGATCTCAAATATTGAAAATTAAGTATATTTAAAATAATTTATATGTATATATAATTAATTAATTTATATATATATATATATATATATATATATATATATATATATATATATATATATATATATATATATATATATATATATAATTAATTTATATATATATAAATTATATATATATATATATAGGGTGTAACAAGTCGAGAGGGCGATACTTAGGGATCTTATAGTAAACTTAATTCTGAACAAAAAAGTTCCTATAAACATAGGTCCGCAAATGCTTTGTTTAAAAGTTATAATAAAAATACGCTAACACAACACTAATCACTTGAAAGTAAAGAGTAACTACAATAATTGTTCAAAATGTCTTCCCTGTTGTCGTACAGATAATTGACACCTCCGGGCAACTGAATTTATGGCTGTTAGTACCTCTTGTTCCTGTCCTCTCATTTCGTCACAAGCGTTCTGAATCCGTTCAACCAGTTCTTCCCTCGTGTTTACAGATTGCGAATAAACGTTAGTTTTTAACGCCCCCCAAACGTAAAAATCCATGGTCCAAAGCGTCCAATCTATCTCCTTGAATAATTTCTGTCCATCCAATCACGAATAACTCTGCCATTATGTGCTGGGCATCCATCCATTTGAAACCAACTATGTACTCGCAGGTTCAATAGGATATCCTCGAGGATATCCACTAGATCATTTTCCAATAGATTTAGCATTGCATCCGAATTCAATCGGGCAGGAAGAAATATTGGCAAAGGAGATAGCGGTGAACATTCGCGACATTTTATGCAAAACTGATTCACAATAAATGAGATTAGTTGCATTGAAGTAGAACCCAACATTCATAAACATGAATGGTATTGAACTTTGAACCCTATTCAGACCCTAAACCCTTATACCAATTGCAGGTATTTCTTTCTTTGCCCTGCAGTTTTTTGATTATAACTTTTAAACAAAGCATTTGCGGACCTATGTTTATAGGAACTTTTTTGTTCAGAATTAAGTTTACTATAAGATCCCTCAGTATCGCCCTCTCGACTTGTTACACACTTGTTATATATATATATATATATATATATATATATATATATATATATATATAATATATATGTATAAATTATTTAAAATGTATTTAATGTGTTTTTTTTTTACCCATTACAGAAAACAGATATCAGAAAACAACTCAAAATTTGTCACTCTGCGTTATTACATTTTTTGTATTGAATCATGAAACACCATTGAAGGAGCTAACATTTTCAACAACAAACGATAGGTACTCTGGTTCTAGAGGTGTACCTCAGAATCAGAGTATCGTTTGTCCATTTCCTCCCAACTTCTGTCCTAGGGGAAAAGTATGAACTGTTGAAAAAAAAAGTCTTTGTTTGAAAGAAATAAGTATGAAAGGTTAAGTAATGAGTAAGATAGGTTAAAAATCACAAAATATAGACATAGGATACTCTGATTCTGAGTTACAGATATCTATATTAATAAAGCTGAAACGGGGTTTGTTTCAACATCACGCTCAAACCAAAGTACGGATTTTCATGAAACTTCAGATGTATCATCCTTCTAAGCCAGATTGGAAAATAGGCTATGTGGCGTCCCAAAATTTTGAAAGGGAAGGGGGTTATGGGGAGCCTAAGTTTAAAGATAGCGCTAGCTCATTAACGGATGGTCGGACTGTCATGGAATTTCACATGTTGTATTTTTAAAAGCCAAGTAGAAAAATATGCTAAGAGGAGTCTCAAAATTTTGAACGGGAGGGGGGTTGTGGGGGTACGCCTTAGCATAAAGATAGTGGTAACATTAACGCAAGATTGGATTGTCATGGAATTTCACATGTAGTATTCTTAAAAGCCAAATTGAAAAACAGAGTGGGGCGTTCCAAAATTCGGGGCTATGTGTGGGGGTGGGGGGATGTAAGCATAAAAATAGAGATGACTTATAACGGATAATCGGTATAATTGTCTTGAAATTTAATTTGTACTTTCATACTAGCTGTGGTGCCCAGGGTTCCTAAGTACGTACTAGCTGTGGAGCCCAGCTGTCCTAAAGCAACGATGTCCAATACATACACTCACTAACTTGGATGTCCGGCATAGAAAGGTACGTACTAGCAGTGGTGCCCAGCGTTCCTCACCCCTTACTAGCTGGTGCGTCCACTGCATGGCAAATACTACCAAGAGTGTTCACCGCTTCGCAATTACTAGCTACAATGACCACCGCTGCTCGGCCTAAAATGTTATTCATATCAAAACAGAAAACAACATTGCCTTTTTCCGGGTTTGAAGGACTACATGCCTCATTTCCATTTGAATGATCGAAAATTACAACGTCATGAATGTACTGTCGAAAAATTGCGTAGGATTCGCAAAAGATGTATTATGAGAAAAAGTCGATGTTCTCCGGGTAACGCCGGGTATTACTGCTAGTAATCAATAAAAACAACATCATATGATGTTCACCAATCATTCATATACATAAACATTCAATTATTCATTTTTTTATTATAGCTTTTAAACACAAGAATCCAAACCTTTAATTTCTTTGATCTTTATTGTGATCAATTATTGCTTTATATTGATCATATTCTTTATGCAGAACTTGCGGAAAATTTATATTTTAAAAATAAAAAAAGTTGTTGAATAACCGAAAATCTACTTCCCCAGCACGAATTAATCAATGAAGTTACCGCTCTCCTTCCAAAAACAATCGACCGTTTGGGCAAATAAATCAATAATTGACTTACATAGGAGCTTCTAAATGCTCATTCTAAATGTTGTGTCAATACACTCATTAATACGTCAGTTATTAGAGTTTTTGAGCCGAGCCACCCTCTTCTTATCACCTCCTTCCCTTCGGCCGATTTCGCGGAACATTAATAAGTGCCATGCTTATGGGGTTTAGAATTTAAATAAAACATTTCATATCGTTTACATCATTTTTATATCAGTGCATATTATACGATGAAATCTAAATGTAAGCAGAATATCAGAAATATTCTGAAGTTTTGGACCAGGCAAAAGCCTTTGGTTGAGAGATACATCACTGTGATCTGACGCTGAAGCATTGAAGATTAATCTTAGTATTAAAGCTGGATTCTTTGAGAACGCAATGACGAGGAATCAAATAACCCACAAGTACCTTGATCAGTTGCATGTGGCCGCAAGATATTCATGAAGAAACAAACTCTTGATAGAGTTGGTGACTGAGGATTATTGGAAAGCCTAGTTTCATGATTCACATAACTGTGCAACGTTACATTTCTATTGGATCCAATAGGAGTGAAATCCGACGAAAGGACAGCGATCACATAACTCCCTTCGGAATCTCTGCGATGAGTTTCGAGAAAATGAGACTCACATTTAATATCTTCAGGGGTAGATTTACGTAAGGCTGAGAAACTTCTTCAGTTTCACAAAATGTCTTGAGAATTTCATGGAGAGGAGTTAATACGGTTAGTACTGCGATTTGATTGTTCACGGCCGGCTGCGTGGGAACTGGCTTAAAGAAAAATTAGCAATTCTCATTACCGAAAATTGGAGCTTGAAACTCTTGAGGCCTAGTTGCCGAGGAACACCTGCGGTGATGGCAGTTATTTGTGAACCTGGATCGATGATAGCGCGAACTGGGTGAAAATGTCCATCTTCGTCCTTAAACAGCGCTTCAACGGTGCCTAACAATACACTAGAAATCATCTAACATGACAGGAGAGAGCCTGAGATGACATCTTGGTGGGACCATCAGCTGGAGAAGAGTCATGAGAGGGCTGTGCAGGGGGTGGATGAGGGTGATGTAATTGTAGCCCCGAGAATCAAGCGACAGGTCATCAAAAGGTACATGTACATTGTTAACGTCCAGGGCAAGATAAGGGTCAAAAAGAGCAACGTTAGGCACTATTATTTCATCCTGGACCTCTGAGAAGGCCTGCTCCAAACCTACATGCCGTTCATATAGAGGATAAAAACATTGAAAATTATCTGCAATCAATTTATAAGCACGTTCATATATGGCCCGTACGCCGGCGAAAATCTTCTCCGCCTTTTACAGCGAGAGCTCTGCACCCCACGAAGAGAGATGAAATGAGGAGATGATCTAGAGTAAATATTTGTGGTAATAATAAGGGAAACAGCGAGGAGAAACACGGTACAGAGAAATAACAATGAGAAGAACGATGAGAATAACAATAAGAATAACTATGAGAAACTCCGTACTGCCGGAGGTCATGAGAAGAACAGGTGGAGTAGAGCTGTTAGGGATGAAAACTGAGTGAGGGAAGACAATAAGACAAATGTAATAATGCACTAACATTCACTGTTTATTTATACTAAATTTGAATTTTTTTTATCCCAAATTAATTTTTACGTTTTTGTGACTTATACTTAAAAATGTAAAATTGTTTTTATCCAAAAAATGTTGCTCAGAAACATACATTTAAAATAAATAATATTGTTTAAATTTTTATTAATTGTTTCAGTTAGTATTCTGAGAGCGTAGCGGACGGACGTATCTAAATTAATTGTCCAGTTTCAAATTTTAGTACAAATTGTGCATTGTCAGACTAAATATAATGGATAGAAAGAAAGATAAGAGGTGTATCAACGATAACTTATTGTGAGTTTTTTTGGATAATGAATTTGATTCAAAATAAATAGACTCACATAGATGAAATAGAAAAAAATAAAATTTTGAGATTAGCTTACGATTAGCTCCACCTTCGGGAATTACCATCTTACTTTCAATCATCACATTAACTAATCACTTTGACAACAATTTAAAAGTTAATTTAAGCCCAACGGAAATCGCAAAAGCCAAAAGTGGAATTGTCTTTGGCGTAGATTTAGCTAATTTTCTTTTTGAACATCAATTTCTATCCAACCTTAATCCTGCTCAAATATTAACTGCAGAAACTCATGCTTTCTGAAAAAAACATAATTTCAGATTTTCCAAAAAATATAAGGTGAATAAATTGATTGTCTTCCTGTTCAATAATTGTTTTATTTTACAACTGGTTTCGCATATTCTGCATCATCAGGTTGAAGAAAAATACGGGGAAATAGAGGTGAGTGCGTGGTAACTCTTCACACCAGCTTGCGAAACACACTCCGAAACCTGTGAAACCGGTTGTAAAATAAAACAGTTTTTGAACAGAAAGACAATCACTTTATTTACATTATAAAGAAATATCCTGTAACATCGCTACACATCGAAAATTTACAGAAAGAATATTTCGCACCCCCGCTTCAGAAGTGACACAAATCAAAAATCATGAATGCCTGTAAAACGACACGGAAAAATTACTGTAATTTGAAATAACTATTTTGAAGTAATGAGGGCTCGTACGTTTTTCTTTCGTTTCTAATCTATTGGAACCAGAGAAGTGTCGTTTTTTCTGGATAAAGAGATCATTTTTCTTACCTCATTTGCGACATAAACCAAAAATTGACGAATTTTGAGTTATGTCACTTCTGAAGCGGGCGTGCGATTTGTCGATAATGCGTATTTCCACACCAGAAGCTACATAACAAACGAGAAAAAAGAATTATACAAATAAAAAAATACTATGTTGTATTAGGCACCCACCATTATTTCAACAAATTGGGGGTTCTGGATACACTTATAAAATTATATTCGATAAATTCATTCTATGAGGAGTTATCGAGTTCACAGAGAGAGACATTTTTGGAATTAGAGGGCAGGAAAACATGAAATTCTGTTGAAAACTCAACATAAAATTTCTGATCGATCACATAATTTCTCCCATACTTCGTATAGATGGAGATGTATAAAGAATCAGCATCGCCCGTTGGTAAGACCCACACAGAAAACATTTAAAACAATAAATAGCTACGACGGAATTCTGCTAACTTCACTCAGCTCCTGCGTGCACGGGCTTAATTTTTAATTATCTCCAAAAATTGTTGATTAATTAAAAAATACGAACTACTTGTTTTAAAAAAACCCGACACTTTATATCAAAATTGCCCACAAATGTCACATTTACGGTTGACGATGATATGTCGATGGATCGGCGAAAAAAAAAAATATATAATTTTTAATTTTCGAATTGATGAAACAATATTTGTTTGTAATTATTACAATTATTGTAATTGATCAAAAGTATATTTTCAATTATACATATAATTTGTAATTGGAGAAAAAAAAAGCGTCGATTGCCTAAAAAATTGTAACTGAACAAAAATATACTACTCAAACATGAAGGGATCTGAAAATCTGCTCCCCGCCGTCGAAATTCAAAATTCTTTTTGTTATCAAATATTTTAATAAAATACAACCTTTAAAAAAATACAATACAAAAAAAAATGTCTTGTGGATTCTCAAATCAGCCACGGTGTTCAAAACAATTCTTCCTCTATGTGGGCGTGCGTTGTCATCCAAGAATCGAAAATGTTGACCAATCAAATCCCTGGTAGTTGGAATGTATTCGCGGATAATTTCTTCCTAATATCGCTGAGCTGTAAGGGTTCCTTCAATAACGTGGAGGGTTGTATGGCCGCGTAAGTAAATCTCTGCCCTCATCATCACGCAGCCTCCACCGTAGGCTCTGATGGGGGCCATATTTTGAGGATTGGTACGTTGATTTGCCTCCCTACACATCCTTTGACGTCGGCTAACCTTGTCAATTATTCAACAAATTTGTAATTGATCAAAAATAAATTGTCAATTACCCAAAAAAATTGTAATTGACGTAGAATATTTCGTCAATTACTCAAAAATATAGGTAGGTATTGTCAATTACTCAAAACATTTGTAATTGGTCAAGAATATATTACCTATCAATTACACGTATAATTTGTAATTGGAGAAAAATAAATTATCAATTACCCAAAGAATTGTAATTGACCAAAAATATATTGTCAATTACTCAAAAAATTTCTAATAATTAAAAATATATTTTCAATTACACAAAAAATATATTTTCAATTACGCGAAAAATTCTATATAAAAATAAGTAAATAAAAGTCAAACCATGAAGATATTCAAAGTTATAAAAATGTTTTTATTTCTTTTTCGAGAAACCGTAATCTTTCTCGTAATCCGTTGAAAAAATTGTTTACTGATGATTTAGGTGGTGCTTGTGGCACCAATTTCTCTATATTTCTGAAAAAAAATCATATTAATGCATTAGAGTTTCTAAATTGGACTAGATATGATGGTCAACGTTTGAGTAAAATATTTTTTCTTTAGTCCTAACTAATATTTAGGTGAATAAAGAGTAGCATTGAACTGACATGAGAGCTGGGGCTGTCCCAGTCGACCGAAACACTTAGTTCCAACAGGACAATGCGCGACCCCATACTTCGAATTTGACCGAGCAATTCAAGAACATGATGGGATTGAGTTGTTATTCCATCCTGCCTATAGCCCCGACCTTGCACCCTCGGATTTTCATCTGTTCCGATCACGAGCTCACTTTCTTCAACAATTTAGAGAAAGTAAGGGTTGGTGTTCAAGAATTCTTCGCTTCTAAACCCGAAGGAATGCTATCGGTATGGGATCCAACAGCTAGTCACAAGATGGTGGCCTGTATTTTCAATATTAATGTTATTTAGTTCTTTTTCAATGAAATACTAAATTTTAAATTGAAAAACGACATTTTTTTTTTTTTTAGTTTTACTTTGCTTCTTCATTACCGTCTGTTATTTATTTTATTTTTTTTTCTTAATCTCACAATCAAAAAGCCTTTTTCTTATGCTGGCTCTTATATAAATTTTCTTCTTTTCAGGCATAATTTCTGTAAGGAAATAGTTAACGACTTCAGCCGAAGGAAGTACATTCAAGACAAAATAACGCAACTTAATAAATTTTCTTTGAATGAAGTTTCACTGTCGAGGCACCACATAAGACGTACAGTAACACCCTACGGGCATGACTATGTATGTATAGGACAGAGAGATCTGTTCAAGAAGCTCATATATGAGAAAAAGGAGTCAAAGTTAGTGAAAGATGATGAGCTGAAGCAAAAAAGCGGAATTGAACCAAGCACAAGCAGAAGAACGACTGATGTGCCTTCGATTAAATTGAGTAAGGTGGAGAGCAGACTTTTAGATAACAAGATTGGGGATTCGAAAAAAACTCAGATTTCTTTTACAGGCGAAGAAAAAACGTCAATCCCACTCGGTGAAAAAGCATCGATTGATCCAAGCAAATCGACCAAATTGTCAGAGCCTCCATCTGTAGATTCTCTTGATATATCTTCAATCCAGTCAAGTGATTGGGATTTAGAGTCGAATGTCAGTATTTCAGAAGATATCCCAGCAAAGCACGTTCCTGATCTTGAAGAAGCTGTTCACTTTTCAGAGACCAACAAGCGATGTAGTCGTACTTCACCGTTATACTACTACAAGCAACCTCACAGATCCCACGTTAAGTACGATCAGTTTAAGGAAGAACGAAATGTACGTATTTTACTATTTTCTAAATTTTTTTAGTTAGTTATTATGACTCGGCCTGGGCTTTAATTGTGTAGTCATATTGCCTACTACCAAAGCTCTCCTTCGCCACTCTGGTGGGCATAAGCCCGACTCTACTATGGGAGTCCTAAATTCTGAGTACCCTTAATTTTTATTCACCTAGGTTAGGGGTCTTTAACTGACATCGTACAGGCTCGGGACCATCGTTTAACGTCCCGATGTGTGTTTCTTGGTATCTCTTAAAATAGTGTATGTTCTCAGTTAAATCAACTTAAACTACTTCTTTGAGGAATCATTCACGAGATAACTGTGGTGTACTTCCGCAGTAGAATCTATGTTTGGTCTAAAACTCAATATTTGATTTAGATAGTGGCTTCTGAATCTTCATACTAAATTTAGTATCGATACATTCATTACATGGGCAGCTATTAGGCTATTTATATCGAACCCCCTTCCCTTCGGCTGATTTCACGGAAACATAATAGGTGGCATCCTTATGGGGTTTTGAATTTAAGTATAACATTTGTTTTAAATTGGTACATTCATTACATCGGAAGTTATGGGAATTTTTGAATTGAATAACCCCTCTGAGCCCCTCTCCCCTTCAGCTGAAAATTAAGAGGTGTCGTCCTTATAGGGCTTCGAATATACTCATGAAATTTCGTGTCGATACATTCATTAAAACGACAGTTATTAGAGTTTTTGTGTTAAGCCTCCTCACTAATCCCTCTTCCCTTTTGGCCGATTTGGTAAAAAACAATAGGTGTCGCCCTTAGAAGATTCTGTATACACATATAATTTCTGGTCGATACATGTATTCTATCGGGATTTATCGAGACCCACAGACACGAGCGGGACAAACGGCCCCAGTCCATTTGGCTCGAGTCCGTTTGGCCCGAGTAAAAAAAAACGGACCCACTCACGACCGATTCATAGAGCCAGAGTGCCTGGCTCCCCAGTCTGTCATAGAACTGTTTGTTAAGTGAGTTTAGTCGTCTTTATACAAAACCAATTAAATTATTATGGACGAATTAGAAATATTATATGCTATAACTGCTTGTATTTTCATTAAAAAAAGAAAACCAAAAAAACAGTGGCAAAAAAAATGGCTTGCTAATAGAAGAGAATTAAGTCATGTAAATTTGGTTCAGCAACTTTCGCTTGAACCGTCTGATTGGCGTAACTATCTTCAAACGGATGAGACGACGTACAATAATTTGCTTCAAATAGTTACCCCATTAATCAAGAAAATGGACACTAACATGAGACAAGCCATAACACCACACGAGAGATTGAGTGCTACTCTTCGTTACTTAGCAAGCGGATGTACCTAGTCTTCATGTTTTATTTTCCATAGACATTCGTGTTCTTTATATTTCTCTATTACTTCTAACACAAAATCTCTACCACTAGCCATTTTATTAATTATTATAATAAATAAAATTATCTGATTATATTAATTATTTTTATAGTAGGTATTGACATTAATTTTATAATTTATCGAGACGGTTTCGTAGAAAGAAAGAGAGAGATGTTGCCACGGCTGATGCGTTTCCAATACTAATCCAAAGTTTTGGATTGAGCAGTCACACACACGATCGGTCCAATGGCTCGTCCCAGTCCATTTGGCTCTAGACTTGCCACACACAGACAGGCCAATTCATGACGTCATGGCTCGGCGTCATGAATATTTGGAGTGCTAAATATCCAACCTGTCGGCTCAAGTCCACGAGTCCATCCGAGTTCCACCATACATGGTGAGTTTTTGGATCGACGCGTCGCCAAATGGACTGATGGATCGTTCGTGTATGTGGGCCTTAAGGGTACCCCATACACGAGCGGGATTTCCTCAAGGTTCGACCTGAACAGTCCAAACCTTGAGAAATTCCCCAACGTGTATGGCGGCGTTCCTTGAGGCCGTGATGGATGGAAAAGGCCAAACATCCCGAACAAAAATCAATTCTTTTTCCGCCTTAAGGCCGGATTTTTCCTGTCTCAGAACAGAATTTATACATATGTACGAGAATGTACCTTGCTTGTGGCAAGAGCGTTCAAAACACTACCATGGTAGAAGTGGAAAGGAGGCCGCGTACGCGAAAATTGAAAGAAGTGGACGCAAAGGCCTTCTCTTTGAGGAAAATCTTCTCCGTGTGTGGGCGAGGGTTCGGTACAGGATACCCCCAAGGAAATTCTGGAGATTTTTTCTTTGAGGATTTTCTGTACGTGTATGGGTACCCTAACGGTCCCAAACGGTCAATTGGGTTTGGAAAAAGAGCAAAGATTAATTAATTGATTAATTCATGCTGGGGAAGTACATAGCCGGTGATTCGCTAATAAAATTATAATAAAAACTGAACAACAAATTTTTGATCGATTACGTAACTTCCCTCTTTATGCCACGTACCTTTTGCGGGGAAGATAAAACTTTATTTAAATTTAAACAGTTTACAAGATAAATTTAATGGTAATTTGTTGGTGCCTTGATTACAAGTTTTAAATAAATAAAACAAACTTATTTTTGAAATATTGTCTATTCCACTAAAGATATATATACATATATAACTACCGGTTTCGGCTTTATACCATCGTCAGGTCTAGTTATGAACTAACTTAGTTCATAACTCTGACGATGGTATAAAGCCGAAACCGGTAGTTATATATGTATATATATCATTAGTGGAATAGACAATATTTCAAAAATAAGTTTGTTTTATTTATTTATTACAAGTTTCCACAATATGTCCGCGTTTCTCAACTTAGAAGTTGTTACAAGTTTTACTCTCACTGTTTCCGAAAAGTTATTATTTATATTCCTTGATTTCAGTTTACTGTCCTTAATTATCAACATTTATTATTAAATTTGTATTATTATATGTATGTTTTTTTAGATAAAAGTATCCCTTTTCGAAGACGACATTAACCGATGTTTGACTACGGAGAAGAGTATTATCAACTTATTGTCTGATTTTGGATCAAACTATTCACGAAGGGATGAAAAGAACAAACGAATTCAACCATTTGAGTATCCTTTTACACGCTTTTAATTCATTTTATTTTTTTCATTATTATTTTATTACTTCCCAGCATATAGTGTAATGGATCCGAGAATAGAAATCAAAATTTTCATCCTATTTTTATGGTTCAAGTTCATTACAGTATTTTACACTATTTTTGGATAGAAGTATGTGTATATGTCCTTATCCGGACTAGATGGGACCGGACCCTGTCAGGATTAAACGGAATTTGCAGTAAAATGCACATGATTAATATTTTACCTTCTTTTTTTTCTCATAAATACACTTTTTCCTTAAGCTTAATTTTATTTTCAATACTATATAATGTACTAGCAGTAATACCCGGCGTTGCCCGGGGAACTTTGACTTTTCTCCTAATATCTCTCGTTCGAATCCATTTCAATTCTTCAATAGTACATTCATGATGTTATAATTTTCAATTATTCATACGGAATAACGCTTATAGTCCTTCAACGGCAGACATCCCAGCTAGTAGGTTTTTAGGACTCCTGGGCACCATGGCTAGTACGCGCCATTCAACGGCGAAAACCACAGCTAGTGAATACTTAGCATCAGTGGACGTCCTAGCCAGTGCGTACTTGAGAACGCTTGTGACCACCAGGTTGATTAAAACATAGACTTCAACCATCCTGGAGCTAAAACTAATTTATTCAAAAAGATTTCTCATTAATCGTTGCAATGGTTTTCGAATTACAAAGATTGCGTGGGTGGATGCTGGGATGGACCAGATATGAGGTACTAATACGCCTATAACCTTCCACAGACGATGACGAACAAATTAAAAAAAAAATTAATCAAATCCATCAAGCCGTTCGTGAGTTATAGCGGTACAACGCACAGACATTTTCAGCTTTATATATATGATATGTAAGTATGTAGATCTAAGTTTTCGACCTACGAACTGAGATAGGGTTAACAAAACAAAACATATTTATGATTAAAACTCAAAATGTATTTATTGTACAGTACTACCGTACAAAACAAACCACGGTACATTAATGTTATAATGTAAAAATTAAGAATTTTAAAAACGAAATGTGTAAACGTTAAATTCTGAACAGGACTTTAAAATAAAACAATACACAGTCCGTAATAAAAACAAGAATAATATTTCTAGACTGACTGAAAAAAGTCCGTAATGTTTTTTTGCTTTAAAGAAGATTGACGTTGATTTTGTAGGCTCCTCACGGACAGTAGTCAAACCCTCTCTTTGAATTATTTTCGTACTTACAGCTCGCTAAATTAAATTTTTAGTTTACTAAATCTTTATTCGTTTTTTTTTATATCCCGCCCGGATTAGCGGGACTCTACTGTACTTGGTACACCGGCTCATTTGTCAAATATGTTTTCTTAACATGTATTGTAGGTACTTGAAAGCATTACTGATTACAGCAATTAAGCCACGAGAAATTGAACAGAAAATGATGCCTACTATCCAGAAGGATATTATGATCATACAGTCCATAATTGAACAAATAATTAAAAAGAAGAAAAAACGAGGAGAATGTGTCGATGAAGAAAATGCTGTACTAAATGTGTTAAGTGAGCACCCATTGGAAGTTTGTTTATATTTTGCTTGGTGGATTCGAGCTCCGGCAAATCGTGGCAAAGAAGAAGAGGACATGATGGAAGATTTTTACAAATATATTAACACCCCAAATGAGGATTATGTAGAAATTATGAAAAAATACGCAGGAATTGCTGGGGAAACATCAGTTTGCGATGTGTTAAACGAATTAAAAAATTCATCTTACGTTAGTGGTCTAACGCCCCTTACAATCAGGCCTCGTTTGAAAGAAGATATGGGATTTCAAACAGCTCCTAAAAGGAAATTTCATTTCAATTAAAAAAAAACTTTTGTTCCAAGGCGTGATTCAAGCAGCACGTTAATTTGTAGATAAAATCATTCGTAAAATATAATCCATGTGCAAAATGTGTGCTTCTAAAATTATTTTACTAGCAACAATTTTTATTATTGTCTTTATTTATTTATAAACAAAATTCACGTGTACAAATAATTCAAAAATCAAAAATCTTATACCAAAGACGACCTTGGTCAGATGACCGTCAGAGTGTAGTCGTCATAATTTCCAAACAAAGACAAAATTTAGTACATCTATCACTTAGCGTTCAAGTATATAACAACAAAATACAATTACAACTTGTTTTAATTGTAAAATTATACCTAGGAACAAGAAATGATCTTATCAATATAGATATATATCTTAGACCTATAAATTGTAAATCAAAATAATCATCTTCTGGTTCGGTATACTAATATTAATTGTGAATCATAGGATTTGAGCCTAGTTGTAATAAATGTTATAAGATGACAACAAGAATTAATACGACTTCATAATAATTAATAAGAATTAAATCTAAATTTATACAGCAATAGTCTATCACCGATGAACCTACAGTACTAAAAAAAGTAAGCTCGCCAGATAAATCACCCTTCCTACGCCCATTGAGGATGGCTAAATTAAAATCGTTACTAACAACAATTAAATAGGGGCGCCGGTAGCTCAGTGGTATGCGTGCTTGTCTTCTGAGCTCAAGATCTTGGGTTCGAAACCCGGCCGAGGCCCTTAGTTTATTTTATCTGGGAGGTAACTAAAAAACTTGAGCACGCCGACCTTCGGATGGGACGTTAAGCGATGGTCCCGAGCCTGTACGATATCAGGTACTCGTTAAAGACCCCTAGGCAAAATTTAGGACTCCCACAGTAGAGTCGTGCTCATGTCCACCAGAGTGACGAAAGAGCGCTCTGGTAGTAGGCGATATGACCTCGTTGTTAAAGCCCGGGCATGAATCATAAAACATAACCTAACAATTAAATAACAATGTTATATAGGATACCCTATTCCGATTAAACTCTTTATATTTGATACCGTCCAATATGAGGCATCCTTGGTAGCTCTGAGAAGGGCATTGGAACAGTGAGTTTTGAGAAACACTGGAATATTTCCTCACCCAACTGGGGTAGAGCCGCATTCATGAAAAGCCAGTTGACTGTGGGCCTAGGAGTGAGTAACGGGCTGGGCTGGTCGAGCTATCGTCTCTCTCTGCTCCCTCGGGCTCAGATTGTTGCCAATGACAGCCTTCAAAGCTTGATTGGTTACAGTCACTCTTCTGAGAGGAGCCTCAGTGGTTGATGGGGTGCATTACCCCTCTCAGGAAAGTAATTGAAACCAATCAACCAACGAGTAGGGTTACCAGGCGTACTCTTTTTAGAGTAGGTACATGTACTCTTTTTTATTATTATGTTGGCTTAATTTATTCATAGCATTTTATTACAAAATTGGGTAGGTCCATACTCAACGAACGCAGGCGCAATGAGTATAAATCTTATACTTTACTCTATAGCCTTTTGTGGTCGGGCGTCTTGCTAGATTTGGTTAATTCGATTATCGCTTTATTCCATATCAATCAAACATAACATTAATAATTTAATAAATTAAGGTTTTAATAATGATTGTTTATTTATTTTAAGATATTTAATTGAAAATTAAAAAGCTAACAGAAAATTTATTGAAAATGTCAATTTAATTAGATGCTAAGTACAAACTGTTTAAGAGAACGAAAATCGAAACCGAAGCTTTGTGTGAAATTTGCAATAAGATTGTATCCATTGCAAACAAAGGTAAAGCAGATCTAGAGCAACATATTCAATCAACAAAGCACAAATCTAATCAGTCTGCTAGTACTTTTAGTAAGCTACATATTATAAACATGTTCTAAGAGTTTACTTTTTATTAACTCTTTTGAAATTTTATTTTGCGTAAAAAAATTATTTTATTTTGCGTAAAATAATTATTGTTATTTTTATGTATTAATATCATTATTAAATTATTTATAACTTTTTTCATATGCTTATTTTTATTTATTCCTTTACATGAAAGGGTGTTGAAGTGCAGTTACGCGTTCCAGAATAAATATTAAATATAAAAATATTTGACCTTGAACTAAAAAAAAATATAGCTTGCGCCGCATTTGTTCCTTTCATTTTATTATTTTATTCAAATTTAGCACTGGTGTAACCTTTTCATACAATGCTATTTGGTAACCAACGAGGCCTCTCTCAAGAGTAAAAAATAGAGTGAAAAAAAGTTTGAATTGAAAAATAAGTCTTTGCTAGAGAGAATGCCTCCACAGTAGATTATATTTATTAGTTTAATGAACGTATTTATCTAAAATCTGGAGGGAGCCAATAGTTGAGGCGTAGCGTGCTTGCCTACTGAGCTCAAGATTGCGGGTTCGAACCCGACTCAGACCCTTAGGTTTTTTATCTGGGAGATTGCAAAACTTTTTAACACGCCGACCCTCAGAGGGGATAAATGGTGGTCCCGAGCCTGTGCCGAGACTCCCACAGTAGAGCTAACAGAAAAGAGATAAGTCCCTCTAGGTTACAACAGCCCACCCAATATACTAGGTGTGCAATACATTCTGCTGTTTGCAAAAACTGTGCTGAGTCAGGCATATCTGTATAAAAAACTCAGTTAATGTTTTAATAATTATCAGTAACTTCTCACCTTGTATGTTCTTTATGAATATATTAATACTTTAAATAGATTTCAATTGAATTCAATGGATTTTTTCTAGCTTTTTCGAAGTTTGTACGTTAGAACACTGAAAAAAACTGCTCAAAAAAAATGGTGTCCGATGGTAAACTGAAAAGGGCTTCGCCCGGATTTTTACATTTGAAATCGAAAAATTCTATTTTGCGCGAGAATTTTGTCTCTCAATTGATTTCAATGGGGATTTCGTTTTTCGGTGATTATTCCTCCGTGGTATATTCGATTTCAGATTTTTTTGTAGTAGTAAACCATCGTCACCGTGTCCACTATCATCGTGGCAAATTTCAATGTGATCGGTAAAGGGGTTTAGGAGGAGTACGAGTACAACGAAATATATGAGTCGCCTAAGAAGGAGCTTCGTAAACTCAGCTCAATAAATTGACGAGGTTAGAATCAAAATGGTCTGACATTTTTAAAACTTTGAAGAAACTGTGTACGTAAGTTCTTAACTGATTTAAAAAATCTATAATTTATCGAAACCGGAAATATTTTGTCTTTTGCTTTTATGGTGAAAGTTGCTGTTAGCAAACCATAAAATTGAATAAAAATCTTAATTTCAAAAAGGTCAATATTGATATGTTTAAGTTACTTTTTCATGTCACCAAAATGGTATAATTAATTTGCCACTAGATCTCAGCACTGGCTAGGATTTCACTTGTACAACTTTTTTCCTGAACTATAACTTTTTCACTATCATTTTTGTACGCGATTATGCACTTAACGAAAAAATTTCAAAAATTTAACTTGGACCATTTTGATTCTAACCCCGTCAATTATCTTCTACTCTGTTTAAAATATTAATTATAGATATTTACTGTCAAAACCATATTAAATCTACTAAATTACTAAAATTAATCTAATTTATCTTCTACTCTGCTTAAATGTATGTAAAGCTACAAGTGTCTTGTATTGAGGGATTCCTGTACAAAATAATATACAAACCTTTGTGTATTAAACCTAGGTCGAGGTGTTCAAATCAGAGTTAATATAGACATTGATTTGAACAACTGGAGCCACGTGTAGTTAATGCAGACAAATGGTCCAACTCGTCACTTCTTCATGGATTCATTTCTTTATTTTGTTCTGATAGCACTTAAATACCTGTTGTCGGCGGATCGCCGGCAGTGCACTTCCCCACACATGAAGGGAGCTGTCCAAAATTATGTAACTCATCCCAAACCTTGTGACAGTGGAGGTCTTGGAAAATATTATAGAACGCAATAAAACTAAACAATTGTTATTATTTTGGAAATACTTTTTTACAGAAGCATAATTAAGATATTGGAAATAAATGTTAGATTTTGACACGCTATGTTATAAAAAATAATGTTTCATAGCATAACAAGAAATGAAGATGTTATAATGTAAGTAAGAGAAACAAGATTTACATTTGATATTAAACTAACAATGTTAATTTTTAGACGTTCATATCTATGTAATATTTTTCAGTTTGTACTTGAAAATGTCCTGATGGATGAAATATTGTATTTCTAAATGAAGAGAAAATAAATTAAATGGAATGAGACCAAAAAGGGCCAATATTTGGAATTATTAAAATTCCTACATTAAATAAACAATTGTTATTATTTCACGTCTTTTAGTAAAAAAGTAAATGAAAAAAAAAAAGAATGTTACGTTACAAGTGAGGGGTCGAGAAAGTATCGAAAATATCGTTACATTTTGTAAATTAAATTTGTTCTTCTAGAAACAGAGGTTTCCAACATTTTGAACATCCATTCCTCCATTTTCATTTTGTTGCGTGTTCGCCATCACTGAAAATATATGATACAAAAATATATAAAATTATAATACAGCGCATTTTAGGAGCAAACAAAACAAAAAGTGTATGTACGGCAATGTACTTCCCCAACACGAATTAATCTATTCAGTTTCCACTCTCCCTCCAAAACAAATCGATCGCTTGGGCTAAAAATCGAAATGACTTTCATAGCGAGTTCTAATAAATTTTGTGTCAATTCATTCATTATATCGGCAGTTATTGGGGTTAAGCATCCCTCCTCTGACACCCCCCCCCCCTCCTTCTCTTTGGCCGATTTCGAAAAATAATTTGGTGTCGTCCCTAAGGAGTTTGAATCTAAACATAAAGTTTCATGTCGATACATTCATTACATCGGCAGTTATTGGGGTTAAGTATCCCTCCTCTGACCCCCCCCCCCCCCCCCCCACCCCTTCCTCATTCTCTTAGGCCGATTTCGCAAAAAATAATTAGGTGTCGTCCCTAAGGAGTTTTAATCTAAATATAAAATTTCATGTCGATACATTCATTACATCGGCAGTTATTGGGGTTAAGTATCCCTCCTCTGACCCCCCCCCCCCCCCCCCCACCCCTTCCTCATTCTCTTTGGCCGATTTCGCAAAAAATAATTAGGTGTCGTCCCTATGGAGTTTTAATCTAAATCTAAAATTTCATGTCGATACATTCATTACATCGGCAGTTATTGGGGTTAAGTATCCCTCCTCTGACATCCCCCCCCCTCCTTCTCTTTGGCCGATTTCGCAAAAAATAATTAGGTGTCGTCCCTATGGAGTTTGAATTTAAATATAACATTTCATGTCGATACTATCATTATATCGGCCGTTATCCTGTTCACAAACACAAAGGCAGAATTTGTTTTTCGTTTTTAGACGAAAACTCACCATTTTGGGCCGATCACATAACTTCCCTTACACTTCGTATAGCCGGGGAAGAAAAAAATTCCCTTCCCGAATAAATGGTATCCTCTAGCATGAACATTTTTTGTTGAATTTAAAATTTTTTTTCCATTGTACCAATTGGTTTCAAGAAGTGGGAAAGTGAATTAAAGATTCCCTTATGAGTATACCTACTTCTGTTCTTTCAAAAAGACAGGAAACCCTTTACACGGAAACGGAATTTTACTCTCACTGTTCAAAAAGAATAATATAATCACAATAAAGAATCGTGTTTCATATCCAAAAACATTATTTGATACAAAGCTTTCATTTTTATTTTTTGGGCAGAGTTTCTCCACACCTTAAAGGTCAGTCCAATGTACGTTTTTGTTTTATTTATTCATTTATAATTTTTTATTTATTTAGACTTTTTTATACATTCATTTATAATTGATTAATCTCTATATATATATTATTTTTCATATATTGTTATAGTTACATTGTTTTCTTTCTTTTCTATATCTCGCACATTGGGACCTGATGATGGGACGTAAGAACGTCCCGAAACATCGTTGGGATAAAAACACTTCCGAAGAGTTTTTTTTGAAAAATAGTTATCTTCATTTCTATTAAATTGAAAAATGTGTCTTCTTATTATAAACGTATCATGTATTAATTTTGTTTTTGTACTCATATATTTTTAAGTATTTATTTGTTCAGTTTTTATTAATTTAATTTTACTTTTTTTAATAGTTTTGTTATTATTACTAATCATAGATGTGTTAGACTCAAGTAGTTATAAATCTAATTTATAAGCTATCTTAATGTATAAATTCTTTTGACGTATCCTATTACCATGTATTGGTTCAACGGAAATAAATTTATTATTATTATTATAAAAATGTTTAGTTATTCGAAATTCTTATTTCTTCCTAGTAATATATTCATGACTAGTATTGTGAGAGAAAATATATATATATTTTTCTACTGACCATTAATGTTGCATGATTTTAAGTTTATTGAATATTTCTCTGCAGCTTGTTCATTGATTAATAGGTATTATTTATTATTCTCAGTGCTTTCTTTTGAAGTCTGAAAATATTAGCACTAGAGCTTGAAACTTCTCAATGTATTAAACCGTAAGTAATTATAGAATAAAAATACACATAATATAGTGTAATTTATTATATTTCGAAGTTAGAAACAAACGGAACTCATAATGATTAATAGAGTCGACAGTATCTTTTCAATGTAGAAGGAAATCGAGGTTCTGTCGTGTAAAAGAAAGTTCAAAATTTGGCCAACGTTTCGAAAACTAATTATTATCATCTTCAGGGCCTTATAATGATTTGAGTGAATGTGTGTGGTGAAGGTGTTTTTCACACTCACAACACCTTCACCACACACATCCACTCAAGTCATTATAAGGCCCTAATGAAGAAAATAAATAATTTTCGAAACATTGGCCAAATTTTGAATTTTCTTTTACACGACAGAACCTCGATTTCTTTCTACATTAAACGGAACTCAGTTCCAAATGTGATAGTAAGATGTTGAACGAGATTTCTCATAGAAATAATAAGACGTTGTCTTACCACTGTTTTATTTTTGACCAGAACCAGTTTTTAATTATAAACAGCGTCATCATCGGTGGCACATCCCACCCGTACAGCGTAGAGACCAGCTGTACGGGTGGGATATCTCTTACCTATGATTGACGTAATCAGACCTTAATTTGTATTAATATGGAGACCCAACAATTTATATTATCTTTAAATGATATGGAAATAGTATTAATTGCTAATGGCGGGTTTTAATTTGATAATTTAGATGTTCCGAAATTTAAATTGGTAGTTTTGGACGCATTTAACATTAACTCATTGATCAGCAGCCATTCCTTTAATGTTTCACCAGCTTTTATTTCAATCAATGAGATTGGATTTTTAGCCGTCACAAGAATAATAGTATCATCTGCAAAAAAATATTGTTAGCTGTTATTAACTTTTCGCTCCCCCTCCGAAATCAGTCGACCGTTTGTGCTAATAATCAATAGTTGATTTACATAGGGGCTCATAAATCCTCATACTAAATTTTCATTATATTGGTAGTTATTGTGGTTTTTGAGTTGAGCCCACCCCCTCTCCTTCGACTGATTCCACTGAAAATAAATTGGTGTCGTCCTTATAGGGCTTTAAGTTTACATATGAAGGTATTTGAGTCGAGTCCCCCTTCTCTGATCTCTCCTTTCCCTTCGAGAGATTTCGTGAAACATTAATAGGAATCCTTATAGGTTTTGAATTTACTTAGGAATGAAATGTGAATTTACTTATGAAATGAAACTGACATTATTGCAGAGATATTGTGAAATAATTCAAATGAACTTGAATGTAATAAAACTTGTTTATTTGTGCTATTGTCTAATTTCACAGAGTTTTTCATAAGAGACTTATCTCTTATGCTTTTGGCTGAGGATGGTAGAAATACCGAAAGTACTCCCATGTATATATATTCTGTGAAATTATACAATACCAAAAATAAACTAGTTTTATTTCATTCAAGTTCATTACTTATGAATGTTAGTGTCAATACATTCATTACAACGGCAGATAGTACATTTTCTGTGTTAAGCCTCCCACTTTATCCCTCTTTTCCTTTAGTCGATTTGGTTGAAAGTCTCTAAGTGTCGTCCTTAGGGATAAATATACGAGTATGTATAGTGTCGATACAATCATTCTATTGGGAGGTATCGTGTTCACTAGGATGGTTCAAAATTAACAATTAAAAAAAAAAAAAAAACGTGCACCCCCTAGTTTAGAACTCGACGAAAGAAAAATTTTGGCGCCAAAAAAAAAAAAATATATTTTAAATAACCCGTGCCCCACGGCATTTGAATTTTGAATGGAATTTAACATGGGTTTTCATATGTATTATAGTTGAAACAATATGGCGCTTCCACGTTTCATCAAAATGGTTTACATTATGGTTTAAGGGGTCGGAGAACACGAATTTGACGTCAAAAAGTTATTTTGACACATGACAGCTGTCAAAAACGCTGTCCACAAAATGTCAATATCATTTTTTCTCATTTAACAATCGGTAAATTAATTTTATTAAGTGTCTTTGAGGTCGCTGTAATTTGTAAATAAAAGATATCAAAACTGAAAATGACTGGAAGAATTTATGTGTTCTGATTATGTCCAGAAACCAAATGAAAAAAATTATTGAATTGTGTTTCGGACATTGGTATTAACTCCAATTTTCCTCTCGATTACACGAATTTGTTGACAGCATTTGTGACAAATGCCAAGAGTCAAAATTATTTTTTGACATCAAATTTGTAATCAGCGACCTCCAAAACACTTAATAAAATGAATTTACTGATTGTTAAATGAGAAAAAATGTTATTGTCATTTTGTTGACAGCGTTTTTGACAGCTGTCATGTGTCAAAATAACTTTTTGACGTCAAATTCGTGTTCTCCGACCCCTTAAACCATAATGTGGGAAATTTTTAGCCCATTTTGATGAAACGTGGAAGCGCCATATTGTTTCAACTTTAATACATATGAGAACCCATGTTAAATTCAATTTAAAATTCAAATGCCATGGGGCACTGGTTATTTAAAATATTTTTCGTTTTTTTTGGCGCCAAATTTTTTTTTCGTTGAGTTCTTCCAAACTAGGGGGTGCACGTTTTTTTTTTTTTAAATTGTCATTTTTGGACCACCCTAGTGTTCACACACAGATGTTTTTTTTTTATATCTTTGGAATCTAGAGAGAAGACATGAAATGCCATTGAAAATTCCACATCGAATTTCTGACCGATTACATAACTTCTTCTATACTTCATATAACTGGGGAAGTAATATCGACGAAAAATTTCGGTGTGAAACTCAAGGCTCAATTCAGGTAAATAAACCGATGGTAATAATATCGCGGGATACTAGATGGTAGTTGTCCATACTCGAGTGTGAGAACCGGCTCGGCTACTGACTACTGAATACGGCAGACGACATGCTTGATAACAGGACAATATTATATAATGAATTGGGGGGAGGGGGGGGCGTATGTTTATCATTTAGTTCAATGGACCCCAAGACTGGAGGGGGAAAGACTGTCGAGGACCTAGAGTGGGGAGGGGGAGTCTCCCCTCTCCCATTGTTTCAGTCTGTCCATCACTTAACTCGTTTGTGGTGTCCAAAGGATACTCGAGTTAGTTCCGGTAAGTTCACACTATCCAACCATCTATATATATATATATACATATATAGATTATATATATATATATATAGATAAAATTTTCAAAATGTCTATTTTTTAAATTCTTAACTGGAGGTCGCTCTGGTCAATTGCCGAAAAAAAAAAAAATGTACCTATGTTGGTATTGAAACTAAAAATGTGAAAAAATAACGGTGCCTAATTTCGGAAAGGTAAGATTCGAAATTGGTTTATTTTTATATAATAATTTCTACATACATATACAATATACATATAGTATATGTTGGCGTCAATCCCCGGAGGATCCGCTCCATATCTCAAAATTCATCCCCGAAATTTCCCTTGAAATCTAAAGCTTATCAAAATCGTAATGTCATGAAATATAATCAATTTCATTTTTGGGCTGTTGATCAGAGCAACCTTCGGTTGATACTTTTTTTAGAAATTATTGCATACGAATAATAAATGAATTTCGAATCTTACCTTTCCGAAATTAGGCACCGTTATTTTTTTCAGATTTTTAGTTTCAATATCAACATAGGAAGATTTTTTTTTTTTTGACAATTGACAAGAGCGATCTCCAGTCAAAAAAAAGCCAAAAAATAAACTAATAAGGCAACGTTATTTTTTCAGATTTTTAGCAACATAGGTAGGTGAACTTTTTTTGCGGTAATTAAGCAGAGTAAAAAAACATTCATTAGCGGGGAAGTACATTGTCAGTGATTTACCAACTATTTTTTTTTTCCTATACGTCACTGGTACCTTGAACATCGCTACCCATTTCGTTTAGGGAAATTTGATGAGACACCTTGCGTGGATCTTCCACACTGAAAACATGGGAGAAACCATACCCCCCACCCTCGTAGCCTAACTTTGCCCCCCCCCCCCCCTGCTCAAAATCCTGGCTACGCCTCTGCGTACGTATAGGGGTTTGAGAATTCCATGTCGTGCCGTTACCGAACCTATAGAAGGTCACCTATAATTTTCAGCCAAATAATTTATGTGAAACTCGTAATTAGTGATGGAAAAAAGTTTTTAACGATGTTCGTCCCTCTCCAGACCCTAGTTACATTTTCAGATTCACGAAAATCAATCATTGAGAACAGGGGTGGCCAACCCAAATGATCTTGCGGGCCATTTCAGAAATTCATTATAATCCCGCGGGCCGCATATAAAATTATATATCCTATATTAGATTTGGACCCACTACAAAAACTTTTTGGAGTGAAAATTTAAGACAGAATGAATTATTATTATTGTTTTTATTATTATTCATGCATATAAACATACATAATATAATAATGATAATAATGAAATTATCGAATAATATTTAATTTATTTAATTAGTGAGATATATTGTTTCTCCACTCTTTCACTTAGCTTTTGCAAGTCGATCTCAATGCGTGTATTTGCACATCGTAATTCATGTTGATGGTTTTCGTCCGTTAAGTTCAAGCGTTATTTATGTTTGGTAAATTTCATTTGGTAAAAATTCTATTTTTATATATTTGTTACAAAACACTGCACTAAAAACAAAAAAATTGCAAAAAAAACATATTTCGTAAAATTGTGATGAATCTCGCGGGCCGTAAAATTATTCAAGGATTGGCCTCTCCTGATTGAGAAAAAGAATATATATCATCTGATCCGGTGGTCTTTTTGCATGTCCAGTTTCATTGCTATAATGTAACGGTTCACCTGATATCTATTCGGCGATGAACTAAAAATACATTTTTATTATTTTACATATTTTTTAACATCAGTCAGTCCGTAAAGACTAGAAAAGTGGTTAGTTAGTAATTATAAATCATGCCCGGGCTTTAACTACTTTTAAGTGGTGTGGACATGGTCATTGTTCATATTTTTTATATTAGTTTTCCCACTAGATCGATAAATATAGTAAAAATGTATTCCAACATCAATCCATTACATTGAGAGAGATAGAGTTTTTGAGTTAAGCCCTCCTCTAATCCCCCCTTCCCTTTGGCCGATTTGGCTGAAAATCATCCACTAAGGTTCTGTAAATGTTAATATATTCATTCAATTGGGAGTTATTAGGTATAGAAGTATAGGGGAAGATATATAATCGGTCAGAAATTCGATGTTTCAATTAAAAATGAAAACAAGAAATAAATCACCGACAATGTACTTCCCCAGAATGAATTAATCAATTAATTTTTCGCTCCCCCTCCAAAACCGACCGTATGGACTAATATTCAACAGTTGACTTACATAGGTACTCCTAAATCCTCATACTAAATTTATCGATGTCTATAAATTCATTACATCGGTTATTAGGGTTTTTGAATTGAGCCTCCTCTCCTGAACCCCCCTTCCCTTTGGCCGATATTGCTGAAATTTGCCAGGGTATGTCCTCATGCGGTTTTGATTTTAATTAAAAAATTTCATGTCGATACATTCGTTACATCGGTAGTTATTGAGGTTTTTGAGTTGAGCCCCCTTTGATTCCCCCTTTCCTTCGGGCGATTCCGCTGAAAATTAATAAGTGTTGTCCTTATGTGGTTTTAAATTCATGTGTGAAATTTTGTGTCGACATATTCATTACCATGGGAGTTATCGTGTTCACAGACAGACTTTTTTTTCATATTTGTAATCCATAGGTCGGAAAACATGGAATTCTGTTGAAAACTCGGCATCGAATTTTGAACCGATTCCATAATTTCCTCTATACTTCGTATAGCTGGGGAAGTAAAATGTTGTATGTGTCTGTCTGTGAACACGATAACTGCCTCCTGAGCTCAAGATCGCGGGTTCGCAACCTTACTTTATTTTATCTGAGGTAAAAAAAAAATTGAGCACGCCGTCCTTCGGATGGGACGTTAAGCGATGATTCCGAGCTTGTGCGATGTCAGGTTCTCGTTAAAGACACCATTTTTTAGGACTCCGACAGGAGAATCGGGTACATGTCCACCAGAGCTGCGTATGAGCTCTCTGGTAGTAGGCGATATGACCACATAGCTAAAGCCCGGGCATGAATCACAATAAGTAACTCTACAACGAAAGTGAGACAGAATAACTACGCAGAAATATATAGAGTATCTATTCTTACTCCGTTGGGGACGGACCCTGAAGATCCTTAACCTTAACACAGTTCACCACATGGGGTTCTACGGCATCCTTCCTCATCAGGTCACTCCATCTCAGCTGTGGTTTTCCTCCCATGACGCGTCCTATGGCTGTCTGTGACCCACTGCAAGCGCCTTGATTTCATGTCTGCTATTACGGTTGGGTATTGCCAGAAGATGCCCCTCAGCTCCCTGTCTTTTCTGATCCTCCACTCTGTCCTTGACCGGACCTGCTATTCAAACGTCAGAAGTGAGGTCAGGGTCCAGGTTTCACACCGATAGATCAGGACTGGCTTCATCATGGACCTGTAGATCCTGTGTTTCAAGTTCCTCGAAAGAGTTCTGGACCGTAGTAGCTTCATGACAGAGAGGTTATATGGGGTAGCATTCACTAATATACCGAATTGACTAGATTGATATGTTTCAGGAGGAAAAACCCAATTTACATTCGGCTAGCATTTCAAAACTGATATACATATCTATCCCCCCACCCTGCGACGAAAGAGGTCTCTGGTAGTAGGCGATATGATCTGGTAATTAAGCCTGGGCATGAGTCACAATATCTAACTCGACACGAAATTTTGTATGTGTATCCAGAACCCTTCAAGGACGAAGCATTGATTTTCACCCAAGTCGGCCAAAGGGAAAGGCGGGTTAGGGAGAGGCTTTACACAAAAACTGTAATAACAACTGCCATGTTATTGTCACCAAATTGTATATTTAAATTCGAAAGTGAAGTGGGACTCGACGCAAAATAATAATAATAATAATATATTTCCGTTAAACCAATACATGGTAATAGGATACGTCAAATGAATTTATACATTAAGATAGCTTATAAATTAGATTTATAACTACTTGAGTTTAACACATCTATGATTAGTAGTAGGTAACAAAAAAACCAATAAAAAAAGTAAAATGAAATTAATAAAAACTGTACAGATAAATACTTAAAAATATATGAGTATATAAAAAAAATAAATAAATAATAATACAAGATACGTTCATAATAAGTAGACACATTTTTCAATTCAATAAAAATTAATATTTTTCAACTATTTTTCAAAAAAAACTCCTTGGAAGTGTCTTTATTTATATATTTAAATTTCAACTAAAAATGTTCATGTTAGAGGAAACCCTTTACACGGAAACGGAATTTTATTCTGACTGTTCAAAAAGAATAATATAATTACAATAAAGTATCGTGTTTCATATCCAAAAACATTATTTGATGCAAAGCTTTCATTTTTATATTTTGGGCAGAGTTCCTCCACACCTTAAAGGTCAGTCCAATGTACGTTATTGTTTTATTTATTCATTTATATTTTTTTTTTACTTAGACATTTTTATACATTCATTTATAGTTGACTAATATATATATATATATATATATATATATATATATATATTAGTCAATTATAAATGAATGTATAAAAATGTCTAAGTAAAAAAAAAAATAAATGAATAAATAAAACAATAACGACTTCTAAGTTGAGGAACGCGGACATATTGTGGAAACTTGTAATAAATAAATAAAACAAACTTATTTTTGAAATATTGTCTATTCCACTAAAGATATATATACATATATAACTACCGGTTTCGGCTTTATACCATCGTCAGGTCTAGTTATGAACTAAAGTTAGTTCATAACTAGACCTGACGATGGTATAAAGCCGAAACCGGTAGTTATATATGTATATATATATCTTTAGTGGAATAGACAATATTTCAAAAATAAGTTTGTTTTATTTATTTAAAACAATGACGTACATTGGACTGACCTGTGGAGGAACTCTGCCCAAAATATAAAAATGAAAGTTTTGCATCAAATAATGATTTTGGATATGAAAAACGATTCTTTATTGTAATTATATTATTCTTTTTGAACAGTCAGAATAAAATTCCGTTTCCGTGTAAAGGGTTTCCTCTAACATGAACATTTTTAGTTGAAATTTAAATTTCTTTATTGTATCTATTGACTTCAAGAAGTGGGGAAGGGCATTAAATAAATAAATTCCTTTAAGAGTTATACTTTTTTCAAATGTAAATGTAATGAATTTATCGACACAAAATTTGTTATGAAGATTCATAAACCTCTACATAAGTCAAATATTGAATTTCAGCACAAATGGTCAAAAAAAAGTAAACAGCCGATGATTTACCGACAACGTTTTTTATTTTTGGATTCAGGGAAAACATGGAAAGGGAAGTTATGTAATCGTCAGAAAATCGATGTTGAGTTTTCACCGGAATTTCATGTTTTCCTACCCACTGATTCCAAAAAATAAAAAAAAAGTCCTGTATGTTTGTGTGTGTCTTTGTGAACCTGATAACTCCCAATAGAATATATTAACACAACATTTGATATGTTTATCGAAAATTCCCTAAAGATGACACCTATTTATTTTCAGCCAAACCCACCAAAGAGGAGGAGGGGGCTTAACACAAAAACGCTAATAACTGCCGTTTTAAATAATGAATTGACACGAAATGTATTTATAAATTCAAAACCTCGTAAGTATAGCACCTTTTAATTTTCAGCGGAATCGGCAGAAGGAAAGAGTGAATCAGAGGGTTCGACTTAAATATCCCAGTAACCTTTGAGTTGAGCTCCTACCATTTGTGTCGACACATTCATTACATAATGTGTCGACACAAAATTTAGTATGAGGATTCAAAAGCCCCATAAGGATGGCACCTATTAACTTTTCGCAAAATCGGCCAAAGGGTATCGGTCAAAGGAGGGGGAGCTCGACTCAAAAACCTTAATAACATCTCAACTATTGATTTTTAATCTAAACGGTCAACTGTTTTTTGGAGGGAGAGCGAACATTTAATTAATTCGTGCTGGGGAAGTACATTTCCAATGATTTACCGATTTTTTTTTTTTCATTTTTGGATTTAGAGGCTGGAAAATATGAAATTTTGTTGGAAATTCGAAATCTAATTTTTGACCGATTACATAACTTAATCTACACTACGTACATGAAGTAAAAAAAATAGTATAAAGCATTAACTACACAAATTACTGAAGGGGAATGGCGCACCCACATGACCAAATGTATAGGTGTTATTACCCGGTTCTATTCAAGGACACAAATATAAAAAATAATAGGAACTTAAATAACTTATCTTTTTATATCCTATAACGGCCCACTTCTGCATATTTTTACTGCAGTAGATTTTTTTTATTTCAAAATGGGGTCCCGACGATTCTTCTCTTGAGAAAGTATTCTCGAATTCTTGAGAAGGATGAATTCAAGGGCGGATCAGTGGGGCTGTTGGTAATTACGCCATCCACAGATCGGAGAGAAAAGCGTGCAATAGAATAATAATAATAATAATAATAATAATAATAAATGTATGCCCGTTAGACCATAACATGGTAATAGGATATCTACATCATAAGAATGTATATGTCACAGTCAAAGTGTGAATTCCAGTGAATGTATACATTAACTAGTCAATGTATACATTAACTAGCCGTTTTAGTGAAAGTATCAATTGATTATAAAAATGAACACTATTGCTAGAGAATGTATACATTTACTAGACAATGTATACATTTTCTAGTGTTCCTTAGTGAAAGTATAAATAAATGAGAAAAAAAGGTTTTTGTAAAAAAAAAAACTAAAACTAAACTTCAAAATTTATTTTACAATATAAATATCTAGGAAAGATGCAACAATAACATAAAATATAAACATTTGTAAACAATATTAAAATGGATCTTTTGAATAAAAGCTGATTTTAATTATAAGCTAGAACCTGTACTACTTCAAATATAGGAACGACGGGAGGGGCAGATATATGGTCCCGCCGGCGGAACGCCGGCAAATACGCCTCCCTAATTTTGTAATATTTCGATTTATGTTATTAATGCTAGCTATTTATACTTTCACTAAGGCATAGACGTAAGTGTATACATCCATGTACACTTTGACTAGAGAATTCAGTCAATGTATACATTGACTAGTTAATGTGTACATTCACTGGAATTCATACTTTGACTGCAACATATACATTAAAATAGCTTATAAGTTAGACATATAAACAGATATGAACTCTTAGAGGCTCACACACACAGATTAGAATACTAATAAAAATAAAACGAAATGAATAAATAAATACTTGAAAATTTGAGTTTAAAAATAATAATATTAATAAATACAGTAGGTAAATTAATGTTTTAATTTAATTAGAATTAAGATAATAATTTTTGAAAACTTTTCCAGAAGTGTTTTTTTCACGACGACATTTCGGGACGTTCTTATCTTCCTCAGGTCACAATATGCGAAATATAGAAAAGAGAGAAAAAAAAAAATAACAATTAAATAATATAAATAAATAAATAAAATGGTAATAAAATACATAAAAGATAAAAACAAGAAAAATAAATGAGTATATAAATAATAAAAAATATTGATTAAAACGTAGATTCGACAGACCTTAAGGAAGAATCTAAGGAGAAACTCTGCCAAAAAAATAAAAATGAAAGCTGTATGTATCAACTAATGTTTTTGAATATGAAACACGATTTTTTTTTAATGGTTTTTTTATTATTTTTGAACAATGAGAAAAAAATTCCGTTTCCGAATAGAGGGTTTCTTCTAACATAAACACATAGAAGATTTGAATACATATGAAATGCGTTTATAACAAAAAAAGTTGTAGGGGAATCAATGTACTTCCCCAGCGTTTTCTCTCTCCCTCCAAAACCAATCGGCGGTTTGGTCAAAATCAATATTTGACTTACATAAAAAAAAATTCTAAAACCTCATACTAAATTTTGGGCCGATATATTCATTAAAACTGTAATTATTAGGGTTTTTGAGTTGAGCTCCCCTCCTTTGATTCGCCCCTTCCCGTTGGCCGATTTTGCGAAAAGTTATTAGATGCCGTCCTTATAGGGATTTGGATTTAAATATAAAATTTCATGTCGATACATTCATTACATCGGTAATGGTTTAAGAGTGAGAGCGTGAACTGAGATGATTGAATCGTGGCTGGTGATTGGCTGACGACTTTTTACTTCCCCAGATACCAGGGTCGTAGCCAGGGGGGTCAAGTGGGGGGGGCGCGTGGAAATTTCATTTCCTCGCCCAAAATCGTCATTTCTGTTATACTTTATTCTCTTAAAGCTGATTTTACATGCGCAGTAAAAATGTAAAGCGCAGCAGCAGCAAATGCACGCTAATGGATGTGAGTAATTTAATTCTAAAAGCACAGAAACCACAGCGTCTATTTGCTGCTGCTGCGTTTTGCATTTTTGCTGCTGATGTAAAGTCAACTTAAGTATTACAGTCAGTGGTTACCTCAGGGGAGCTTCTATAGGTCCGAGTCTCCCAAATTAATAACTAAGAGTCTGCAACACTAACCACGGAAACTGCGGGCTGTGCCCCCGGGAGTCTATACCTCCCACCCTCGTAGCCTAACTTTGCCCCCCCCCCCCCCCCTCCCCCTGCTCAAAATCCTGGCTTCGCCACTGCCAGATACTAATTGTAAGTTTAGGGGAAGTTATGTAATCGGTTACAAACTCAATATTGAGTTTTCTCCAAATCTCCCTGATTCTAATATTGAAAAACACATTTCTTGTGTGACTGTGTGTGCGTATGTTTGTGTAGGCTAAAACTCCCGATAGATTGAATTCGTATATTAACACGAAATTTTACATATGGATCCAAGAACCTTTAAAAACGACAGATGGAGCGGAGACGTAATATATTACAAATTCTAACCTAACCATTTTTTTTTTTTTTTGGCCCGAAAACCTAACCTATATTACAAATAATTCGAGCCAGGGAAGTACCTTGCCGGTGATTCACATATGAATTTTTACTTCCCCAGCTATACGACGTATAGGGGAAGTTATGTAATCGGATAGAAATTCGATATTGACTTTTCACCAGAATTTCATGTTTTCCGAACTCCTGATTCGAAAAATGAAAAACAAATTTCTTGTATGTCTGTGAATACGAAATTTTTACATGGAAATTCAAAACTTCACCTGATTCGGCGGAAGGGAAATTCAATATGTAAATTTAAAGCCCCAAAAGGATGGTATCTACCTATTCATTTTCCGCGAAATCCGTCGAAGGGAAGGGAAAGATCAATAAAGGAGGACTCGACTCAAATACACTAATAACTTTTTTTTTTTTTATTGGTGACCGACCTCCGGTGGAGACCACGACACCTTCGCCGAATCGTCGGGGAAAAAAGGGCCTAACAATTTTATTAACAAATAAAAATATATAATAAAAAAAAAAAATCTGTTGCTGTGGTAGGCTAGGAGTTGACCCAACCGACCTTAATTTTCTTGGCGCACCGAGAGAGCTCGGGATAAATGTAGGTCATTAATACACTAATAACTGCCGATATAATGAAAATATCGACAAAAAAATTTAGTATGAGGATTCAGAAGCCACTATATAAGTCAAGTATTGAGGTATAGAAACGGTCTATTGGCTTTGGAGGGAGAGCGAAACTTAATTAATTAAAACATACTGAGGCCGGTGATTCATCGACGAATTTTTTATTTTATCTTTCCCCCTCTGGATAATTTATATCAAACGTAAAAATTAATATTTTTCCTAGCACTTCATATATATATATATTAGAGGGCGCCGGTAGCTCAGTGGTATGCGTGCTTGACTTCTGAGCTCAAGGTTGTGGGTTCGTAGCTCGACCGAGGCCCTTAGTTTATTTTATCTGGGAGATAAAATAAACTTAAGCACGCCGTCCTTCGGATGGGTCCCGAGCCTGTACGATGTCAGGTACTCGTTAAAGACCCCTGCCCTAGGTGAATAAAAATTTAGGGTAGGCAAAATTTAGGACTCCCACAGTAGAGTCGGGCTCATGTCCACCAGAGTGACGATAGAGCGCTCTGGTAGTAGGCGATATGACCTCGTAGTTAAAGCCCGGGCATGAGTCATAAAACCTAATCTAACCTATATATATATATCTTATATATAGGTTTATATTTTCAATGTTTTGTGCTTGATCAAGCAATTTGATAGCGATGAAGATGATTTCTGACTAAGGAGTCTTACACGTGCCATAATGTCTATCTAAGCATTCTGATAAAAGCTTCAATAATCACACTTTGCTTTTACTCCAATCGGCTTACATTAGTGCAAGGAGATTTCTAGCTGCCATTTTTAAAAACCTTCAATTTGAGGAAATTCTACCCATCACATTTTCCTCATAGCCTACCCTACTTTATAATGGGCGTTTATTATTTTTACTTCCCCAGATGAGTTGATTTTTCAGCTAAATTAAATGTTTTTTCTAATTTCAAAAAAGAAAAAAAAAAAAATGTGTTCTGTGAACATGATATTGTGAACCAAATCGGCCAAAGGGAATGAAGAGGTACTATAGGTTATTGCCGATGTGATGAATGTAACAACATGAAATTTTATATAAGATGAATAAAGATTGTATTCCTGTTCAAAAATTGTTTTTTTTTTATAACCGGTTTTGCATATTTGCTACAAACGAATTAAAATTGCATCACATACCTGCTTGTTAATAATATCTGTATCATAAGTACAAAAAATCAAGAATTAAATTTCCATGAATCGTCAATATACAAGTTAAGATAAAAAATGTATTTAAAAAAATAAATAAATATATAAAAAAGTTAAAAATGAAAAAAACAAAAGGATATAAGTTTAAATAAAAGCCCTTATACTTGAAGAAAAATCAATTTTATATTTAAATTCAGAACCCCTTAAGAAACAAACCTTAATTTTCCAGGAAATCGGAGGGTAGCAAGGATCAAAGGAGGGGGGACTCGACACAAATAGCCTAATAATGCCGATGTAATGAATAACAACACAAAATTTAGTATGGTTGAGAAGCACCTACAGTAAGTCAACTATTGATTTTTAGCTCAACAGTCTCTCATCGGGAGAGCGACAACTTATATGATTGGTGTATTCTTAGTGACACTGATGACTGTCCAGAAGCTAGGGAGGGGGCCTCTTGAAAGGAGCCTCATATCCAGTTCTCATACAATCAACAATACGTCTATGCTCAGAGGCGTGGCCAGGGAGGGGGGGGGGGCAGGGGGGGCGCGTGCCCAATAGGATCGTCAAATTTCCTGTGCGTCTGATTCCTAAATCAGCAATCAGGTGTTACATAAATTTACATGTACAAAACAAGTCATATTACATTTATTTAAATATATATGAATTCGATCATTTCATTTCCTCGCCCAAAATCGTAATTTTATGTTATACTTTATACTCTTAAAGCTGATTTTACATGCGCAGTAAAAATGCAAAGCGTACGCACGCTTTTGAATGTGAGTCATTTAATTATAAAAGCACAGAAACCACAGCGTGCATTTGCTGCTGCTGCGCTTTGCACTTTTGCTGCTCATGTAAAGTCAACTTAAGTATAACAGACAGTGGTTACCTCAGGGGGAGCTTCTAGAGGTCCGAGTCTCCCAAAATAATAACAAAAAGTCTGCAACGCTAACCACGGAAACTGCGGGCTGTGCTTCCGGGAGTCTATATATCCCCCCCCCCCCCCCCCCTCCCGCTCAAAATCCTGGCTACACCCCTGTTTATGGTATTTGATATTGAAAAAAAAATCGTCCGTGAATCACTGGCAATATACTTCCTCAGCATGAGTTAATATATATATATATATATATATAATGAGATTATTAATATATGTCGTCCTTATGCGGTTTTGAATTTACATATGAAATTTTGTTTCGATACGTTCATTTCAACTGCAGTTATTACAGTTTTTGTATTAAGCCCCCTCTCTAATCCCTCAAAATCATATTTCCACATACATCACAGCTTAGAGATGACATTGCATTTACGAAATTCATGAAACGACAAAATTACTGTTGCAAGTGGTTGTTAGTCTGCCAATTTAAAATTAATTTAATGCAATTACTCACATGATTCAATGCATTTAAATGCAATTGTAGTAGCACACGTGCCGACACTAACCTACCATTATTCCCAACTACTGTTCTGTTACAAATTGCATATTAGTTTTTTTTTTTTTTTTTATATAATGCTTATAAAACGTGAGCATAGTCCCTCAACATTCGTGAGGGTTACGTTCTTGAACGTTGTGAATATAATATATCATAGGAAAACAAGGGGTAAGTTTTTTAGGAATAAATAATTGGGATATATAAGATTTGTAAAAGAAAATTGGCAAAAAAGCGCATACAAATGTTTATGAATAAATTAAATATCAACGTAGACAAAACAGATACTTTGGACACGAGTGGCGTATACAAACTGACCACACATACATTAGACAAACAGGACGAACACTCAAAACCAGATATTCAGAACACATACGTTCATTCAGACTCAACAAACGAGACTCAAACTTTAGTAACCACATACATGACCATGGACACGACCCCACCAACATCCAGGACAGCATGACCCTCTTACAGAGACTACAGAAAGGACGGAGACTTGACATACTAGAAAACATGGAAATATACAAAATACATACGTACTGCGACCAAACAACATTATTAACGAACAACTAAACACAAAATCTGACACGATTTTCACCCCACTCAAACTACTTTCACATACTCACAAACGAAAAAGACCAGAAGACATAGCGACATAGGATACAATACCCATAGAAAAATCATACATTATACTAACACAGACACACCCAGACATGAGACATTGAAATATTCGTTCCACCAACTTCGACCACTTACTTACACCTGTAAACAGACTACCTGAGACGGACCGGTACAAGACAACAAACACGGACTAACCTCAGTACAACATTAACACTCGGATGGTGGCGGCCATTAGTGTCACATACTTGGTAGCGTTGGATCTCTGAGATCCTCAATCAAATATCAGCGTTTTTGTTAAAATGATTGGTAATTTTGTTTTTGTAAAGAAGGGATGACTATAAAATAGGTTGTAATAAAACTTTTAATTCAAACATTTTTTGTAGTTACAAAAAAAAGCACAAATCTCAATTAGTGATATCACATTCAAATCACATAATATTTACCAGTCTTTCACAATAATCTTTGTTTGGTAACTCAACTTAGCAAATATCTAAATAATTGTTATCACATAATTTTCATGTCTTTTACAAATATCTCTGGTAAATGTAACTTAAAACTAAAAAATTAGGAACAAATAATTAACAATATAATAAAAACTGTAACTGAGAAAATAAAAAAATACACAACTTTGTAAAACACGACTCCAATATACAATAATTGGAAATGCGTAACCGTATAAGTGCCAATTTTAAAATTTTAGTACTACAGCCATTTTAATGTTTTCAAAAACTGAGATAAATAATCCACGCTTAAATTTACTTCTCACTCTTCGTCTTCGGAGACTCTCAATTCACAGCCTTCAGAACAAACAATGGCACCAGGCTGAAGGTACAAATATAGCGAAGGATTTGACAGCTGCTCTCTCTGTAGTTGCAGGGATGAAGGTCACTGCCAGACTCAATGTTTACACTATGTAAGATAGGTGAAGGGCTCCGCCAACCCGCATGCGCCAAATTAATTTACAAATCTACGTTAAAGGTGGATCCGGCCCCACCATCGTAGTGTTAACAGTGGCTTCAAGATGATGTTTTAACATCGTAAGCGCTCCAGTAGCCAGTAACGACGGTTTCCACCGAAAGGTATGACAACAGTTTATGAAACCATTGTTAGAACATAATCGTTTAGATTAATAATACTTATTTAGAATCGGCTATGTACTTCCCCAGCACGAATTAATCAACTAAGTTTTCGCTCTTCCTCCAAAACCAATTTGGGCTAAAACTCAACATTTTACTTACATAGTGGCTTATGAATCCTCATACTAAATCTTGTGTCGATACGTTCATTACAATGGCAGTTGTTGGAGTTTTTGTATTAAGCTTTCCTAATTTCCCTCCTTTCCTTTGGCATATTTGGTTGAAAATTAATAGGTGTCGTCCTTAGAAAATTCTGGATTTACGTATAAAGTTTCGTGTTGATACATTCATTCTATCGGGAGTTATCGTATTCATTGTCACACACACATACAGACTTTTTTTTCATTTTTGTAACACATAGGTCAGAAAATATGAAATTCCGATTCGAGGAGCCAATCTCAGGTTGATTGTGACTCCTCCTCTTGATCGATGGTCAGAGGAGCATAGTTCCTCGTTGGCTTTTTTTGCCTTCTTCGTCGTGGCAAAGATCTTTCCACTGGAGCTCGCCTTATTTACCCTTTCTTCCCATAATGTAAGAATTTAAAAATAAAAGAAATACAATTAAGAATAGTACAAATAAAAAAATACGTAAAATTAAAGAAAAAAAAAAAGGTGGGGACGGGGAAGACGTAAAGTTTTTTGGGAGTGAGGGGATGGGATACGTCACTTAACGAACCTCTAGCCACTCCTGGTGGACAACTGAGCGCTGATCAGGTCTGGGTCGGCAAGAGGATTAGCCCCACTCCTCAGACATAGATAAGAACCCCAAGAAACACTAAAGTCACTAGAAAATTGTAATTGTTACCACTGACCTGACACGTAGTGGTCCAAAACTCATAAATTGTCCTAGTCACTAATGGGCACATCGTGTCAAATTTCAGTACAATCACTTTACTTTCACTCACAAAAAGAGGTGGACAACAGGGAACCTACCTTACCACACCGTGTCTGCGAGTGTGTGTGTATCTGTGAACACGATAACTCCCGATAGGATGAATGTATTCTCAAGAAATTTTACTTGAATAACTGCCGATGTACCTGCCCTCCAGTGTACCTTAACAAAAATCCCATCCCTTTAAAAAACGAAGTCCGCTATCTATGCCTCATACTCGACAAACGACTAACTTGGAATCCTCACACGAGACTGAAAAGACAAGAAATGAACAGACGTTATAAACTTCTACTAAGACTACTAGACAAAAGATCCAAACTAACTTTGACAACAAAACGACTTATATACAACTCAATACTCAAACCTATGTGGACTTACGGACTTGAACTCTGGGGTTCTGCCAAGGCTTCCAATCTCCAGCGCATCCAATCCCTTCAATCCAAAATCCTTCGTACAATAGCCAATGCTCCTTACTACGTCTCCAACAAAACCCTTCACACTGACCTTAACGTACCTTCATTTTGAAGTCGCTAAATCCAAATATAAAAAATTATTTTCCCTTCTTAGTTCCCACAATAATCCTCTAGTCTGTGCCCTTCATTCTGCCATACTTCCCCAACGACGGCTTAAGCGTCCATGGCCTAGAGACCTCCTGAGCAGAAGCAGGGACAATGATTAGCTATAAACGAGAGAAAAACAGTGACTAGGGAGTGTCACCACTGGGTGATTTCTCCCCTCATCACATTTTGACATTGCCATTACCTCTTTATTAGCACATTTGCTTGTCGTATTTATGTGTATATAGTTGTAAATAGCTAGTTGTAAAAAAAAAAAAAAAAAATTCCAGAACTTTCCAAAGACTGCACCTATTGATTTCCAGCCAAATAGGCCAATAGGAAAGGGGGGTTTGGGGGGAGGCTTAACACAAAAACTTTAATAACTGCCGTTGTAATGAATGTATTGAGACGAAATTTCATATCCAAATTCAAAGTCCTACAATGACACCTATTTTTTCCGAATGATTACATAACTTCCCCTATTCTTTGTATAGCTGAGGAACTGAAACCCTGACAATTGACAATGTGTTTTGACATAAAATTTTATGTTTTTTTTTTTTTTTTTTTTTTTTTTTTTATTTATTATGCCTTAAGACTAATTGTCAGTTTGTTAATGTTTTCTATGTTATTAATGTTAGCTATTGTTTGAAGAAATGTGTTTTCGTTGGATAGTAGTGTCTCATGTTGTCTCTGGTTGTCGTATTTTTTGCAGTTAGTGAAAATGTGGATTACGTCCTCAGTCTCATTGCAGTGTTCACAGTTGGGGGATGGTTTTATTTTGATTAGATGTAAGTATTTGTTTGTTCTGGCATGTCCGGTCCTCAGTCGTGTCAAGTGTATGATTTGTTTAGTCGTCAGTGTCTTACTGTGTGGGTGGAACCATGGCTTTGTCGTTATTGTCTTCTGTACTCTGTAGTGGTATTGTCCTTTGGTTTGGGATATGTCAGTATAGGGTTCGGAGGGTTCCGAAAAGGTTAAAAGGATGGGGTGCCTCAGAGCAGTTTTGTTGTGAAGTGGGTGCTGTTTTATCAAATAGTGGTAACAAATTTTCCGAAAAAGGTTTGCTAAAATATAGTGGTGCAGTGGCTACTATCTACAACCCAACTACTAGCTTGAACCACTTGGCTTCTCAGCGTGGTTGGTACCCTCATCCCGCTCACTCCAGCAATTCAATACACTGCCATTTTCTCATTTTTTGCAAAGGATTACGACGAACCTAATCATCATATGTAAATGTACTATATAGCATTCTCTTCAGGGTGAAGCTATCCACAAAATGACAACCGGCGTTTTTTTATTCAAACTTTTTTTCTACGAGATATTGCCATCTGACAGCACTAAATGCCACCTGACAAAACACTAAAACACTTAGTATGTTAAGTTGTGGCTAAGATGGTAGCAATACCGAAAGTTATATGTATATATATTAGGGTGGTCGTTAATAATGCAAGGTTCAAATTTTAACGCTCTCACCCAAAAATCTCGATCGACATGATAAAAAAATACGATTGGCATTATTCCGGGCCCATAATAAATGATTTAACCCGTGCCGGCAGAGGACACAAATTTTCCGTGTATTTTAAATGGCGTTTAGTGATGTTTCGGGTTTTTGTTCTGTAACTATGAAACTGTCTATCGTAAATCTCTGAAAATGTGTACACTACTACTTTTGAAGCTGCACACGAATATTTCATCAAACGTTAAGTTTGACAAGTTAAATTAGTCGAAATTCGTTATAGAAATTGTCATATATTTCAGGTTTTTTGAATATGTAGTTAAAAGGAATTGTATCATTCTTTTGACAGTATTAAATGTTTTATTTCATTCTAACTTTTCAAAATTCGTATACAAATCTGCTGACAATAACTGTTACATTGAAAATTGAAAATATCGCGTAATCATCGAAAAGCGGTTGAATTTCAAATTTTCAATTTTCACTCGCATTTTATTATTTAGCATATAATCGACATTTTGAGCTGCAAAATAGAATTCAAATTGTAAAGAAAAAAAAATTATATGAATTAGATTTTTTATTCCTCAAAAAAATCGAAAAATTATTTTCGCCAATTCGGAAGCCAATTCTGACAGTATTGACTTGACCAATATAATTTTTGATGAAATATTCGTGTTCAGCAACTTCAAAAATAGTAGTGTACAAATTTTCAGAGATTTACGATAGACAGTTTCATAGTTATAGAACAAAAACCCGAAACATCACTAAACGCCATTTAAAATACACGGAAAATTTGATTCCTCTGCCGGCACGGGTTAAATCATTTATTATGGGCCCGGAATAATGCCAATCGTATTTTTTTATCATGTTGATCGAGATATTTGGGTGAGAGCGTTAAAATTTGAACCTTGTATTATTAACGACCACCCTAATATATACATATTGTGAAATAGACAATATTTAAAAAAAAAAAAAATGTATTCATACTTATTTAGAAAATAAATTCTCTGCAACTTCTGACTGAAGGAATTTTTTTTATTGGATAATTTTTAAACTAGATATTCAGCGAAATCGAAAAAAAAAGTTTTTTTAAAAAATAAGTAGGCATTGACGAACTTTTGTTATATTAATTTATTTGCTATAAGAACCAAAACTGTGATAAGATTGGATTCATCCTGAGTATGTATGTGATTTATAAACATACACACATATGTATTTTGATTTTCCAATTTTAATAATGTATTGTATTTTGGCAGGTTGGTACTCAGCTTACATTCAGACCCCAAACGTGAAGAGTGAGGACAGGGCTCGACTCCACATTAGCAACAATATTTTTGAAAAATCAACATTTCTTCCCATGAAGGACTGCAACGTGTAAAAAGCCGGATGATCACGGTAAATACTTTATTGAATAGTATTAATAATTTCGGTAATATGTAATTTTATATCCCCCCAGAAGTAATGTAATCGGTCAGAAATTCGATTTTGAGTTTGGAACCCTCACATGAGACTGAAAATACGTTACAAACTGTTCCTAAGACTACTAGGCAAAAGAACTAAATTAACTTGAAAAATAAAACGACTTTTATACAACGCGGTGTTGAAACCAACTTGAACTCAGGGGTTCTACCAAGGCTTCTACAGTGCATCCAATCCCTTCAATCCAAAATCCTTTACAATAGCCAATGCTCCTTACTATATTTTCAACAAGTGAGAATGAGTTATAAATGCAACTCAGTGCTTAGGGAGTGTCCACACTGGGTGATTTCTCCCCTCTTGACATTGCCATATTTAACTCTTTTAGCGAATTTGCTTGTTGTATGTATTATTTATACAGTTGTGAATACGTATTTGTAAATAAATACAAAAAAAAAAAAAAATCTGGCTGTAACACAGTAACTCCAGATAGAATGAATGTATCGTCACGAAATTTTATATGTGTCACCCATTGATTTTCCGCAAAATCAGCCGAAGGGAAGGATGGGGTCAGAATATGCTTGCTCGACTCAAATACCCTTATAACTGCCAATGTAATGAATGTATTGACTCAAAATTAAATACAAGGATTTAGATGTAAGTCAACTATTGATTTTTAGCCTAAACCGTGTATTGGTTTTGAAGGGAGAGTGACAACTTATATAGTTCGTGCTGGGGAAGTAAATTTTCGATGATTCACTGACGCCTTTTTTCTTTTGTTGATGCATATTTTGAGGATTTCCACAATTAACAAGAACATATGAAGAGCACGGGGAAAGAACCAGGTTTGTCATCAGATGTTGAAATTGAAAAAAACTGAAATTTAATGTTTAAAAGTCCGTATCTATCAGTTCCCAGCACGTCATATTTTCAGCTTCCGTTTTCGTAGTGATAAACCGTTTTTTGAAGCCCGTAACGATGGTGAATCGTGAAATATGTTTAATATACTATACTGTAATGGCGATATCTCACATTCGAGAAAAAAAATGACAAACCTGGTTCTTTCCCCGTGCTCTTCATATATAGTAGACTCTCCCTTATCCGGTGTTGCCGGGACCGACGTGACGCCGGATAACGGAAATCATCAATTAATGAGAAAAAATATATCAATCAAAGCATAAAAAAAAAGTGTTTTTAGGTGAGCTAAGGAATATAACACGTATGTATTTTGTTGATAACATTTATTAAATTGACAAATATGTACATATGTGTGTAAAATAAAAATACATAAAAGATTCGTGAGTTACGAAATTATTATGTGCTCGTAAATACACGTGTCTCATATAATTGATAATCTAATAATTGAATATTAATTTTAGTTTAACAAATTTAACATTATTTTGCGAGCGCCGGATAAGGGAGAGTCTACTGTATCTTATTTATGAAGTCAGAAGTAAAATAACTAAGACTAATTTTTTTTTTTTACATTTTTGTGTCTAAATCTCAAAGTTTTTTGAACTTCTACTAAAAAATATGATCAGATAATTATCATTAAATAAAAAATTAACAGATAAGGTTTTTTCATTATTTTTTTTATTTGATTTATAAATAATAACCAAATTATGTATTTATACATAGAGAGGTGGGGGGTCAGTTACATATACGGAAATGTACTCGTACATAATAAATCCGTATAAATGTGTACAATTTACGTACGTTGCATGTACATAAGATCAGCTATTTGTAAAATGAGCTGCACCATTTCATTACTATCATTGTTTTTTTTTTGTAAATCTCATTTATGTGTTAAATCTAAATATGGAGTTTCATGCAGATTTATTCATTCCCTCCAGAGTTACTAGGTTTTGAATAAATATTACTTATCTTGATTGGCGTGTTTTTAAATTTATTTATATTTTTTATTCATTTCTTTGGCATCTAAGATTCATATATATTCATAACATCAATTCTTTTGTGTTGAAATGAATAATTCTGGGGTTGAGTGTTTGAATAAATTCAATTAGAAGAAAAATTGTGAAAATGCAGTTTATTCACTAGCATTTATTTATATCTTTTTCTTTTCACAGATATACAATAATAATAATATTGACAGACAATACTCATGGTCATTACTGAGATACTATTTCTACTTGACAATAATAGAAGAAGAATGTTATGTTAGGCGCTCAACTACTCAGGTTATAAGCGCCAGAGAACTTGGTGGGAAAGTTCCGCTTGACAATAATACAAATACAAATAAAATTTTAAAAAATGTTTTTTTTCCCCCTAACCCTCACCCTGAAGGCTTAAATGGGACCCAACACACATTTTCACTGATCCTGAATAATCCCTCGTTTTTTACATAGGCTCGAAAATTAAACTTTCGCTTATTTGTGACACTTTATGAAAGTTAAAAAATCTATTGTTAGTTTTTGTGATTCATGTCCAGGATTTACCTTCGAGGTCATATCGCCCACTACTGAGCGCTCTTTCGTCGCCCTGATGTACATGAGCCCGACTCTACTATGGGAATCCTAAATTTTGACTACTCTAAATTTTTATTCACCTAGGATAAAGGTCTTTAACGAGTACCTGACATCATACAGGCTCGGAACCATCGCTTAACGTCCCGATATAGGTTTCTTGGTATCTCGTAAAATTGTGTATGTTCTCGGTTAAATCAACTTAATCTACTTCTTTGAGGAATCATTAACGAGATATATAACTGCACTTAACCATTTATTCAACTATTCCAAGTGAAGAGGGTGTTTTCGGTTAAATCAACTTGCTCAACTTTAGAGAGGCATCATTTTTGAGTATTTCAAAAAGTATGGTTAATAATCAGGTAAGTGATGGGGAATGATTAGGTAACTAAGGGAAAATCCAAGAAAGGATTAACAATATTCATTTTCATTCACTCCTATAGATTTAGAAGGCATATGATTAATAATGATGCAAACATAATTTATTTATTTCAAAAACTGGATTTACACGATTAATGCAAAAGTAAAAAAGTGCTGCCCTGAAAAGTTACGAATTTAGACTTACCAATTTATTCCCTGTGACCACAGATTTATGACATAATCAAAAATCTCTTTAAATAAAAGTTGTTGAGAATATTGAAATGCACATTTTATATATATAAAAAAAACTTGTTTTCGAAGGCTGCTCGGTTTACGAGATACATGCCGAAAACCGTCCTAAAATTACCATTTTCGTGAGTGTATATATGATTAGAATTTTGTAGGGGCTCTAACTCAGAACCGATTGTAGCAACGAATTTGAAATTTGAAATGAAGATGTCACATGAAAATTAAGACTACTTTACTTAGGGGCCTAAGTACATTTTATAAGATACGCTTATACTTATGACCTAATCAAAAAGTTTTAAAATAATAGTTTTAAAGAAAAATGAAATGCACATTTTATAGTATTTCCTTTTTTCGAATGAAAACCATTTTTTTAGCCTGATTTTCGAGAAAACGGTTCCAAAAAATCGTTTTAAGATAGGAAATATTCTAAGAACCTAATGTTTAAATTGTAACGCATAAAATAACTTTTTATTATTGGTAATTTTTTATTAAAAGGATGGGGTGAGGGGATTCAGGTTGCCTTTACTTTCAGGCCAGGTCACCACTGCTGATGAGTCAACTTGACAATTTGATATAGATCCCATTTCATAACTCTCAATGGACGCAACTAGAGTCGGACCTTGTTACTCTTGTTCAGTCAATTTCAGGAAATCCTCCTTAAAAATTGACATTTTTTTCATTGTGTACATCAGATTACAAAATACTGTAATCTCCTGGTTCGGGTTTCTAAATTTTTTAAAGCTCAATCTACAAAACTTCAATCCTTTGGGATAAGCGTAAAGCGTTTGCACTTTACACTATTCTTATTGCTTTTTCTACAAATAGAAATAAATATAGATATAGTTTTCCTCTTTTGTATCCTTTTCCCTTTAAATAATCATATTTATCTAATAAATCGTATTTCATATATTTTTTAGATGCAGAAAAGAAAATGAATGGGATTAATGACTCTTTGTTTTTTATTAAATAAAAAATGTTTAATGATATAAATATTAGTTATAAATAAGTTATTCTAAAAAAAGTCATCTGGTGTTATCGACCCTCAGATGAGATTAGCTAAAGGCATCATTCATAAAGAAAGTAATGACATTATATTCCACGAAAAAAAAAAAAAAAAAATACGTTTTATCACCAACAGTGTTAAATGCAGAATAAATTATCAATATGATGTAAGCATTCAAAATTTTAAGCGGCGGTGGGGTTAGTCCCATTTTTTTTTTTTTTTTTTAACAACGATGTAATGTTGATTTTTTCTGGCATTTTTTTTCAGAGGTGTTTTTATTTTTTTATTCTTTGACAATACTTCCACGTCGCTTCTTCTAGTCATTATGAAGGTTCATAGTGACCAGAAGAAGAGACGTGGAGGTGCCCCAAAATATTGTCAAAAAAAAAAAAAAAAGACACCTCTGGAAAAAAATCAACATAGTAACAAACATTTGTATTCAGATAATATTCAGGTTACATTTAGGTTATTTTTTGAGAGTGATCCCCCATAACTATTCAATATGTCTTACAAAATTACAAAAACGATACTGAGGGGGGGGGGGGGGGGGGGGGGGTTGCGGTGGATAAAAAACTTGAAGCTTTTGTCTTTGTCTAAAACATTGTGACACAGTCAGCATCAAGTAAAGTTACTCTCGTGCAACGTCGTGCAACCTGCTAGTTTTAAATGATTTATAATTTCTGCGCTTAATTCGCCGTCAAGGTATTTTGTTAATCACGGAGTTACAATCTAACGTAGTAATACCTATTAATGTGAAATTATGTGAAGGCGCCGAGAATGTTTTGCAGCCATATTTTTCGGAGATATTTTGAGGCTTAGCTCATCTCTATAATTAGTACAATTACTTCTTTATTGCTTTTTTTTATAAGACTTATAAACATAGCCTGGTTGTGGTTCTGCTGTCTTCATCAGCAATTCCTTCCATAAACTTCTTAGCTCTTATTTATTTTTATTTTTTCTATGTTTATGATAAGAAGTTCTTCCACTAATAAGTGTGCCGAATGAACACACTAGGGATGATACTACAGCCCGAGGGCGGCTCAATATGCCCCGCAAAAGAATACGAAAATGTGCAGAACTGCATTAAGCTGCCCCCCCCCCCCCCCCCCCCCACCCCCAACCCCCTTACCATCTCCAAATCAGACCGGTAACCAGATTCAGTGCTAATTTGTTGCTTTATTCCTGATTATGTTGCTCTAACCGTTTAGCAGGAAATTGCAGTCATAGATGGAGGGGCTAGCTTTCTTAATATTAATCCCATGATTTAGTGCTAATTTGTTGCTTTATTCCTGATTATGTTGCTCTAACCGTTTAGCAGGAAATTGCAGTCATAGATGGAGGGGCTAGCTTACTTAATATTAATCCCATGATTTAGTGCTAATTTGTTGCTTTATTCCTGATTATGTTGCTCTAACCGTTTAGCAGGAAATTGCAGTCATAGGTGGTGGCCACTTGCCAGCTTAACGTCGTCAAACTAGCTCCCACATCTTAGGAAATTGATTTTTCGACATTTAATTAAACGCAAGATTTAGTGCTAATTTGTTGCTTTATTCCTGAACATGTTGCACTAACCGTTAAGCAGGAAATTGCAATCATAGGTGATGGCCACGTGCCAGCTTAAATTCTTGAAGTTTTCTATTTGATTTTTGAATGTCCGTAATTTGAAAGAATATTTTTAAGTTCCTTTTTGATTATCCTTTTTCAACATCTATGTCATAAATTTTAATTTTGGTGCGTTATTTTTAAAATCGGAAAAAATGCATTTTATCGGTGTTATCATATTATATTCCTTTTATCCTGATAACAATGTTGCGTTTTTATATTTTACTAAAAAACATGATGTTCTGTTTCAATCAGCCATGAACATGAAATATGTCCTTGGTGTTATCGTTAACCTTGTTAACAACAATAATCATTAATTTTTTGTAATTCGTCAAAAATTGTCAGTTTTAGTTTTAATGAACTACTTTGGCACGCTTGGCATTTGAATTTCCCTATCTAGCAATCATCTAAAAAAGTTTATCCAACCATGGGTTAGACCAATGTTTGTAGTATCGTAATTAAGTTGTTTCGCGTTTTCGTATTTATAAGTTGAAATGTTGATTACATTAACTTCTATTGGGCTGATTTTCAAGAAATTTTTCGCATAGCAAATCATACCTCTAAATTGGAAAAACAATTTTCAAAATTTAAAAAATTGCAGTAGTTTTTCAAATATTGAGGAAGATTTTAATAATAGTTGGATAAACATTTCTCAAAAGGTAACGTCATATTTTTCCGTTTATACTCAAATTTAAAATTCATAAAGTCATCGATATTATAAAAATCTTTTTTTTAAGTTCCTTTTTATTTCTATTAAAGTCTTTATCACTCAAATGTCTTCCTGGAACAAGCAGTTGAGGTGGTGGCTTCTCTTGCTCTTCTCCAGTCTGACCAGGTTGTGTTGAGATTTTAACTGGTACTGGCTTACCGACTTTACCAGACTGCAGTCCCCGAGTGCCTGACATGGGTCACACTGTCAAAATCAAGAAAGACAGGCGACAATGAGCTCTTTCTGATGCTCCAGCCATTATTATTTTTAAAGTCCGTTCTGAAGCCTCAATAAATGGATACTTCTTGAAGCAGAGCCCCAGAGGAGATTGCCGTATTCAAGGTGGAAGATAAAGAGTTAATAACGTATTGGGTATCGTTCGAAAGCTGAGAAATTTAGAAAGGGAAATAGATATATCGGTTTTAGGGTTTGAAATGCTGGTTGCAAAAAATTGTGTTTTTATTAATCTAGTCAAGTCGGTATATTAGTGAATGCTACCCCATATAAGCTCTCTGTCATGAAGTCACTACGGTCCAGAGCCCTTTCGAGGAACTTGAAACACAGGATCTACAGGTCCATGATGAAGCCAGTCCTGATCTATGGGTGTGAAACCTGGACCCTGACCTCACTTCTGACGTTTGAATAGCAGGTCCGGTCAAGGACAGAGTGGAGGATCAGAAAAAACAGGGAGCTGAGGGGCATCTTCTGGCAATATCCAACCGTAATAGCAGACATGAAATCAAGGCGCTTGCAGTGGGTCACAGACAGCCATAGGACGCGTCATGGGAGGAAAACCACGACTGACCTGATGAAGAAGGATGCCGTGTAACACCATGTGGTGGTCCGTCCCCAACGGAGTAAGAATAGGTACTATATATGAGTCGTCTCTTTTCAAAACCGGCCATCTCCATAAAAATGAGAAAACCGTTTTTTTTTTTAAGTTATTCTTCATCATGCCCTGCATCGAATGGTAAATTTTTTTGTTCAAAAGCAGCAATTTGGCATATAAAATGATGTGTTGAAGTTTAAGGTTGTGAACAAAACCGGCCAACTCCAGTTGTCATCAGCGACCGCTAGGGCGCTCTGACTGATAACAGCTCTGTTACATTCTATTTATTCTGTTTTTGTCGATTCTTCTCGTGTTATCCGGTTTGTTTTTTATTAACTCTTTTTAAAAATGGATATTTTTATGTGACCCGAGCATGCTAGAAACCGGAAAAGCGATTCAGCCTCGTGGAAATCGACAAGGGAAAAGCGATTTTTTGGTGGTCTTCTCGTCATTGAAACTAAGTTACCACATGTGGTTGTAATAAATTTTGCCCCAAAAAAAGTCAATGTAACTATAGTTACCAAAATAATAAATTTCGTTTATTTTGTTCAAAGAAGTTTTTTATTACTTTCCTAATGTGAATTTTTTTTTTTTTTTTGGCTTTCATATACGATGCATATTAGCCATGACTCTTATAATGGTGTTTTACATAATTATGTACGACATCCATGGCCCCAAGGGAGTTTTATCTACGAAATAAAACTCACTACCGGACGGGATTCGAACCCACAAACTAAGGTGAGACCATGCGACTAAAACCCTACGCTCTAGCCCGCACGGCCACCATGGCTCCCTTGTGTGAATCTTAATCATTATCAAATTTGATGACTAAAAAACTACCTACCAATTTTCCAAAATGTTTGGTTCAAAACCGGCCATATCCACACAATTCGTTTCAAAACCGGCCAACTCCAAAATTAATAAATTAATAACTGTCTACCTAATTACTTTTTTAATTCCTGCAAGTACTTACCGTTAATTTCTGGCTTAACTGATATCATAAAAAAAATTTCAAGAGAATAATGACAACGGTTATGAAAATACAGGTTTTTTTCATTTCCTGAAAAAATTTGTTTTTTGGAGATAGCCGGTTTTGAAAAGAGACGCCACATATATTTCTGCGTAGTTATTCTGTCTCACTTTCGTTGTACAGTTAATGTGACTCATGCCTGGACATGAGCCCGACTCTTCTATGGGAGTCCTAAATTTTGCCTATCTTTTATTCAACTAGGGTAGGGGCCTTTAACGAGTACCGGACATTCCAACAGGCCCTGGATCATCGCTTAACGTCCCATTCGAAGGACGGCGTGCTCGCCACCAACTTTTTTTTCTCTACTTACGAACGTAATCAGGATTGCAACCAACTCTGCAATGAGGGAAAAAGTCAAAAGTTTCACTCAACCGAATAGGAAAATAACTAGTTGACCTCTGACATTCCCTCATTTCTCCAACTAGGTTGTAAATAAACAATGTGACAGCTGGTAGACTATGATAGGTTCCTAGGTTAGGGGGGAGCGAGCCACCAGAAGCCTCGTCATCCGTTTTTCCCTCTGACTCCCCACCCTCCTTCTGGTTGCTTGCTCTATTGTCGTCTGGAATAGTCAGTTATACTCAGAGCTCTAGTGGTTGACCGGCTGTCACAGAAGAATTGACTTACAACTTTATCGACTCGTTCGTAAAATCAAAATTGAAATTACTGTTTTTTTTCAGGATTCCCTCAAGGTAAATGATTGAGTGCATAGCTTGTTTTAAAATTTAAAAAAATCAGAACCTCGCTTATCCCAACTCCGGCTAATCCGAGCAGAAAAAAATTAAAAATATTCCTTTTTAACGTTTCTTTAAAAAAAATATATTTTTTATATATACAGTAGAACCTCTATAAGTCGAACATCAAGGGAGACGCCAAAAAATTCGAGTTATAGACTTTTCGACTTATGGAGGATTTCGACTTATGCGGATTTTGATTCGACTTGTAGAGGTTAAGATTCATTCTAACTAATTTTGAGTTAGAGAGGTGAAATAAATAAAAATTCAAGTTACAGAGGTAACAAACATATTTATATTTATTATAAATCAACATTATTTCAAAACATCCTTAAAATAAAGAAATACGTAGTATATGTAGGTATTAAAAAAAGTCAGTACCTAATTTTTTTTGCTTTAGATAATTGGTAATCCTATTTATTGTATACTCCTAAATTGTTTTCTAAGAAACAATGGTGTACATTGTCGGCAAATTCTTAAAGTCGGTAACTTGTTGTAAAATAAAACATTGCTATGTTCGAGATACAGAGGTCCAATTTATTTTTTCGAGTTATAGAGGGAAAATATGTACCAAAATGGCTTGTAGGAACTCAATTATTATTTCGACTAATAGAGGGTTGAGATTTCGAGTAATGGAGGTTTTGGGGCTTGAAGGGAAAGGAACGAAACTTTTTTTCGAGTTTTGGAGGTTTTCGACTTATCGAGGTTCTAGTTTTTGGTTTGGCTTAACTTTCTTGTGTACTCCCAACTCGGATTTAGTAATTTATTCAAAAATTTAATGGTAAATCACGGCAATGTATTTCCCCAGCTCGATAATTTCCAATAAAATAATTTTTCGCTCTTCCTCTAAACTCGCCTTTTCTGCCGATTTGGCTTTCAAATCAATAACTGTTTTACTGAAGGACTTCTGAATGCATTTATAGAATAGCGATGTATTCATTCCATCGGGTTTTCGGGTTAAGGTACCTCCCATAATTCACCCTGTCCCTTTGGTCGATTTTTCTTAAAATTAATGTGTTGTCCTGGGACGTGGGGATTCACATATAGGTTAGGTTAGGTTTTATGACTCATGCCCGGGCTTTAACTACGGTCATATCGCCTACTACCAGAGCGCTCTTTCGTCATTCTGGTGGACATGAGCCCGACTCTACTGTGGGAGTCCTAAATTTTGCCTACCCTAAATTTTTTATCGGTCTTTAACGAGTACCTGACATCGTACAGGCTCTGGACCATCGCTTAACGTCCCAACCGAAGGACGGAGTGCTTGTTTATTTTACCTCCCAGATTCACATATATAATATTGCATATCTATGTATTATGTATTCATTCTATCGGGAGTTATCATGTTCACATACATGATTTTTACTTCCGCTGCTATACACAGGGGAAATAATGTAATAAGTCAGAAATTTGATCTTGAGTTTCCAGCGGAATTCCATATTTTCCGACCCTTTGAATCCAGAAAAAAAACAAAAACATTAGTTGTCCGTGTGTGTGTTATGTCTTTTTTATGGCAAGATAACTCACGTTAGGATGAATATACGAGACACGAAATTTCATAAGGACTACACCTATTGATTTTTAGCATAATCAGTCAAAGGTAAGAGGGATGAAAGGGGAGGGCTTAACGGAAAAACCCTAATGCAAAAATTGTTTCGATACTTGAATCCAGGACCCAGTTAGGATGACACTCGTCTGACTCGCATACTATATACCATGTATGGGGCAACCTTTGACATGTTGCGAGCCAAACTTTAGTGTGCAAATACGTTCACGGGCCGCGTAGATGGTTCAAAATAAAATAACGTCGGACTTTAAAGTAATGTTCATAATTTTTAGCGATAGATATCAGACATGAAATAATAAGAAAATGTTATTATAATACAATTTATTAAAATAACAAAATGAAATGAAAAAAAAATAGGTACAATATTATAATTAAATCGTGAAATTTGGAATTATTACAAACTACGAAAGTTAAGTAGCGACACAGAAATCAATGAGACACTTGAGCTTGAATTTGGGAAACTAATCCATTGATGTTTGGATTAATTCCACTGATACAAAGACGTAAAGAATTTTCCAAATTATCTTCAGTGAGCCTTGTACGATGTTTTGATTTATTAACTTTCATCATTGAAAAGAACTGTTCGCATTTATAAGTACTGCCAAACGCATCCGCAAACACGCACATGCGATCGCATCCGCAAACACGCACATTAAAAACACAAAAAAAATACGCAAATTTATTGACCATAAACAAACACGCGATGACATGAATTTTTCCTCACACGCCTTGCTCGCTCACTTGATTCCGCAGGAGCAAGCGACAAACCCCATCCTACTCGATCTTCCTAATTTGGAGTGAGTGTGAGTAAGTAGTGTAATATTATTTTTTTTTTAAATTGGGTTTTTCAAAATGTCTCGCGGGCCGGACCAAATCTTACAGCGGGCCGGTTGTTGCCCACATATGCTATATACCATCACTGGCAGTATTACCCGGCGTGGTAATACTCCAATGCGATTTCTAGGCCATTCTTTGACAGTATATGCAGTTTTCAGTGTTTCACATGGTAGTAAAGAATATTGTCATTAAAATCCAGGAAAAAGGTAATGATGTTTTTTTTGTTTTGGTAAGAAAACCAATTTTCAGGTTTTGAGAGCCTACACTATCCCCCTCCCCACTTATTTTGTATAGTTTGTCGACTTAAAAGCACTATAGTTTTATACGATTCTTGTACAGCCAGTATGTGCCGAGACAATGGGTGGCCCTCGCAGGTAGTATCTACTCGTATGTGTGGGGCAACGCAGCTAGTATTTCCCAAATAACGGTGAATCCCACCTTGGTTGTGCCGAGCAACCTGGGCACTAGGGACCACAGCTAGTTTCCTAACTGGCGCACTCGCTCTGCACCCTGGTCATCAATGGCTGATCTGCTTCTATTACATATCAAGGCCAGTGTCTCTCTAGTAGGAGCCTCGTCTCGTCTGACCCTCTTTGTCCAATATATGTCAGTCAGTGGCGTAGACAAAGCGGTCGGGGGGGGGGGGGGGGGGGGGGGGGATCAAGATTATATACCATGAGATTATTAGAAAAAAAAGTTGTCGGTGAATCATCGGCTATGTACCTCCCCAGCAGGAATTAATCAATTATATTTTCATTTTCTCTAAAAAGCCAATCGACCGTTTGGGCTAAAACTCAATATTTGACTTGAATAATGGCTTCTGAATCCTCGTATTTTGTGTTAAGCCACTCCTCTTTTCCCTTCGGCGAATTTGAAAATCAAAAAGTGTCGTCTTAAGAGGGTTCTGATTCATTCAAATTTCGTGTTATTACATTCAGTGGCGGATCCAAAAAACCGGGGGGGGGGGCGAGTTTTTTTTTTTTTTACGTTACTGAAACTTATGATTAAGTTGAATTAAATAAGAATTAGAGGATGATTATTATAAAAACAACAAAAACGGCAGATAAGTTATTTTTATTCGTGGTTATATTTACATTCGTCGTAATTACGGTTATAATTACGTTCTCTTTTATAATTTATATAATTACATAATGAAAATATGTTTACTCTTTCTTGAAATTTGAGGTTAGAAGGACAACACCCGTTTTCCACTTACAAAATCGCTCTTTCGTTGACTTTTGGTAAACAATATCGTATGCAACATGGTTAGAATCGTTACAAGTTACAATCTAGTATATTTTATAGAACTAAATATGTCATACTTACTTTTTTGATGATAGAAAATATTTATCTCATCTACATAACATATGTAAAAAAAACTACTATGAAATATTTTGTTATGACGCCACACGAATTGTTTGCTTAACTGTAGCGACTGTAGCTGTAGACTCATCTACCCACAACTAACTTCAGGCCACGTGAGTGGCAAAACGTTGTAAAATTTCGTAAAAAATCCGACAGATGACACCCGTTATGGCGCCAAAACTTAATTTTATTTAAATATCAATTTTTTTTATACGATAAAACGAAATATTAAATTTTTATTTATTCATCTGTAATTTGACAAGAAATGATATCTTAAAATTTGAAAAAACAAAATCTCTCAGGGGGGGGGGGGAATCGCCCCATCGCCCCCCTTGGATCCGCCACTGGATACATTCATTCTATCGGGAGTTATCGTGTTCGCAGACACACTGACAGACAGCCTTTTTTCTTCATTTTTGGAATCAGGAGATCGAAAAACATGAAATTCTGATGAAAACTCGAATTTATGACCGATCACATAACTTCGCTTATACTTCATATAGCTGAGGTAATAAAAGTCAAAGGTATTCCGGAATAATAAGGTGTCTTACTCAGTCTCTCCTGATTCTAAATTTCATGTCGATACATCGAGAGTTATAAGAAGTTGAGACCCGATTTCGGTGAAAATCGACAGGTCGCCACCTCAGAACAATACTGTCACAACTCAAAAAATATCGAACTCTTACTAAACTCATAGGAAGAATGGTAATATGGTATACTTTTTTTATGGAAGAGTGTCACAATTGTAACTTCTAATTCTGGTCACCAGAGAGCAGATGTATCGGCCTTCCATTGTTCGAAAAGGTTGAGCTTTAAGGGCTTTAAAGGGTGTTACGATGGTGAAAGCTAAGTAAAATTGGCTTAAAAGTAAGTATTATTAACCGTGTAAAAGCTTATTGCTCTAGCAGTTTTTTAAATAAATCAAAAGTAAAGTACCATTAAGGATCAGTGAATCTTAAACGTGATTTCCCGAAATTCACATTTTTTTAGTTGTGACAGTCTTGTTCTGAGGTAGCGAGGTGACGTCCTTATTGAGGTCCTGAAATGAAATGAAATGAAAGGTAATGTTATTATTCTGGAACCGAGGTCCCCTAAAAATAAGTACATACAGAGTAAAGAAAAGGAGACAATAGAATGAAGTATCAGTGTGACATACAAAGAAATAAATACATACATAAATAATTAGTGCTACATTGAAAAAAAATAGACAATTATAAATATAGATAAACAAAAGATTTTTGAAGGGAAGTTGTGTAATTCGTCAGACATTCGATGTTGTGTTTTCACAGAAATTTCATGTTTTCTGAATCTCTGATTCTAAAAATGTCTGTCTGTCTGTGTGTTTGTGAACACGATAACTCTCGATAGAATGAATGTATTAACAAAAAAATGAATTTTTTTTATATAGGGTTTGGGGGGGTTATCGATATAAAATTGTATATTTAAATTTAAAACACACGGCATTAATTTTAGGCAAGATCGGCCGTAGGGAAAGGGCTCGACTCAAATACTCTGATTACTGTTGGTGTGATGAATGAATCAACACAAAATTTAGTATGATTCAGAAGCCCTTTGTAAGTCAGCAATTGAATTATTATTAATTTTGGAGCAGAGCAAAAACATTGACTACTTCTTCCTGAGGAAGTATGCTGGTGATTCATCGACGATTAGGCCCTTTATCGGTGAAAAAACTTTGAGCACGCCGTCCTTCGGAGTAGACCTGCACAATGTCAGTATTTTTTAAAGACTCCTACCCTAGGGGAATAAAAATGTTGGGTAGACAAAATTTAGGATTCCCATAGTAGAATCGGGCCTAGTCCACCAAAACGACGAAAGAGCGCTCTGGTAGACCGATATGACCATGAGTCACAATAACCAATCAAGAATATGAAATATTAGTAATACAGTAGACTCTCCCTTATCCGGCGTTGCCGGGACCGACGTGACGCCGGATAACAGAAAACGCTGGATAACGGAAATCATCAATTAATGAGAAAAAATATATCAATTAAAGCATAAATATATGTACAAACTTTACTAGTTAAGTGTTCATTTCCCGATAAGACGATATTGTTGTGCCACGGACGGGACGGTACCTTTGTTTTTCTATTCTAGGAAACATTTTTTATAAATGTTTAATTTTCAACTATGTATTTATTATAATTTATTTATAGGATATTAGTGAAGTAATAAAATATTGTATTAGGGTTCCCTTATAAATACCATGTACATATGTATGTATGTACAATAAAAATACATAAAAGATTCGTGAGTTACGGAATTATTATGTGCTCGTAAATACACGTGGCTCATATAATTGATAATCTAATAATTGAATGTTAATTTTAGTTTAACAAATTTGATATTATTTTGCGAGCGCTGGATAAGGGAGTGCGCCGGTTAACAGAACGCCGGATAAGAGAGAGTCTACTGTAGCTGATTATAAAATTTGTCATTTTATTTATTTGTTTTATTGTTTCATGTTCTTGCCCCCATTTATTACAAGGCGGTACCCTCACATTTTTCCGATATCGCACGCCCTCATGTTTTTTCAAAGAACAAAGACCTTTATTCTCACATTAATAACATGTAAAAAGTGATAATCCTCGGTGAATCACCGGCAATGGTACTTCCCCACAACGAGTTAACTATTCATGTTTTCGCTCTCTCTTCGAAACCAATCGGTCTGCTATAAAAATAGTATACTTACATGTGTGCTTCTGAATCCTCCTACTAAATTTTGCTTATTATAGTTATTATTATTTGTGTTAAGCCTCCCCTTTAATCTCTTCCCCCTTCCTTTTGGCCAATTTGACTGAAAATCAATAGGAGTAGTTCTGAAAGATTTCTGAATACACAAATAGAATTTCGTGTAGATAAACTCATTATAGAGGAAGTTGTGTTTATGGGCAGCTTTTTTCTTTTTTCATTCTTGGAATCTGACATGAAATTCCGGTGAAAATTCAACTTCGAATTTCCGATTACGAAACTTCCCCTACACTTCTAGAGATAGTCTACCATTAATGGCTCATAAAAAACGGAATTTTTAATTTTTGACGCCGCTTTTCTTACTGCCTTCTCTTTTTTATCAAAAGTTAAAGGTTTTCACCTTGAACATCTGATATCGTGCACTAGACGACAACATATTATACATCTTACTATTTAGGCGACCTTATATCTTATTTTTTTCATTTATCACACATAATAATAATAATTTATAATTCTGGGGGTATTGAGGGTCAGTCAATGATGAAAAACACTATTCAAATGCCAACGTTTCGATATATTTCATATCATCATCAGGGCCTAACAAACATGGGGGGAATCAAGATTACAAAAATATAATGAGTGATTAATTAAAATTATATATAGGTACATAAATATACATTCACACATACACAAATCCACATAAATACATACATACATAAATATACATCCATATACATATACACATTGATGAAAAACAAGGAAACTTACTATAAATATATAGATGGTTTCCTTGTTTTTCATCAATGTGTATATGTATATGGATGTATATTTATATATTTATGTGGATTTGTGTATGTGTGAATGTATATTTATGTACCTATATATAATTTTAATCAATCACTCATTATATTTTTGTAATCTTGATTCCCCCATGTTTGTTAGGCCCTGATGATGATATGAAGTATATCGAAACGTTGGCATTTGAATAGTGTTTTTCATCATTGACTGACCCTCAATACCCCCAGAATTTTGAATTCTAAAGTCGCTAGCAAACATCTAATAATAATAATAATAATAATTTTATTTCCGTTAAACCAATACATGGTAATAGGATACGTCAAAAGAATTTATACATTAAGATAGCTTATAAATTAGATTTATAACTACTTGAGTCTAACACATCTATGATTAGTAATAACAAAACTATTTAAAATATAAACATGTGTGCAGTTCACACGCGGTAGAAGTGAAACCTTCAGAAAACGAAACTGCGAGAGAATGAGACGAATGCAGTATCAGGAGTGGGATAATTATAGGGTTTATTTATTATAATATTGGTACCAAGTTTAAAAATTATTTTATATTTTATTATTCAAACTCCATGTTTTTAATTTCAACAAATGACACGAGTGGCTTATGTTAACTAAAGTATGAAATAAATGTTTCCTTAATAAGTTCTTAAAAGTCTAAAAAAATTTACAATTGCAAACTTTTTGGAGGGAGAGGAGGAGGCGATGGAATTTTTCATGATTATCTTTTTTGTGTCGCAAGATTAGAGAAGAAGCATTATCGGCAACTTTTTTTCTCTTCACTTTCAGTTACAGGAAGCACTTATGTTAGTAATTCAAACAGATGACTAAATAAAACAACTGTTATATGTATAGATAATGCAATAGTGTCCCTTTTTCGTTTCAAATCACAACGTTCCTAAGTACCTTACATATATAAGGTACATTTATAATAACTAGATACATTTTTCAATTTAATAAAAACTAAGAAAACTATTTTTTTAAACCCTTTTGGAAGTGTCTTTAACACATAGACAACATTTTTTTTTATTCTTGGAATCAGGAGGTCGGAAAACATGAAATTCCGTTGAAAACTCAGCAGTGCTTACGTCCCTTCATCAGGTCCCAATGTGCGATATATAGAAAAGAAAATGAAAACAATGTAACTATAACAATATATAAAAAAATAAAATAAAATAATATATTAATTATTAATCAATTATAAATGAATAAATAAAATATATATATATGAATTGATAAAAATTATAAATAATCAAATAGATCCATGAAATAATAATAAGAACAAGAAATAAACAAAAAAAATATATAATAAATGTTTTTTTTTTCTTTTTTTAGTAATATTTTTTCTGAATATAATTATAAAAAATTTTAAAAATGGAAGACATAACAAAAATACATTAAATAATTTATGAAGAGAAATAAAATCAATTCAAAACAAGTAGTGAAAAATAATGATTAAACATAACATTCGACTGACCTTTAAGATGTGGAGGAACTCTGCCCGAAAAATCAAAATGAAAGCTTTGTATCAAATAATGTTTTTGGGTATGAAACAATAGTTTTCTTTTGTGATTATTTTATTATTTTTGTACAGTGAGAATAACATTCCGTTGCCGTGTAAAGGGTTTCCTCTAACATAAACATTTTTAGTTGATGAGAAGTCATTCGTTTGAAGTTTCAATAGTTTTGGATATGAATTTATTCAGAGAGGTGGGATTTTTCGCCATCACGAGTATATAAGTATCATCCGCAAACGAAGGGTTTTATATAGCTAGGTAAATCATTAATGTATATGAGAAACAGCAAAGGCCCTAAGATTGATCCTTGAGGAACACCGCATGTAATTTCTCTCCATTCTGAAGTATACATTTCCCCAGTTAAATCCTGAGCTTCAACTCTTTGTAGCCTTCCAGATAAGGCATAAGTGGCCGTCCACAAATTACGTAATGCAATTTTTGAAAATTGTTGACCCGCTCCCCTGTAACGTAAAATTTTATGAATGTGAAAATTCTCCATATAATTTTATGAATGTATAAATTTACTGGTGAAAAAATATATTTTCGGGTTCACATAGTTAATGATACTTAACATTTTATGCAGATAATGAAACAATGATCGATAGAGTCGACAGTATCTTTTCAATGTTAAGGGAAGTCGAGATTCTGTCATTTAAATAAAAAAACTCAGTATTTTGCCAACGTTTTGGAAACTGTTTATTTCTTCAAGGCGTTATAAAATAGACTCGAGTGGTGTGCAATGTAGGTGATGTGTTTATGTGACTGTTAGAGAACTGTGAGTGATATGATACTTAACATTTTAAGCAAAGAGTTGTGACTCGTATCTGTCCTCATCCATGAAATTTTAAATTGATAAAGTTTTTAGAGTTTTATTTATTTATTTAATTTTTATTAATATTTAAAAAAATTTTAATTTTATTTTCAAACTGCCTGATGATGAGCCTTTGCAACCTCGAAAGCCGGCTAGCTAGTACTAATAAAAATCTGTGAGAGGTCAGACTACATCTTATTTGACAACCTTATTAATGGAACTATTTTAATTCGACTCAAAAACCTTAATAATGCCGATTTTATGAAAGTATGGACAGGTCTATATAGGACTCAGAAGCCTCTATGTTAGTCAACTATTGATTTTTAGCCCAAACATTTGATTGGTTTCAGAGAGGGAGCGACAATTTAGTTGATTAATTTGTTCTGGTGAAGTACATTGCTGGTGACTCACCGCCTTTTTTGTTTTTATTTTTTCGGCTTCCATGAAGATCGATGAGATTTTTTGTTTCAAAATACAGTAGAACCTCTTTAAGTCGAACCTCGATAAGTCCCGATGGAATGAATATATCGCTATTCTATAAATGGATTCAGAAGTCCTTCAGTAAAACAGTTATTGATTTGAACGCCAAATCGGCAGAAAAGGCGAGTTTAGAGGAAGAGCGAAAAATTAGTTTATTGGAATTATCGAGCTGGGGAAATACATTGCCGTGATTTACCTTTAAATTTTTGTATAAATTACCAAAACGGAGTTGGGAGTACACAAGAAAGCCAAACCAAAAACTATTAGAAACATTAAAACACATTTAGAAATAAATATTGAAATATATACAGTAGAACCTCTTTAAGTCGAACCTCGATAAGTCGAAAACCTCCAAAACTCGAAAAAAAGCTTTGTTCCTTTCCCTTCAAGCCCCAAAACCTCCATTACTCGAAATCTCAACCCTCTATTAGTCGAAATAATCAGTGAGTCCCTACAAGCCATTTTGGTACATATTTTCCCTCTATAACTCGAAAAAATAAATTGGACCTCTGTATCTCGAACATAGCAATGTTTTATTTTACAACCTTTACAACTCGATTATTTGAAACTTATTACCTCTATAGCTCGAAGAAAAATAAGTTACAGACTTTAAGAATTTGCCGACAATGTACGCCATTGTTTTTTAGAAAACAATTTAGGAGTATACAATAAATAGGATTACCAATTATCTAAAGCAAAAAAAAATTACTGACTTTTTTTAATACCTACATATACTACGTATTTTTTATTTTAAGGATGTTTTGAAATAATGTTGATTTTTAATAAATATAAATATGTTTGTTTTCTCTGTAACTTGAATTTTTATTTATTTCACCTCTCTAACTCAAAATTAGTTAGAATGAATCTTAACCTCTACAAGTCGAATCAAAATCCTCCATAAGTCGAAAACTCTATAACTCGAATTTTTTGGCGTCTCCCTTGATGTTCGACTTATAGAGGTTCTACTGTATATCATGGAATGCACTTGAAGCTATTGCAGATGGGGGAACAAGATGCACGTGTTTGAAGTTATCACACTAAGCGGTATTACCTTGATCTCACATGTGCATCCAATGAGTCCCAACTATTTTTCGCATTAGCAACTCTTGTAAATTTTCCATTTATGGACAGATAAGACATTAATGCATTATTGAAAACAATTTTTTTTCTTCTCATTGCACTATTTACATTTATCCTAATGCGTTGAATCATTCCACTAACTCTACATATGAAAAGTAAAATATGCAAAAACAACAGTTGAAAATGTACTTCATCGACAATGTACTTCCCCAGCACGAATTAATCACTTATGTTTTCGCTCTCCTAATGACTAATCTACCGTTTAGGCTAAAAATCATAAGATGACTTTCATGTTGCCTTCTGAATCTTTGTACTAAGCTTTGTGTACATAAATTCATTACATTGGCAGTTAATAGAGTTTTATTACTCAAAAGTAATAAGAATCTATTGATTTTCAAACAAATCAACAATTAATTTGCGCTGGGGAAGTACAATGTCAGTGATTCACAGAAGGCTTTTTTAGGGATTTATTTAGAATTGCGTACAATTTTTTTTTTGGAATCTAACACTTTCATGACTTTTACAGTTCCAAAAAAAAGTAATCTCAGTATTGAGGAATGAAAAAAATAAATAAAATTAATGAAAAGGTAAAGAAAATGAAATTTAATCATAATGGCCATTCACGAATACATTATTTTATTTATTTTATTTTTATTTTTACATCATATTACCAACAGGCCTTGGCCTTAATTATAGGTGGTTAGTATACAGAGAGAACAGAGTAGTTAAGACAAAAATATAAATACATAAATAAAGAAATAAGATAAATGCTATTCGAAAACAAAAAAAAAAAAAATCGTCAGTGAATCACTGATGTACTTCCCCAGAAGGAATTTATCAATCGCACCAAAAGACCGTTTGGTCTAAGAAACTATAGTTGAATTGCACAGAGACTTCTAAATCCTCCCAGTTATCAGTTTTTATTTTGTTGAGTACCCCTCCTGTGATACACACCTTTCTCTTCTGTCGATTTCGCTGAAAATTAGTAGGTGTCGTCCTTATGGAGATTTGAACATTGTGAATGTCATGACGAAACATTCATCACATCGTCATTAGAGGGTGTTGAGTTGAATCTCCCTCCTCTGGTCCCGCCCTTCTGAAAATTATTGGGTATTGTTCTATGGGCTTATGACTTTAAATATGAAATTTCATGCAGATATCATTACATCAGCAGTTATTGGGGTTTTTGTGGTGAGCCCCTCTGATCCCCCCGTCCTTATGGATTTTGAATTTACAATGAAAATTTATTTCGATATATTCATTACATAAGAAAAATTGTCAATGAAGTTTTCCATGTTTTGAAAAACACTCCGAATTGTAATGCAGATAGATTTTTGGTTATAAATAGGAACGCGATGGAATTTATCTACTGCTCTACATTCGGCCAGTGATGCTAACCACTACACCAGCTGATCCCAAACTTGTTATTACCTGTACCACCTAATATTATTTATTATCATATACATAAAGCTGAAAATGTCTGTGCGTTGTACCGCTATAACTCACGAACGGCTTTATGGATTTGATTAATTTTTTTTTTAATTTGTTCGTCATCGTCTGTGGAAGGTTATAGGCGTATTAGTACCTCAATATCTGGTCCATCCCAGCATCCACCCACGCAATCTTTGTAACTCGAAAACCATTGCAACGATTAATGAGAAATCTTTTTGAATAAATTAGTTTTAGCTCCAAAGCTAGCGTTACTACAGTTGAAGGACTATAAGCCTTATTCCGTATGAATAATTGAAAATTATAACATCATGAATGTACTGTCGAGGAACTGAATAGCCTTATAGTAGATATTGGGAGAAAAGTCAAAGTTCCCCGGGCAACGCCGGGTATTATTGCTAGTTATTACATAAAACATCGAATTTCTGATCGATTACATAACTTCCCCTCTACTTCTTATACCAGGGGAAATTAAGTAAAACCACTGAAAACTTGTTTCATTCCGGGAAATGTTTCAAAGCGGGTCATCCTTCAATTCTAAAATAATGATTCCTTATCAAAAAAATAACGTTAAAAAGACCGGACGTCCTGAAAGTAGGTCATTTTTGGGGGGCCTTGATGTGTTCTATACACGTTACGTAAACAGCATAATTACCATTCCAAGTAATAGTAATTTGTTATACAATAAATGACGTGTTCATATTATTTTTTAGCAATGTTCCATAACTTTACAGTTGTCTTAGTTACCATCGTCAGGTCTTAGTTAGTTCATAACTAGACCTGACGATGGTGTGAGGCCGAAACCGGTAGTTTTATTTTTATAAATATCTTTAGTGGAATAGACAATATTTCAAAAAATAAGTTTGTTTTATTAATTTATTACAAATTCCACAATATGACCGCATTCCTCGCAGAAATTTAGGTTTCACCGGAATTTCATGTCTTGTGTTGTCCCTTAATCCAGAAATAACAAAAAAATAATAATTTTGTGTGTATGTCTGAGGACATAACTTCAGATGGAATGAAAATATAGACACAACATTTTATATATGTATCCGAAACTCTATGAGGTCTACACATAGCTAAATCCGCCAAAGGGAAGAATTAGGGGCGGGCTTAAATAAAAAGCCAGATAAACTGCCGATGTAATGAATGTATCGACCTGAAACTATATCTTAGTCCGAACCCCATAAGGACACATTCTGATTTCCAGGAGAATCAGGGGACGATCTGAGAGAGGGGGTTCATCTCAAATACTCTAATAACTGCCGATGTAATGAATTTGTCAATCCAAAATATATATGAATATTGAAAAGTGTCTGAGTGAGACACACGCACAGAGGGCTCCTGCCCGGGCTTTAACTACGAGGTCATATCGCCTACTACCAGAACGTAGAGGCGCACTCTGGTGAACCTGAGCCCGACTCTAGTGTGAGAGTCCTGAATTTTAACCTATCCAGGTTTAGAAATAAAGAAAACGTATGTTTTTATCAAGTGTTTCACAATATCTCTGTAAAAATGTTAAATATCATACCCAGGTTTAGTTACCTAAAGTGAGAAATTCTTTAACGAGTACTTGACTTCGAACAGGCTCGAGGCCATCGCTTAAAGTTCCATCCGAAGGACGGCGTGCTCAAGGTTTTTACCTCCCAGATAAGAAACCTGGGGGTTTCGAACCCGCAATTTTGAGCTCAGTATGCTGGGACGCTACCTCCCAGCTAACTGCGCCTTCAATATATATATATTGTAACGTATTGTAATTATACATAAATTCGAGATCGTCTTTTCAACGGAATTTTACATTTCAAGATATCTTGGTCATTTGACAATTTTCGTGTTGTCTGTTGTGTGTATTGACTGGAACTTTACGAGAGCTCCAATTCAGAAACGATTGTAACAATGAACCTGAGATTTGTGATGATGTCACATGTCCTAACATAGATCTGATACGATTTTGAACAAAATCGGATTAATTTCAAAACTTTATTTTAGGGCCTAAATATGCCAATGACTGGTTAATAATTTATGATACAAATTGTGTATTACACAAGAGGCTCAAGATGATTCAATAACTTCTATAATGAATTTTGATTTTTGCAGAATATACAATTTTTTTTTAAACTGATAATAATTCCTAAAAATAACTATTGCAGAAATGTTAAAGTGTTTAACAAATAAAATTGTGTCGTATAATTGCAAAATTGGGTGACCGAGAATACGAATTTTCGTAATGAACCCGGAAATAAACGATTAAGCAACTTTTGCATTTATTTAGTTTACCCAACATTTTCAACGACAATTGAAATTATCAAATTCATTTATTTGTACTTCCTTATACTTTCAGTACAAGGAAGTATTGTAATCGTGAGAAAATACGAGATCCATTTTTCAACGAATTTTTAGGTCTCAAGGTCCCTTGAATACGTTTCTGATGATGTCTGTGATCTGATTGGAACTTCGTGAACGCTCTTATGCTAAAACAGTTGTAGCTATGAACTTGAAATTTGAAATGAAGAAGTCTAATTTAGATCTTGTTAGATTTTGGACGAAATCGGACGAAATGTTAGACCACTTTACTTCGGAGTCTAAGACATTTTAAAAGTTACCACTTATATTTATTATCCAATCAAATATATTTTCAAAAAAATATAGAGAAAACTGAAAGATACATTTTATATTAAATACATTTTTTTGAAGGTCGCTCGTTTACGAGATACATGCCCAAAACCAAAACCGTTCTGAAATATCTTTTAGAAACCCATTTTTCTAGACTTTGCTTGATTTGCGCAAAGTCCTTTCGAAAAATTAATTCCTATCAAAAATGTTCTTTATTTAATTTCCAACTAACGAAATGTGCACAGATATGAGATAGGACCAATAAATAGTTAAGACAAAAGTAATGTGTTGACGTCTGCAGTTTACTTTGTTTCATTGCACAGCGTAATTCTGTGAGTGACCTTCATATACACGGTGATGCCTGTATGAAATGAATTCAAGGGGGGGGGGGGGGGGGGGGGGAGAATGATCAGTAAAAAAATGGTTGGTATAAGAAAATCCTATATGGCCATGTGCCATGTATATATATTTTTTATTTTCTTCCTTTTCAATAAAAAAAGTACCTACCACAAGATCCTACGTTGCATCTATAGAGGTGTCTACGACGGACAGGACTGGAGGAGAAGAACAAATCAGGAGCTATACGCTTTGTCGCAAGAACTAGGACTTAGTAAGGTTTGTAAGATTTCACAGACTAAGATGGGCAGGACACTTGGCAAGGATGGGAGACCATGATGTGCCAAAGATGACATTACTGGAGGAAATCCATGGGACCGATGTGAGGATCGTACTTGGAGTCAGGAACTGGAGGGCAGCTGCACAGGACCGAGACGACTGGCAAAGGCTGAGGCCTTGACTCGGAGATGAGTTGTTGCGCCGATGATGATGATACCTACCATTAATAAAAAGATACTTTAAGACATATTTTCTAAGGAAATGAAATGTTCCTCTTTTGAGGCCCTACTTTGTTTGCGCTTATTTGTATGTGTCCATTTCAAATCTGGGGCATTTCGTTAGTTGGAAATTCAATGTGGAACATTTTTGGAAAGAAATAATTTTTCGAAAGGACTAACATTTTTCGAGCAAATAAATTGCTGCTTGAATGTATCGACACGAAATTTTATACATGTATCCAGAACCCCATAAGGATGGCACCTATTAATTTCCCGCGAAATCGGCCGATGGGAGGAGGGATCAGAGGTTTAGGGGCTTAACTCAAAAATCCAAATAACCGTCGATGTAATGAATGTTTCGACACGGAATTTAGTAAGAGTATTTAGAAGCCCTATTGATTTTCAGCCAAAACAGTCGATTGATTTTAGAGAGAGAGCGAACACTTAACTGATTAATTCGCTCTGTGGAAGTACATTGTCAATGATTCACCGATGTCTTTCTTATTTTTTTTCAGCCTTTATGCCAAAGAAGGTTAGGTTGACGATTCACGGGGCACCTAAGTGTAATAAACATGTTATTACCAAAATATAGATAATGTTGACAAGTGTAAAGAGACCAAGGGGCAGATTGTGTGACCGGGTTATCGACAGATCTTATATCCTGTTTTCAGTCAGTCACAACACAGTTAGAATACCCACTTTCTTATCTGTCTCGTAAATTTCATCTGCTAAACCCCGTCGTAATCCATTGCCTATAAATAGATACACGATTCCATCTAATGGAAATAAGATTTTTTTTCATCTGTATGATGCCATTGACTGACATTCTATTCATAGATTGATTGTTTAATTCGATGTTGACCATTTTCTGAATTTGAAGTGGATGTAGCGACACGCGATTTTGTAAGTGGAATGAAAAGTCAGTCAGTAAATTCCCTTTACTCTATATTCAAGCCGATGGTGGCGAATCCCTGTTTATAATACACTGTTTGAATTAAAAAAAAAAAATTTTTTCGGTGAATCATGAGCAACGTACTTCTGTTGTACGAATTAATCAATTATGTTGTCACTCTTCTTCCAAGACCATTCGATACATCGGCAGTTACTAGGATTTTGACTCAATTCTTCCTCTGACCCCCCTCTCCCATCGCATAAAATTAATAGGTGCCGTCCTTCTGAGGTTTTGAATTTAAATATGAAATTTCTTGTCGATACATGCATTACATCAGCAGTTATTGGGGTTTTGGAGTTAAGCCCCCTTTCCATATCCCTCCCTTCCCTTCAGCCGATTTGGCTGAAAATCAATAGTTGTCGTCCTTAAGGGCCCCAAACACGCTCAGTTTTTAACACAGGCCAGCCTGCGCAAACCAGGTTTGTGCAGTGTAACTCAGCGTCTGTGGATAGTTCAAGCCGGCTGCGCAGGCCGCTGGCCTGGCCTGAGCAATTTCAATTTGTGTTTGATTTTTACCTGTGCAGACCAGTGAGTTTGCACGTATGTGGGTCAGTTCAGGCCACATGTTCAGTTCAGTACGAAGTTTTCAGTTTTTTAATTTTTTTTTTTTTTTTTTCGTCAGTTTCTAAACCATGGATAGAGAATCCACCGCCGAATTCATCGAATTATACAAATCTTTGCCGTGCTTATGGAAAGTTAAAAGCAAGGAGTATTCTGATCGAAACAAAAAATCCGGCTGCTTATGAAGTGCTAGTCAAGAAACTGCAAGAGACGGAGTGTGAAGCAAACAGAGAGGCGGTTGTAAAAAAAATGAGCAATTTGAGGAGTTCTTTTCGGAAAGAGTTAAGAGTTATTTTCCTGTTTTTCCAATTTCAAGTCTTCTAGTAAACTGATGTGAGACAACAGGTTTCTTTTTAACAGCCAACTTTTCATTTGGTCCTGTTTACAGAACGTTTCTGTTGCTTCTTTTTAATAGCGCAAGCGAGGAGAAAGAGGCAGGCGACATCACATTGAGAAGCCATTGTGAACTGAGCAAATATCTGGACAGTTGAACTGTACGTGTGGGTCCAAAAAGCAGCACAGGCCTGTGTTAAAAACTGAGCGTGTGTGGGGCCTGGTGGGACATATAGATTTTCGTATTGGTACATTCATTTTATCGTGTTATCGTGTTCACAGACACACACGCACACAGACAGACAGCAATTTATTTTTTTTTCCTTTTGGAATCAGGGGGTCGGAAAAAATGAAATTCCGTTGAAAACTCAACATCGAATTTCTGACCGATTGCATAGCTTTCTCTATACTACGTACAGCTGGGGAAGTAAAAAGACAAATAGTAAATTTTATTAAGAAAAATTTGTTATTTTATTTCAATTAGCTCATTGTAAATAATTTACTTCAGAAGTTTCAATTTATTTATTTTTCAAATCTCCCTGCATTTATTCGTTTAAATTCTACTTGATAAGGATTATTAATACAAACTTGTGATTGAATTAACCACCTTTTTTATCTGTACGACAATATTGCCCGTTTTTTTGTTCCTGTTGGTACCGCTGCTCTAATTCTTCTTGTCATTTGTAACCTCTAGTTGCCTTCCCGTTATGTAACAAATTGTTCCCGGAAGGAAAAACGAAGCACAGGTGTACGTATATGTTGTGAATAGAAAGGTAAGTTTCTAAAAGCAAGTCCGATATTTCTCTAAAAAAAAGTTTAATGAACCATTACACTTTATAGTCAGGGGAAAGACAAGGATATTTGGCGCCCGAGGCGAACAACCAGTGTGCGGCTCCACTCCCACCAACATGACAACCGTTGTTATTATTATTACATTTGAAATACAATATATATATATAGCAGAGCACATTACTCATATATCTTAAATAAGATAAAATAAAGAATTTGCTTGTTATAAAATAAAAAAATTAATTAAAAAAAATAAAAATAATCAAATATATAAGAAAAATTTTAATATAGATTTTAAATAAATAGATATTAGAGTAGATTATAACAGGGCTAGAGTCGGAAACCATCTTGAAATGTAGTTTTAAAACACATATTTTTTTTTAGACATTTCTTTGATTTACCCGAAAACGTTTAGAACTATCGTAAGGTTTTATTTTGGATAAATGTGAAATAATATATAAATTTGACGACATTCCTGTTATAGAATATAGGAATAGAAAAATTCAATTATGATCAATCTGTATTTTGGGTGAATCCTTGTCTGTCTTTCTTTGTAATATTATATGTAAAAAAATAGTTATGACAATCAAAAATTTTAATGTTGTTATTATTAAATGGAATATGTTTTTAGAATTGAAAATGACTTGTAAGTCGAAACGTCTAAGGATAATGAAATAACGTATTATTGAAAATAAATATACCTAATTTTACCAAATTGAAAATTCAACAATATATATAGTAGTAGGCTTATATACCGGCGCATGAGACTCAGTGTTATTACAAAGTTATTTACAATAACTCATTTTTAGGTTAACTACCATTTGCTTCTACTACCATTTGACCGACAGTCAATTCAGGTTCAAAATAATTCTCGTTTCAATTAAATGAAATCGAGGTTCTGTCGTGTAAATAAAAAACTCAATATTTAGGCAACGTTTCAGAAACTATTTATTTCCTTCTTCAGGGCCTTATAATGACTTGAGTTATTTACTTATCCCATTTTATTTTGTCTCTATTTTTATTATATATATTTTTTTTTAATTTCCCAAATCATTCTAGCATAATCAATATTATGCCTTTTTTGATCATTTTACACATTTATATAATAATAATAATAATAATAATAATAATTTATTTCCGTCAAACCAATACATGGTAATAGGATACGTCAAAATAATTTATACATTAAGATAGCTTATTAGATATACAACTACTTGAGTCTAACACATCTATGATTAGTAGTAACATAAGAAACATTAAAAAAGTAAAATGAAATTAATAAAAACTGTACAAATAAATACTTAAAAATATATGAGAATATATAAAATAATAATAATAATACAAGATACGTTCATAATAAGTAGACACATTTTTCAATTTAATACAAATTAAGATAACTATTTTTCAAAAAAAAACTCTTCGGATGTGTCTTTATCCCCCAACGATGTTACGGGACGTTCTTACGTCCCATCATCAGGTCCCAATGTGGCGAGATATAGAAAAGAAAGAAAACAATGTAACTATAACAATATATGAAAAATAATATATAAGTATATACATATTAGTCAACTATAAATGAATGTATAAAAATGTCTAAATAAAAAAATATATATAAATGAATAAATAAAACAATATTGGACTGACTTTTAAGGTGTGGAGGAACTCTGCCCAAAATATAAAAATGAAAGCTTTGTATCAAATAATGATTTTGGATATGAAAAACGATTCTTTATTGTGATTATATTATTCTTTTTGAACCGTGAGAATAAAATTCCGTTTCCGTGTAAAGGGTTTCCTCTAACATGAACATTTTTAGTTGAAATTTAAATTTTTTTGTTGTATCTATTGACTTCAAGAAGTGGGGGAGGGCATTAAATAAATAAATTCCTTTATGAGTTATACTTTTTTCAAAAAGAGAAGAGCAATGTTTAGTTATTCGAAAGTCTTCTTTCTTCCTGGTATCGCAATCGTGACTAGTATTGTTGCGAGGGAAAATATTTATATTTTTCCTAATAACCATTAATGTTTCAAATAATTATAATAATTAATAATTTTAAGTTGCTTAAATATTTCTCTGTAGCGTGTTCTTTGAGTAATATTGTTTATAATTCTTAATGCTTTTTTCTGAAGTCTGAAAATATTAATACTCGAGCTACATGACCCCCAATGTATTAAACCGTAACTGATTATATATTTCATCAAGCATTTATTTTTTATTTTATCTTATTTTATTATGTATTTTTATTTTTTCTCCTCTCACTTTTCTATCTAGCCCCTGCAGTCTAAAATTAATTTTATTTCAAACCTTGTCTGTGCATCCTCCCTTCTCTTTTATAATCAACCATCTAGACCAGTCAAATAGGGATTTCACCTCGGAATGAAAGGTAATAAGCTATAAATTTGTATAAACCTTTGATTTGACATTGTAAAAGTTGGCTCAAAAGTCTCATGAGATCTCGTGTCCGCGTCTTGAGATATTCAAGGTCAAAGGTCGCGAAAACCGGTTTTTTGGAAATATCTCGTTTCCTATGCTTTAAATGATATTCGCATTTTTTACAAAAGTTGTAAAGCATAAAATTCTCTACAAATTAGCTCTTGTGCATTTTTTTATACGATTAACAGTTTTTGAGATAGAGGGCGAAGAGTGCAGAGCGCTCAGTCATATACGTCATAATGTAACTTCAACCGCGAATCCCAATAAATAGCTAGGTTTATAAAGTTAATTATTCATTAAAAAAAGAAGTTTCTCTAATGATTTAATAAAAGTTTTTTCCCTTTTTAAAAAACGCAGAAGTCGTGTCACAGCCACTGAATGCGAATTCACTGAAATTGAAAAAGAAACCAGTCTTAACTGTACTATAGATTTCTTATCTTTAGTATAGAACATCTGTCCCAACTTACAACATAAAAGGTCATATTATAGGGAACCACATTTCCAGGTATAATCTAACAACAACATACTATTTACATTGTATTCAAGAGTTAACTTAAGAATATCTTAAGACGCGGACACGAGATCTTATGAGACTTTTGAGCCAACTTTTATAATGTCAAATCAAAGGTTTATACAAATTTATAGCTTATTACCTTTCATTCCGAGATTTACCCTCTTTTTGATCTTATATGACTGGACTAATCATAGTATTATGCTCTGTCGATTTTATTAATCCATTCTATTTTTTTCTTATTTATATACTTTTTTTTTTGCATATTCTCTTTTATTTATGTATGTAGATATTTTTATTTATTTTTTCTTCATAATTAAGCTGTTAATTTTATGTTTTTTCATGTTAATCTTTTGTATATTTATATATTATTAATTGTCTAGTTTTCTCCAATGTAGCACTCATTTATGTATCTATTTATTTATTTGTACGACATGCTGATACAATATTTCATTGTTTCCTTTTCTTTGCTCTGTATGTATTTATTCTTAGGGGACCTCAGTCCCAGAATAATAAAATTTCTTTTCATTTCATTTCATACCACCTTCACCACAAGCTTCCACTCGAGTCATTATAAGACCCCGAAGAAGGAAATAAATAGTTTCCGAACGTTGGCTAAATACTGAGCTTATTTAAACGACAGAACCTCGATTTCCTCCAGTATTGAAAAGATAATGTTAGCATGCTCAAGATCGCGGGCTCGAAACTCGCCCGAGATTTTTTATCTGGGAAGGACGGGACGTTAAGCGATTTTCCCAAGCCTGTACGACTTCAGGTACTCGTTAAAGATCCGGTAACCTACGTAACAAAACCTTAGTAGCCAAAATTTAGGTCTCCCTCAGTAGAATCGGGCTCATGTACGACGAAAGAGCGCGCAGGTAGTAGGCAATATGACCTCTTAGTTAAAGCCCGGGCATGAACCACACTAAGTAGTAAAGGAGAAGTCACCTCAGCCTTGTTTCTTTTGCGGCAACTAGTGAAAACACTGTCGATCTTGACCGAACAAATAAATATTCTTGATTACAGCTCACTGACAGAATGAACGATACAAAATTAGCGTTTATTTCTTGGGGGGGTCTATGTATTTTAAAATAAGAAATCATAATACAATCTTTCCATTTATTTATTAACTCAATCATCATTTGCATGAACACTTAAAATAATTGAAATTTGTATCCCTGCTTCATAAATATAATAAATAAAAATATAATTTAAACGCCCCAGACTTTGGCACCCTAGGCAGCCGCCTAGTTCGCCTTTGTGATCGGGCTGGCCATGCTTGTAGTTTCTTACATAGCCATTGGTTACAATACAACATTTGATGTATTATATACATAGTTCAGTGTCTTATATTCATTATAGTGTATTAAGTATATATACACTTTACTGTATGGTTAAAGTGTTTTAAGTGTATTATTTTAAAGAAAGAAAGTAAAATGTCTTAAATAATCATTCTTATAATAAAATAAATTGTCTTAAATAACACAGCTTCCATTTACGGCCACTAGGTGTGCCTCCTTTTTCTTCCAAGTACCGGCTCGTGTTATGTACTTATGGGCTAGTTATAAGGCTTTGTATTGTAAGATCGAAGAGTAGTAATCCCTATCGAAATGTTAAATTAACTTTAAAGAAGTCGGCGGTGAATCACAGGCTATGTATTAATCAATTACGTTTGTTTGTAAACTCTCTCCAAAGCCATTCGACCGTTTGGGCTAAAACTCAATATTTGACTTATATAGTGGCATCTGAATCTTCATACTAAATTTTGTGTCGATATATTTAATACATGGGCAGTTATTTAGGTTATTTGAGTCATGCCCATCTTCTCTGGCCCCCCTCTCCCTTCCCTTCGACTGATTTCGCGTTTTAATAGGTAAGGGAAGGTGCTGTACCTCGGACCTAATTTGACATTTTGATTTTTAGTTTAGTCATTTTGTTCAGCCGGTAATGCTGAAGGTGAATTTTAATTCTTTCGTATCTCATGTATCAAATGCAATTTTTAAACAAAATTTATTTTAAAATTTACTATATTTTTTTTGTGATTGAATGATAAAAGTTTTTTGGGACCAAGGTACAGCATGGTGTTGTACTTTGGCCCTAGAGTGTTTGTACCTTCGTCCATGCCTGGTTTTACCTCGGAATTCTCTGTTTTTGAGCAATTTTTTGTCTTCGTAGCAAGAAGAATAAATAAAGAACTTTTTTCTACAAAAGAAATAAAAAGAAACATAATTAATAAGAGATTATCTTTTTTATTTTATTTTCAGATTTTATTTTTCACTTGAAAATAATATCAACAAATTGTTTTCCCAAAAAAATGTTCATTCCACAAGATAACTACTTAAGTCAACTCCGAAAATTAATTTTTGGCGTTGTCTGGAAGATCCAGTTAAGCTACTTGGATTGTGAAGCATAAACACAATATCTTTCCTCAATGAAATCTGGCTTTCGTATTTGTCACGGAAATTGCGAAGCCAGTTTTTTCCTGCTATTTGATTCGTCATATGTTTTCTTATTTTCTTTTGCGAACTAATACGCTAAGTTTCGAACTTGTTTCAATGTTAATCCGTAGTGGAGATATGCAGCTGTTTTAATATATTCCACTAGAAGCCGTTCCTCTTCGTCTGAAAATACTTTTTTCACATCATTGCCCTTTATGTAAACAAATTTTTGGACGCCGGACTTCTTAAATGTTTTCAATTGATGCAGCGGCGTTGTTTTTGAAAGATTAAAGTGCTTGGCAGCTCCATATACAGACATTTCTTTTTTTAGGGTTAGTTCAACGGCTTTCTCGAGGTCTTCTGCCAAGATGGGTTCCCTCTTTTTTTCTACTTTGCTTCGAGGCATGATTTTATCTGCAATAACCAAAAGATCCAATAATAAGGACTAAAATAATTTATTTATTTATTGCAATTATTGTACCAGGAAGTTGTTTTTAGGTTTTACAAAAAAAGATAAAAACCATTTTGGTTAAATTTGATAGACCTTGGTCCTGACAAGTTGTACCTTGGCCCTAGGACCGAGGTACAACATTGTTCACGGACCAAGGTACAACATGGGGTCCTTGAACACATTTGTTTGTACCACCATTTTAAAAGCTTGTTTAGCTTCGTTCTTCACTAGCCATTATTAGGCTTAATAGTAACACTTTCAGTAATTATAACAGTTTAATACTAATTCAGTTTTATATCATCTGGAGGACATAAATAAAAACAAAAAAAATACTTTTGGGTAGCTTTAACAAAAAACGGTTTCACTGAGACACTAAACAAAACACTTGGCTATTACCTCCACAGTTTAGAAGCAGGATGGGAAATACAATGAGTAATCCATATTAGGAAAGCAGAAAAACCATTAGGCAGCGCTAAAATCGCATGGGTCCAAGATACAGCACTTTCCCTTACACTCCTTAATGGGGATTTGATTTTAAATATAAAATTTCATGTCGATACATTCATTACATAGGCAGTTAATGGTATTTTTGAGTTGAGCCCCCTCTCTGATCCTCCCTCCCCTTCTGCTGAAAGTTGATGCATATGTGTCTTCCATATACCAGTAGAGCATTGAATTTACATATGAAAAGTCGTCTGATTTACCGGACTTTTTTTTAAGACGTGGATTTTTGATTATCTGCCGAGTGAAAACGGTTTGACAAAGTTAAATAAACGGGTGTCTTAAGTTCCCCACCACGAGTGGCTCACAATTTCATCTTGAAAATATCCCCTCAGGTAATAACGTATATCAGTTTCGAAACCATGTTGCAATCCAGCTGATAATTGACAATCTATACATTTATTTATATATTTTTTTCTTCGTCTAGTATATCATTCATTCTTGCATCTAGACCATACTTATCAGTTTCCGACATTATTATCTTTCTACGTACTCTAATTTTATTTTATTTTTTATTTGCAAGAGTCTAGGTATTTTTTTGACCAAACATTTATTTCAGTTTAATTTTTGTTAATCATTTTTAACTATTTATTTCTGTAGTTGATATTACTTTAATGTAGTTTCTCACTAGTAGCTTCTTGTACTTTCTAAATATTATTTTTATTTTCAGTTGGATTGTTCAATTTTTTCTCAAGGCTTTGAAATTGGACGTTGAAGTTTCTGAAAAAACAACAATAATACAGCAGGAGAACTTAACCAAGGTGAGATATTTTTATTATTATTATTATCAGGAAATAGGAATAGGAAAATCGCTCTCAAAAGGCATATATAGAACCTTGCTCCAACAAAAGAGATTCAGAAATTCGGAATATATTTCTTTCTTAATGACAGCTGCAAACCGAGTTAAATGATGTTTTGGACCGCCTCGCATCAAAAAAATTTATTTTGTAAATCATTTTCTTTCTTTCATAGTTACGGTTGGATATCAAATTGAAGGGCTCTGATGTGAAAAAAATGATTTTTTTTTCACATTTTTGAAATCAATACCATACACCTCAATAATCCTCCTAAATCCTCATACTAAATTTTGCGTCGATAAATTCATTACATCGGCAGTTATTAAAGTTTTTATAACTGCCGATATCGCTGAAATTTTAGGTTATATCCTCATTGGGTTTTGACTTTAAATATGGGATTTTGAATTCACGTATGAAATTGTGTATCATAAATACATTCATTACAACGGTTATTAAAGTTTTTTAGTTACTAGCCTACTCCCACCCCTTCCCTTTGGTCTATTTGACTGAAATACAATAGGTGTCGTCGTTAGAGGGTTCTGGATTCACATATAAAATTTCGTGTCGATACATTCATTCAATCGGAATCTAAATTTAAGTTAAAGAAAAATGGTTGTTAGGACAAGTTAAACTCTTCAATTCTATTTTCACTTTCCCAGCTATTCGAAGTATAGGGGAAGTTCTATTACCAGTCGAAAATTCAATGCGGAGTTTTCAACGGAATTTCGTGTTTTCCAACCTCCTGATTTCAAAAATGAAAGAAGAAATTGTGCCTATTAACTGTCGTTGTAATGAATCTATTGACATGAAATTTCATATGTAAATTCAAAGGTCTCTATGGACAACACTATCATATATATAAAGCTGAAAATGTCTGTGCGTTGTACCGCTATAACTCACGAACGGCTTGATGGATTTGATTAATTTTTTTAAAAATTTGTTCGTCATCGTCTGTGGAAGGTTATAGGCGTATTAGTACCTCAATATCTGGTCCATCCCAGCATCTACCCACGCAATCTTTGTAACTCAAAAACCACTGCAATGATTAATGAGGAATCTTTTTGAATAGATAAGTTTTATCTACCGGAAGGTTAAGGTCTATTTTTTAATCAACCCCTGGTCCATCCCAGCATCCACTCACGCAATCTTTGTAACTCGAAAACCATTGCAACGATTAATGAGAAATCTTTTTGAATAAATTAGTTTTAGCTCCAAAGCTAGCGTTACTACAGTTGAAGGACTATAAGCCTTATTCCGTATGAATAATTGAAAATTATAACATCATGAATGTACTGTCGAGGAACTGAATAGCCTTATAGGAGATATTGGGAGAAAAGTCAAAGTTCCCAGGGCAACGCCGGGTATTACTGCTAGTACATATATGTATCCAGAAACCCATTTGGACGACACGTAGTCAACCAAATCGGCCGAAGGGAATGTTGGGATTAGGGGGAAGGATTAACACAAAAACTATAATAACTGCCATTCTAATGAATGTATTGACGCGAAATTTCATATCTAAATTCAAAGCTATATAGGGACAACACCATAATAATTTTCAGCGGAATCAGCCGGAGGAGGGGGTATTCGTTTTGGGGAAGTACATTGCCGGTAATACACCGACGAATTTTTTGAGTTAATTATTGTAATTAAATGTTTTTTTTTTTTTCTTTTTTGGCCTTAGCTTTTCGCCGTAGCCAGTCTATGTAATATTAAATTTATACTTTTGCATTCACCGACCCTAAAAACTGCACAATACTACCATATATGTCAGTGTTGTTTGATGCCAATAATGTGGTGTAGCAAAAAGGCTGTGTTACCAATTTCTCTACAGTGGATAACATTGTTACTCTTTCTATTTGGTACTTGCTACAACTCATAATCATGTATTCCAGAGCCTCGACCTCGTCACAATGCCTACACTTGAACATTTCGGTCAGACCTATTCTGTGCAAATACCATCGACAAATACCGTGATTAGCTCTCAGTCGGCAAATTGACATACAAAAGTCCTTCGTTAGATTTTTTCCATGAAATTAAATGTCTGTTTAACCGTGCCGTATTCAAATTTTGAAAACACACAATGAAAGTTCTTATGGTATTAAATTAAAATTTGACTATAATTGAAATTGTGACTGTTTAAAATTGGACTTTGTATAAGGTAACGGTGATAGTTGTGGTTTGTTTTCAGCCTGAACATGATGCACCTGATGATTGGTGTTATTCTGACGTGGACTTCTCTCCATGTTTCTGGCCGACAATTCTGTGGTCCTGATCTGGCGGATGTACTGGCCATGGTCTGCAACAATCGAGGATATAATATTGCATTCCCTTCGGGAGGCAGAGGTGAGTGTCCATGATCCTAGGATCTATCGTCCGTTGTTCCAAGAACCCCGGACCAGACGATTGTTTTCTTGTAATAAAAAATTAATCAATTAATTTCAATTTCTTTACTAACTCTTAGGAAATGGATCTTTTAGTCAAGGAGTTCCACCTGATAATTACAGAATTTACACAAAAGCAATAATAGAAAACATGTAAGAGAGAAAAATAATAATATATCATTATTAGGGCTCGGATGTTTATGCAATTAAAAATTCAAAATATGTGCATAAAATATGCATTTATTTTAGATAAAAAAAATATGCACAATCAAATAAATTATTTATTATAATAAAACACAAAACTAACTAAAAAAGTTTATAAGAAAAAGTTATTCATTTTTAAAATTGTTGGCAACAACATACATCCTCAAATTTTCAAAAGTAAAACTTTGCCGATCGGACCTAAATTTTTTTTTATATCTACTAAATGATCTTTCAACGTCCACTGAAGTCACCGGAGCACGTTTAAAGTTCGCTAATTCAGAAGGGCTGAACGGCATATCTTCTTCCTCGATGGTTCCCTTAAGGTCACATCCATCAAACTTCCTAGAAAATTAAAGTCGCGGCTTTTCTTAGTGTTCTTTCTGCGGGTCTCACTCAGCATTAATTCTTTTCCGGCTCTAAACTTTTTTTTTTTTCAAAAAATTAATAAAATTGTCGCAACATAATATGCAGTTAAAATATGCAAAACCACTGAAATATGTATAAATATGCATTTATGGTCAAATATGTAGACATATGCAAATTAAAGGTTGCTTTAATCGAACCGTTTTGGTCCAAAACATGTTTTAAAAGTTATAATAGTGATGTACGAAGCAGAGATAAAAATATGCAAATGCTTTAACATCCGACCCCTAATCATTATAAATAAATACACCTACAGAAGTATTTATAAATATAAAAGAAAATGACATAGTATTCAAATAAATGTCAAAAATTCGATGCTATGTTTTCAACGGAATTTCATGTCTTCCGACCTCCTGATTCCAAAAATGAAATGACATTTCTGTCTATGTGTGTGTGTATGTGTGTATGTCTGTGAACACAGTAGCTCCCGATACAATAAATGTATCAACATGAAATTTTATATGTTTATCCAGAACCCTATAAGGACTCCACATATCGATTTTCAGTCAGGTCGGCCCAAGGGAGGGCGGGGGATTAGGGGGAGGCTTAACACAAATACTTTAATAACTGTCATTGTAATGAATGTATCGACATTAAATTCATTATGTAAATTTAAAGCCCCAAAATGATGGTACCTACATATTAATTTTTCGCGAAATCCGTTGAAGGGAAGAATCAAGAAAGGGGACTCGACTGAAATACACTAATAACTGCCGATATAATGACAGTATCGACAAAAAATTTAGTATGAGGATTCAGAAGCCACTATATAAGTCAAGTATTGGGTATAGAAACGGTCCATTGGCTTTGGAGGGAGAGCAAAAACTTAATTAATTCGTGGTGGGGAAGTACATAACCAGTGATTCATCGCTGACTTTTTTATTTGAATCTGTACTGAAGTGGGTCTTGTGGGTTGGCCTATGCTTCTCCCTGGTCTTTCCTCCTCGGTTGTCAGTAATTACAGTAGAATCCCGATAATTCGTATGGTCAAGGGACTGACGGTTTGGTACGAATTATCGGGATTACCAATTATCGGGAGTACAAAATAAAATAAATTAAAAACGTATTAATGCAAATATGTATGTATTAAGAAGTATGTACAATGTGGTAAGGATAAAAACTATGCAATAAACACTGTTTTATACTAAACTATACAATAAACAATACCTGCAATAAAAAATATGTACATATGTTCTAGATTAAATAAACACCAATCAAACATTTGTTCAAAAAAATGTTAGAAAAGATCAATAAAATTCCTAAAACTTTCCCCCTCTCCTCTCCTCTCCTCATTTCCTTTGTGTGAAAAGAGTACGAATTACATGAGATAATATGAGATTTCATATAAAACTTGTCTCTCTCACTCGCTCTACCCTTTGGTTCTGTAGGAATCACGTGATTTCCTAGAAAACATTTATCTCGCACTCATTCTGCTCTCTCGTCTCTCACTGTCCTCTCTCCCCCTCTTGAAAACAGTACAAATTAACGAGGTTTTTAAGCTGGAAATACGAATTATAAGACGTTTTAAGTGACCTCAAGCATAAAAATAATACGAATTACCGAGGGGTCCGAAATGCATTGTTATTATACCACTTATCGGGATTTTCTCTGGGGACCGGCAACTTTGTATGAATTAGCCGGAAATACGAATAATCGGGATACGATATATCGGGATTCCACTGTATTACAATTTTTGAGTTGAACCTCTTCTTAATCCCCTCTTTTCTTTAGTCGATTTGGCTGAAAATATATAGGTGTCTTCATTAAAGGGTTCTGGACTTATATATAAAATTTCGTGTCGATAAATGCATTCTATCGAGAGTTGGCGTGTTTATACACACAGATTTTTTTTTTCATTCTTGGGATCTAGAGGTCGGAAAACATGAAATTTCGCTGAAAACTCATCTAGTTTTTTATCGATTTCATATCTTCCCCATATACTCCAAGTTTCTGGCTGACCATTCTGTGGTCCTGACCTGGCTGATTGATATATTGGCCATAGTCTGTAACTATAAATAATATCGTATTTCCTCCTGAAGGCAGCGGTCAGTGATCATATTCATCAATTAAAGTTCGATCGATGAACCTAGGGTCAATCGTCTATTGCTCGAAGACTCCCCATCATACGAATTTTTTCCGCTATTTTCTTTTATAAAAAAAAAAAAAAAAAAAACAGTGGTGCTTATCTATTTTTTTGTCCATTTATAGTATAGTCCCCTAAATTGCACTTAATAAAAGTAATACAAAATAGTTTTATCACAGAAAAATGTTCAGCGCATGCAATGTAGAAATCAGACCTGCCTGTTTTAGGAAAAACAACATGAAGCCCCGCCGGAAGGGCGATCGCCTAGGGCGCCTCGATGTTAGGGGCACAAGAGTTGTTGACTCTTTGACCTTGATTGAAAGAATTGGAAAAAAATTTCCAAAAATTGATACAATTTGATGTCTTTCAATCATTTTTTCAGATATATTATGATAATATACATATGTTGTTTTTATAATTATATATAGTATATACATATATATTTTTTTTTATTTTTTTATAATAAATTTAAACATTAAACAAATTTTTTATGAAGTTTTATTTTTTAATTATTGAAATTTTCCCTCCTTACAAGAGGACGCAAGGTAGATTTTCGCCTAGGGCACTGATATATGTTGTAGCGGGGCTGACAATATGAGACACTTACTTGGCATGAATAGTGTTTTCAAAAATATATTCGCTCTTAAATCATATATTTCTGCTAAGTAGGCCTTTTTATTTTTATTATACTAAGTGCAATTTACATCCTTATTGGACGTATTTATTAACGATCTGCTAGAAACGAATCAGTTATTACACTGGTTGTCAAATAAGATGCAGTCTGACCTCTCACAGATTTTTATTAGTAGTAGCTACTACTAGAGGTCAGACTATATTTTATTTGACAACCTATGAAATAATCACTTCACATCAGCCATCTTCATATTAAAATCAGTTATTAAATTCTTGCCCAGTGTTGCCAACCCCGCAATAACATTACATCAGCTCTATTATACCAAAAATACAATCATTGTATTAAAAAATGAATAAAACTTTATAAGAAAAAGTTATTCAGAACTATGATAAAAAAAAAACTGGTGAAACAACTTTCTCCTTCTCCTTCCCTCTCTCAAATTTATTTCATACTGGCATTACTGGGTATAAGAAAGTCACTCTCAGAATTATGCTATAAAAAGAAAACTGTTGAAGCCAGCACATTACTTACATGTACCCAGTATCCTCGAACACCAGTATAAAATTTTAAATAGAGGGATTGAGAGTGATCTGGACATAGCGGGTGTGCCGAGTGTCCTCTCACCTCCTTATTTCCGAAAACACACATGAAAAAATTATTTAAACAATTTGAAATATAGAGAACAGCCGGATTGGTTTTTGGACCTTTTATATGATTCTTGGTTAAATTTATTATTTTTATTTATATATTTTTTTCCAGGAGAAGGCAGATACAAACGTGGAATAGTGGAAGAATGCTGCCGACGGGGGTGCAACTGGTTCCAACTTGAGGAGTATTGCTCGCCAGGACCTTCTGCGCCATCAGGGAACATACAAATTAGGTAATGTCTCCATTGACGCAACAAGTTGCCACATATGTTTCCGCGACAAAGCTAGCAGTTGTTCCTTCATGTCGATATCTCCAGAACAGGCGCAGATACACGGGGGGGACAATGGGGCAAATTGCCCTTCCTGAGCTTCGACCGAACCGATAACATGCTGAAGGACCCGTATATGCAAAAATCAGCCGGAGGAGATTGTTTATGACTCACGCCAGGGCTTCAACTACAAGATCGTATCGCCTACCAGAGTGCTCTTTTGTCCCTCTGGTGGACCCTAAATTTGGTTTTTCTACCCAGGTATAATTAGGGCAAGGGTCTTTGACGAGTTCCTGACACAACTCAGACTCGGGACCGTCGCTTAACATCCCCTCCCAAGGACAGCGTGCTCCATTTTTTTTTACCTTCCTGATAAAAAACTTTAGGATAAACTGGATGGAACTCACGACTTTTTTTTTATTGAAGCAAAATAATGAAAATTATTTTTAAAGAAAGGAGTCTAACATTTTTAAAAACTAAAATTCCTTGATTTCGACTTGTTCGATCTATTTGAAAATTAAAATGAATCAACTTCATCTTAATCTGAAAATAACTTAACATTTTCAACTAAAATTTGCTATTGCAGATCCTGCATTATGAGTTTTTCCCCACTTTTCATGTTAAGGTGTCAGGGACCACTGTTCGTCATAGGAAAAAGGGACCTTATCTTAGTTTTTGGGTCTTTAACGGGTCCTCTGCGGAGGAGGGGATGCTTGGCTCAGAAAGAGGAAGGAACCACAGAGGCTGGTTCGATGAGGACTGCGAGAGGGCAATAGAACAAGGAAAAATGGCCAGACTAAAGATGCTCCAGAGATGTACACGGGCCAGCACTGAAGCATATAGGTCTCTGCGAAAAAGAGCCAAGCAGGTGTGCAGAGGGAAGAAAAGGGACGCTGAAAAAGAGAAGCTCAGAACCCAACTTGTGGCTTATGAAGGATTTAAGAGCAGGAAGTTCTACTAGCAGCTGATGGGTTCAAACCACGGATGAACTTCTGCAGGGATGAACAAGGAGACCAATAAGGTATCATGGACAGATGGACCAGATACTTCAGCGACCTGAACCCTAGTGATGACCGCGAAGCAAGTAGGCCGACCGTAGGGAGTGGCGCAGAACTGGAAGACGAAGTCGTCCAAGAGCCGCCTGAGTTGGAGGAAGTAGCGAAAGTTCTCGCATCCCTCAAAAATAATAAGACGCCAGCAGACGGAATCCCGGAGTTTCTCAAATTTGGAGGGCATACTAATACAAAAACGTAAGTATTCTTTTTCTTTCTTGCCAAGGCCGGACTTACCAGGGAGATATTGTGGAGCTTGCGTTAAGGTAATTTTTTTTTAAACAGAAATTGCGTATTTTTATCTATTGTTAATAGACCCGAACTTCGAAATGGTAGTAAATTACTTCTTAAACTTTTTCTCGAGTTCTTCCTGTTTTCGAAGCTTCAAATTTTGAAATAACACCGTTTGTGTTATAACACCGATTCGAAAAAGTCAAACTTTTGTCTTTATGATGTATAATTTCTTTGACCCTACCTTGATCAGTATATGTACAGCTCACTGAACCGAATACCGAGCAAAATTAAAACAAATATTTCTTTTTTTTTACAGATCTACTGGTAAAGAAATGGACAATTCAGTACAATAAAGATTGAAACTATGAAGAAAATAGAAACCTAAAGGGTCTTAAGGAATACCGGATCGGAAAAAGAGGGTAAATTTCTAAATCGTTATTTAAAAACTGTTCTAATTTTTTGCTACCAAAGAAGGGATATTAAGGTTGAAGGTTTAATAGTAAATTCATACTCCACGGTTCTGAAGATTTTGAAAGTTCAAATCTGCCAGGTGTCATTCGAAACCGTGTCTACATATTTGTATGCAGGTACGTTTATCGAACGGTTAAACACAGATCGATCAAATAGACGACATTGTGTTCGTAATGTATGACTATCATTTTTTCATTAATTATATTTTATCATTTTAAATAACTATTTCTGTACCAAGCCACTTTCGTGTGTTTATATTTTGAATGTTCTACGCTTCTTCAGAATATTCGTGATGAAAAATAAATTTTGATTATTAATTTTTTTTTTAATATACCTAATTTATTTTATGTGCACGACTACACTAAGCTCCCAGCGTATATCCGGCCTTGTTTCAAAATATAAACTCTTAATTTCAATATCTACTGCATCCCATATTGTATATCTGTATCCAGACTGATTACATTTTCTTGTGTTGTGAACTGTTTTGTTTTGTATTTTGTAGACTACTGAAAACTTTTTTCTTCCACCTCAGAATTGTGTTGGTAAAAATAAGTGAATAACGTTACAAATACACTGTTTACCTGCAGATCTACAATAGTATATATTTTTACTAATATAAAATAATTTTAAGTTTTGTTTTTATGTATTTTTTAGGAAAAGGAGCGATCTGTCTGAAAAATGGTTATCTGAATCTCAAGAGTCATTTAATGAAAAATGGGCAAATAAAATTTCAAAAAACGAGGAAGTGCTTAGCGATGAACCCATTTCGACGAAGAAGGAATCTCTGGACACAGTACCTAATATGAAACCTTTTGTCTTAGAGCGATTTCCGTCCTTATTCATCAGCAGGAACGTTCAAAGATCGCTTGAAAAAGTAACGCCTGAACCTCTCAGAACATCAATAATAAATAATAAAGTAAAAAGAAATGATGTCAGTACACTTGATGGTACAAATTTGGATCGAAAAAATTTGAATTTACCAGAATCTGACGAAGCTGTCAAAAAAATATCAAAAAAGCAATCTAAAAATTCAAGTTCTGTTCCAAATTTCATTCGGCATCATAAGCATCGGAAGGCTGCGCTGACTACAAAACAAAATAAGGTAGGTAATTATTACTTTATTTAGTTATAGGATGAACCATCTGTTAAAAGGTCACTAAAGTGGAAAATAACCTAAATTCTTTTTATTTATTTCTTTAATATACAACTGTAAAAATAATATATACAAGCAAATTGGCTAATTGAGAAAATTATGGCATTTTCAAAATGTCAATACGGTAGGAATCACCCAGTGGTTGCACTGAGTTGCACTAATTTATAACTCACAAATTCTTAATTAAGAAAAATTTGAAAATCAATACTTTTTGTATTGTTATACTCCGGATTGCATTATGTATAGATACAGTAAAATCTGGATATAACGTTTTCCTCTGGATCCTTCATAAAAAACGTTATATAAAATCGAAATGCAATAACAATGTAATTTCTTGTCACTATTTATACACATAGTCGTCTGTAACTACAAATATGTACATACATATATTGTGTAAGCAGTAAACGCATAAATTTTGTTGAACGTAATAAAATACATTTAAAGTTATTATTAAATTTTATTAATTAATTAAAATATGTAAGCATTGAAAAACAAAAAAGACTAGATCAGTGACAAGACATACGTAGTTGAATAATTAAACAAAATAAACGAAAACTACTTTCGATGTTTATCAAATTATGTAAAAATAATTTTTTTTAAATAGTCGGAAAAATGAGAAAATTCGACGTTATATAGCATATAAATGTTTCATCGGATAGGAATTAAATGTTTTTATACTTTATTTAGACGGGACCTATAGAAAAACACGTAATATCGAGAAAAACGTATCAAAGAAAGTTATATCGAGGTTTTACTATACCTAGTGACTTAAGTACAAAACCACAAGTGAATAATTATAATAAAACTTTGTTTTATGTTTCAGGAAAAAGAAGAATATGCTTCGCAAATCGGAACATTGTCACCATATTTTCTTGGAAGGACTCTCGTCCTGTCCATTTCTGGTAAATAACTTTTCTCAAATACGAACTGACCTTAGACGGCGAAATATTGACCAAAGGGTTTGCTATCCTTAAAAATTTACAAGAAATGTGTATTTTTGTGTGATTGTCTGTTATTTTTTTTTAAGTGACCTTAGGTCCGCCGTCGATGAACTAACCTAAAGTATTTCTTGTGGTTTCAAAGATCTTTATTACTGTTCTTCCATCTTCATGTTATAATTAGAATTATTTATTATTTTTAATGATTACCTATAATTATTGTACGGAGATCTTTATTTTTTTTTACTATTTTCTATTTTAGGAAAAATAAATTGTTTACTAAATATATATTTAGATATTAATAATTCATTCGCCTATGTTTTGTCAAATCTATTTTTTTAATTGTTGATAAAAAGTGAAAAATTTATGTAAGTAATAATATGGTGGTTAATATCATGATAATTAAGGTATTTTAATTCCACAATGATTCATTAGCGGGTTCTTTCAATTGAAGGATTTGCACACGTTTCCTCTTAATTTTTGAAGTGTTGTTTATACTAAATATGTTTCGTTTTTCATAAAATGTTAAATTCATCATATCTTCCCCCTGAGAAACAAGGGGAAAAGTGGTGTGTCTATAGAACAGAGAAGAAGTTTCCAATTACTTTTCAACCTAAGAAAATTAATTTTTTTTTTTTTTGTACATATGTCTAATATACTCACTGTAACATTCTAGAGTTAAATATTTAATGGAATAAAAAAAAAATATATAATATAAATCTTTGAGGATCATTTTAATTATTATGATCCACTTTTCAAAGTTAATAACATTATTATCTAAAAATTACGCGAAAAACGTTTTTCTAACTTTTAGTCTATCATTCATGAAGTTAAATTTTGAATTATATATTATATTTTTATTAAATTTGTATTTAAAAAATGTTTGTTTAGTAGATTTAATTAGTCACTCTTTTTAAGAGAACTATTATTTTTTTGTCGTAAGATAAAAAGATTTAGCGTAATAATTATATACAAGTTTCAATATTTGTAATAAACTTGTATATTAAATACATTAATTTTTTTGACGAATGTATGAGATATACAAATGAAATAATGTCGGGCCTTAGTCTATTGAGTAAAATGCACCGAACCCATGTCCACATCGATTCAATTGCCCTAAACAAGAATAAGATGGATCTCAAAGAAGAATCTTAATTTGAGGGCTTTATAAATAACTAAATTAAGTTGATTAAAACTGAACATCGGAAAGTTTTGTCAACACTCGTACTATGTCGAAATTGTGGCAAAATGTTTTCAATTGTTGATCATTTTCAGAGAATTATTTTTGTTATTTATCCACCCCCTTTTATTAATTAAAATAACCTGTATTTTCGGAGGGGGGCGCGTCTCCAAGTTTTCTGTAGGTGTGTGATGTATTACACTTGATCGCATTTTTTTTTTTTTTTTTAAATTAGATATATTGAAAAATATTTTAAACGAAATATGTTTATTTCTAGAAAACCTTTACAACTTGAACCCCCTTCCGTTGGAAATTTTGAAGTTAGTGTGCATGGAGCATCCAAAATACTATGAAATTTTAAGATATTTCCGAATTTTTAAGCACCCCTCATGATTTTTTTTTTTTTCAAAATGTATCTTTGTACTTATAAGTCAAATAATTAACCTGTGATATCTCAACATATTAACAAAGCTTGTTCTTTAGCTGTTCACAAATTATACGAAATATATATTATTTCTCTTTCTTTGCTTCTAAATTAGTATTAGTGATAATAATAATAAGTTATTAATAATTAATAATGATATTAAATGTAGTATACCTATTGTTATTAATTAATAATAAATTATTTTTCAAAAAGAAATAGAACGAACAAATACTTTGTTAAAATGTTGTAAGTATAGTACAATGTGATATTCATTATGTATTTTTTCAATTTCTTTTCTTTGCATTTTATTTTTATTCTGTATGATAGAAATTTATAAATACTTTTCAAGGAATTGCGTAAATTTACTAACCCTCTTCTACCAAACGTTCTTACCAAAGGAATAATATATATATTATGACAACCTACCAAAATATATATATATATATTTAAAAAGAATTATAAATATTATTCTAAACTAGTTGAAATATAGTGTTTCTATTTATGTGATCCTGACTTGTCCCAATTTTCTCCAGTCGCATGTAAAGGAAAAAAGGAAACCATACTGTTTTTTATTTATTTCATTTAATTATTGTGTTTTTTTTTTTACACAGTTAATCTACAATTTAAAATAATACACAACAAAAAAACATTTTGAGACAATAATATTTTGATAAGTTTCTACAAAGAAGAGATGGGCTCGAAATTCAGTCAGACATTTAAAACATTTTTAGACAATTCTATAGTCGAAAAGAAATAATGAGTGATCCAAGTCAGTTGAAGGAAAAATAAGAGAAATGCAATTTATTCATAATACATGGCAATGACTGACGAATACATTGTATCATCTACTTTTCCCTTACGGTGGGTTGGCAGGTCAGAAGTTGCGTAAAGTTAGTTGACGTCCATAGTGTCTGAAGTTTTTTATTATTTTTTGGCAAGTCATATTGATCAGAGCGGAATGCGAAATGCAGTATTTACTAATTAACATAAGCTAGGGTAACAAGATACTATTCCGAGAGACATATCTCGACTTCTAACGGACTTTCTATTGTTCAATAAAAAAAATAAAAACACTATATAATATATTTCCGTCCAAAAATCGTAATGCGAAAGAATTGTGAGCTATTTCTTGATTACAACCCCCTTTTTTTTTTTTACTTCACGTGTTTGTATTACTTCAGGTAAGCAATAAACGAAAGTATTTTTGAAGAATTTTTCCAAGGACACAGCCATCTGTGTGAAAACAGCAAGCCAGTCAGTTTCAGCAATAAAGTGACTTCATATATAAAGGCTCTGCTGAAACAAAAAGTAGTTCGTTATATTTTCTTATTTTGTTCGCATTTTTTTTTTTTTTCAGGGGCTCGGCATTTTTTTACGTAAAAAGGTTTTCAACATATCAAGGTTTGACTGTATATACACAATAGTGTATCGTAACAATAGCTCTGTACATTAAGCCTTCTGTAGTGTCTTGTTTATACTACAGTATATTACAACAATGGATTCTACACTGACATAGAGGCAAAGTGCGGCCATTTCGCACATTGGTCGGCTCAGTTAGCCAAAGCCTGAAGTTTTTAATGTTTTACTATCATTTCGGACTTTGGCTTCTGCCCAACAATATTTGCACAAATATCTTCCCAACAACCATATTGTATATATTTAATATTCGATAGGAGAACCTATAATGCTTCACTGAAAGGACTGACGGGAGGGTCAACATTTTATTTACGGATACAAAGCCCGAAATGTTATTAGAATAAACTTTTTTTTGGACTCTGCCCAAGTCAGTTGGTCAATGTGCGAACTGGCCCCATTTTGGCCGTAACATATACACGAATACAAACTCGTGAGGTAAAAAAATATTCATCGTGATCAACTAATAGCTTACAATTACCACGAATTTTCTGAAATATCATCTTGGCTACTCAGAGACTTCTATCTTCAACTGTGAAAATTTACTTCTGGATCTAAAACCAATCCCCTGGAGCTGGTTTAGACTTCAATGGTGGTACACTCTTAACCACCTCTTCTTGCTCGGTCGATTGTGAGTCTGGAACTAGCAAATGCGGCGAAGCTGACCTCTCCTCTTCTATCTGCGTTGAAAGTTCTTCTCTTGGATCTTCTTGTATTGGAGTAGGACAACTCCTTATATCCTCAGCTTCTGATAACTGATTTTCTATCTCCATTGCTTTATTTTCGTAGCACATCTCCATTTCTTTACCAACAACTTTACTGTCCTCTTCCAATTCACTTTTGTTAAATTCAGTTTTGATTTTACTTATTTTAAACTTGGCATATGCAACCCTCGTTGCTGGCGAAACAAGGGATAGTTTCGGATTGTACTCTACAAGTTTCGCAGGATCCATTGACGTGAAAGCAGAGCCCTGGTGTTCCAAAATGTGTCGTCGTGCGCTCTGCCGTGATCTCTTCGCTTGCGCCTCGCTTGTACTTCCGATTGGATCTTGTGTTATCGTCCCTTTCCGAACCATAGCGTTCCAGTCCGTTTTAGACTTCTTAGATGACACTTTTCTTCCTATGGCCCTAGCTATTTTCGTGAAAACATCTTTCGGCTTTTCCTCTGACTTAATTGCATCCTGGATTACCCCCTCTACGAATCCAATGTGGAAGTCTTTCAAAAGTCGTCTTTCCATTACTCGCCCCTTCTTACCTGGAACTAAAATACATAAATCATTACTGACTGTATACAACAATAAAAAATGGAACATAGCATGTTATATAATCATAAAAACGTTACAATAACATGTTGATGAAAACATTATATAATCATTTGATTCGGATTAGTTGGAAGATTCGGAACAGTTGGTTGCCAAGACCATCAATTATGTGCTTAAATTTATTATTTGGATGCTCTTGTTTGCAGATAAGCGCAATGTCGAATTTGACCTCAAGATGTTTTAGCAGTAATAAATATTTTCGGCCATGAATTATTTTTGAGTTATACACAAATTTTGTTTATTAAAATCATCCTATACTGTCCCATATTCCCCCTCATAAACCTATATCAGATCCCCCTCCCACTTATTTTAAAACACCTTTATTAAATCTCCATACAATTGAAAGCTCGATCAAACAATAATTTTGAACCGTAATAGTCTAAAACATGCCGAATCAACTGTATTTTCTAATCTCGTCTAATGTATAAAGATTCTCAAAGCTAAAATGACTTTTATTGAACACTGAACTTTTGTTGAACGTACGTAGTTTCGTTTTGGGTATTTAAGATGAGAGAGACCTGGGATGCACTTTTCAATTGTGAAAAAATCACATTTCTTCCATTCCAGTTCTGCAAGAACTATTTTGACATTAGATCGAAATTTAATTTTAAAAAAATACTATCTTTTGATGTTTATTACTGTGTAAGATCAATATTAGATGCAAATAATTTATGGTTTCCAAATTTACTTTGTGAAGCTCCATTCTAGGAATAGATAATTAAAATACACAATTTCTTTGTCAAACTTCACTATATATTCTCAAATACTCAACTAGTTTCGCCGTGCTTGTAAGTGACTCTTCGCCGAGTTTGTAAGTGACTCTTGATAATGCCTTAACACGGCGAAACTAGTTGAGTATTTGAGAATATATAGTGAAGTTTGACAAAGAAATTGTGTATTTTAATATTAGATGCCATTTTGTGACATTTAAAACCGAAATATCGTGGGAATACTACATAATAGCTATGTATATATATGTACATATATAGTTTCACTTATTTCAGAACTTATTTCTAACAAGTCGTGCAATATATAGCTATTATGCAGAATTCCCTGGATATTTCAGTTTTAAATGTCTCAAAATGGCGTCTAATATTGATCTTACACAGTAATAAATTTCAAAAAGAAGTATTTTTGAAAATTGAATTTTGATCTAACGCCAAAATAGTTATTTCAACATTTCTTTCATTCAAGTATTTTTATTATTATATTGCTTGTTTTGGATTAGAGTCGGATCTGCTAGCAGACTCCTACCCACTAATCCTACTTATCCCCTCAACATTTACCAAATTAGACTGTACCTAAGCATCTCAGTACCATGCTAGGAGCCTCCAACACCGCGCCGTATATTTTATCCTCGTACATTTTTTCGCCTGCTCAACCATCACCACATCGCCCCATCACCAGATCATCTCATTACGTGAGTAGCCCCCCTCCTCATCTCATCATTATTATTTTACTAATTTTTTGAACTTTTATTTTTATATTAAACGTTATATTCGAAGTTAAGTTTTAGTTATATTTATCTTATGTTTTGTTATCTCTTATTATTTTTCAGTTGGCCAACTCCATCAATCTTATTATTTACCCTTATATATTCTCCAATATTTTATATATATATGTATCTCCATGGTATCTCCAATACCCTTATATATATACTCCAGAACCGCCACAGGTTTTGTAGCTGGTTATTTGGAAATTCTTATTTTGGGATACCACTACCTGCCTATACAAAATATATATATATATATATATATATAATGATAACTCCACTTTAGCTTAGAATTCATAGGTTCAAGGCACGATACACGATATTAGATACTGTCCTATATTCAACCAGAGATGCTGGGCCACCAATGGCCCGGGACATAATTCTTCTGGGGGATACAAATTCCAAGGTTACACCCTGAGCCAAAACAAAACGAAAACGATTGAACTTCTGTAGCCTGAGGCAAGCACCGTACGTCCATTTCCATACAAAAATTATTGAAGTTTTGTCTTTCTCATATTAATATGAATAGTTTTTTTAAAAACGCGGTCTTAACCTCATTAAGACATTCTGGTGAACTATACAAGATGAAAGTAATTGTAACAAAAGACTATTATTACTGTAATTGTTTACTTTATTGTATCTATTTGAGGAAATTTGCTAAATAATTGTAAATTTCTCCATTTCCCTAGGGGAAAAACAGAATTTCTTTTCCTTCTTTATATAGCCACTGAGGTAGCCAGACTTATGAACGATATTCTTTTTCAAATTGACATTTATGGCATAATCGTTGTCGAGAGAGCGTGGTAACATTGATACCATGGTATTGACACTCACTGGGATATTGATCATTTGACCGACGATAACCTAACTCGATCCTTGCAGCCTGCGTATCTGCATGTGAGGGAGTCAAACGAAACCGTTACTCTGACTGAACGCTTAAATCCGTCCCTTAGAACACTGCGCCTTACGGAGTTTGAAACTAATCACGACCTCCGTAGGGAACTCTTCTCGAAGTACGCCAATGATGCTCCTATTAGTAGGCTTCAAATCATTTTTGAACCACAATGAGATTACTTTGCCCTCATATATCGCGACATTTCAAGAAAATCGGGAAATTTTCAAATCTCTCCAAATTCACAGACTCGTATCATTTTTAGTTTTTGAAATACACTCTCAGAGCCCAGAATGTGTTGTAACACATACACCCCTCTTCAAAACAACACTTGGTTCATTTGGATCGGATAATTAGTCTCTGAGATATGATCCGGCCGCCACGAATGCCGGAGCGATAGTGGCACAAATTTGCATTCTTCCTCTTTAAAACGAGAGCATGATGGCGGCGCTTTGTCAATTTTTAGCCGAGCTATTAAAGTTTGAAATTACTTCGACAGAAACTGTCGTTCATTTGGGCGCGATTGCCCCCTCCCCCCCCCCCCCCCACACACCCGGCATCGGTTTGAAAGACGTTTCGTCAAAATGAGGGGGTACATTAACCCTTGTGCCCGCGCCACTACACTGCCGGAGATCTAGCAATACTAACCTGCGCTTTCTTTGGGATCGATTTTGGGTGTTTTCATCCCATTGTTGTGAAGGATGTCAATAAGCTCAAACCTCAAGGTAGAAATGTCCTGTCGGATTTCCATCACATCATCTTCAGTGATTCCCACCTCATCTCGCTTTCTCTGCTCAGCAGTTACGTATCTTCTGATCAGTAATCTCATTACTGTGTCATGTCTGCTCCTCGCAAGACTAATTGACTTTTTCTGAAACAGTTTTAAACTTGAAAAACTACATATTACATAAATAAAAAACACGTATAAAGTTTGTAAATATTACTATCAGATACACATACACAAATAGACAAACCTGATTACGTATAACTGTCCCGAATTCTCGGTCCATAATAAAAACAAAATAAAAAATGAAATTAGTCTTTTAATACGGACTGAACATATGAAAAGGAAGAAAAGTCCGAAATAATAAACTTCTTAAAAAAATTCCCCGAAGTTGAGAACGACAAACTCAGTAGTACAGACGTTTCAAAACATACTATCAGAACCAAAGACCTAGATCCTATTCATAAACGGAACTATCGTTACCCGAAAGTTTATCGTAAAGACATACAGACAGAAATCGTCAAACTCTTAGAAAACAAAATAATCAACATTCAAGCTCTCTATACAAGAGCCCCGTTTGGATAGTACCAAAGAAGGTAGATGCCTCAGGTAAAAAGAATATTCGAATGGTCATTGACTACCGCAAACTTAATAAAAAGACAATAGAGGATAAATTCCCTCTTCCTAACATTGAAGACTTATTTGGCAAACTTGGCAGAGCAACCTACTTCTCAGCCCTAGCATCAGGTTTTCATCAGACACTAGACAGCATCACAGGACACTATGAAACTCCGGTTCATATTCTAAGCCAGAACCAAAGCAAGTAGTGCAGCAGAATCCTGGACTTTCAAGATACAGGGCTGTGGTAGGGGCCAACTCACACAGGACACACAATAAGCCAACTCTGGCAGCGATGACACCATCAGCCCACAGAAGAAAATAAAAAGCACAAAATTCCCTTAAGAGACGTAGAAGTTTGAAGTGGTTGTTATGTCTGTTCCATTATTTTTATTAGAGCCCAGCTATCCTCCCCTGAGAGTTGCTAGGTTAGGTTAGGTTTTTATGACTCATGCCCGGGCTTTAAGAACGAGGTCATATCGCCTACTACCAGAGCGCTCTTTCGTCACTCTGGTGGACATGAGCCTACTCTGACTCTACTCTGGGAGTCCTAAATTTTGCCTACCCTAAATTTTTATTCATCTAGGTTAGGGGTCTTTAACGAGTACCTGACATCGTACAGGCTCGGGACCATCGCTTAACGTCCCATCCGAAGGACGGCGTGCTTAAGTTTATTTATTAGAGTTGCTAGATTAGCAAGAGAGTCATACCATGGATGAGGAAGGGCTGAGTCGAGAGCCACACCGGGCCAGAGATCCCAATGTGGTTACACTGGGAAGCAGGTTGAAGGGGGCTGGGAGAGCCTCGTCATCCTCGAAATAGCTCACCCACAGCTTGGAGCGGGCGAATTTCCATTCAACGTCTGATCGTTCCTAAACACAGCCAATATTGTTAGTTTTATGGAACGGATTTATATTTATTAAATGAATAAAACAAACTTATTTTTGAAATATTGTCTATTCCACTAAAGATATATATATATAACTACCGGTTTCGGCTTTATACCATCGTCAGGTCTAGTTATGAACTAAGTCAGTTTGCAGAGAGCGACCCTTCTAATACATCTCGGGTGAAAGGGTGCTATTAAAACTTGGGAGTCCCCCGGCTGTACCGTTAGCTAACTCATGAAATATTTCCTAACAAAACCTAGTTCTAAATTTACATAAAACAATATCACTAGACTAATACGTGGTAAAATAACAAATAAATAAGTACAAATACAAATAAATAATAAAAATAGAAATAAAATTAATAATAATATTAAGATTTAGATAACATTAAACATATATGTGGAACCAAATATTAATAACAGATAATACAAACATATATGTGGAAACAGAACTGGTTCAGGGTGTTAACAAAGGGGAATAGTTGAAATAAATTTGGTCATTCATACAAATGTTCCGTTTGGTAGCTTTATTTATTTCTAATTGTTCTAAGCTATCAAGTAGCCTGCTTTTTGAGCAATAATGGAGATATTTGATGCCTGTAGATGGGTCGAAAGTGTGGCTATTGTCAATTATGTGGGTCGATTTAGCTAAAAATCAATATGTGTCGTCATTAGAGGGTTCTGGATTCACATATAAAATTTCGTGCCGATACATTCGTTCTATCGGGAGTTACCGTGTTCACAGACACACACATACACATACAGACAGACAGCATTTTTTTTCCCTATTTGGAATCTGGAGTTGAAAAACGTGAAATTACGTTAAAAACTCCGCATCTAATTTTTAACCGATTACATAACTTCCCCTATACTTCGTATTCCCAATATAATGAAGTAATTCCCAATAGAATGAATGTATCGACACGAAATTTTATAGGTGTGTCCAGAACCTTCTAAGGATGACACCTACTGATTTTCAGTCAAATCAATCAAAGGAAAGGAGGATTAGGGGGAGACTTAACACAGTTGTTGTTGATAACTGCGTTGTAATAAAAGTATCGACAAAAAATTTCATGTAAGAACTCAAAACTTCATAAGGAAGACACTTATCAAATATCAGCAGAATCGGTAGAAGGGAACGGCGGGATCAGAGGGACAAAACTCAAAACCCAAAAACTAGCGATGTAATGAACGTATCGACTTGAAATTCTATATTTGAAGTCAAAACCCAATGAGGACGTAACCTGTAAAATTTTAGCGATATCGGCCGAAGGGAAGGGGGGGTTCTGGGGAGGGGTCCAATTCAAAAACCCTAATAACTGCCGATGTAATGAATTTATTAACACCAAAGTTAGTATGAGGATTTAGGAGTCGCTATGTAAGTCACCTATTGAATATTAGCGCAAACGGTCGACTGGTTTTGGAGGGGAAGCGAAAAGTTAATTGATTAATTCATTCTGGGGAAGTACATGCCGATGATTCACCGACGAATTTTTGTTTTAATTTTTGGAACTGAAGGTCGGAAGACATGAAATTCCGTTGAAAACACGGCAATTTCTGACCGATTGCTTCGTATAGCTGGGGAAGTGAAAATGAAATAAATGATAAAATAAATAATAAAAACTAAATGAGTATAAAAAGGACACAAACGTCCTCCCATCCTAATCCAACAGTTGGTGCGACTTAAACATCTGTCATAGTCATAGAAGTCATATCTCCAGCAAGGATACAAGTGTGTCATACTCATGGGAGAGCCGTCTTCATAAAGCTAATATTATAACAGACCCAAGTGATTTGACTCCATACCCTGAGTTCGTTCAGAACTGTTTTGAAGCAGGATTTACCCCCGCTGTTACTACCATTTACACCGATGGTTCTAAATCCCAGAGAGGTGTTGGAGCTGCTTTTCTGGATCCCCACAATAAATATTCAAGACAAATCCAATTAAACCGTATTTCTACAATATTTTCAGCCGAGAGTCTTGTGTGAGGCGCTCCAGTATCTCTACAACCGACCTTTGGAGCATGCCATTATACTATCCGACAGTCTCAGCGTTTTAACAGCTCTCAGAAACCCCTTGAAGATCGACAATCCTCTTTTGTTTGAAATCATTCAGCTACTGATCTCTCTGTCTAAGACCAACACTACCGTATATCTGATGTGGATCAAGGGTCACAGTGGTAACAAGTACAACGATCAAGTTGACAGGCTGGCCAAGGAGGCGGCCGAGTCAGGGAGTCTCATGGACCTCTTGACAACCTCAGACATCAAAAGAGCATCGATGCTGATATGGCAGAAAGAATACGACGCAATGAAGGGGAGCTTCTTCACCATGATCCAGCCTGATATCCCTTCCCATCCATGGTTCCACCACATTCATCGAACCAGACACTTCTTCACTTCCATTTGCCGCCTTCGATTCAATCACAACCGATTACCATTCCACCTTCATAAAATCAAAATTGTAGCTGCGACGGACTTACTCCAGCTGACTCCAATCATGTCTTGTTAGCCTGTCCACTAACTGCCCTCCACAGAGACCAACTATTTCGTACCTTAATATCCCAACTTGTCCCCCTACCAACCGATATCAGTCTCATAATTAGTAGAGTTAAAAATATTGAGATCCTAGACGCTCTTTTCAATTTTATTTCTGCAAATAATATAGTCTTATAGTTACTCCAATTTTAATCCTAATTATATCTTGTAAAATTATTTAACTTATTTAACCCACCCTTGTAATGGCTCTAAAATCAGATTTAGGAGGAATAGGTCTAATCCAGGAAAATTGTTTATTTAAATCAATACATTTTGGCTAAAAACAGCAAAGAGTACACAATCCATGTTGACCATTCATATAGAAGAAATTTTCTGTGATGATTTCAAAAGAATTAGTTGAAATTTTAATATTTAATCGCTTTATTTATACTGTGGGGAGATTGAGTGGCCGCTTGTGAGGTGAAAGGTAAATGAAAACAACCAATTTTACGGAAGGATTGTACAAGAACAGGTATCTTTCAATTTTTGGATTATTGTATGCTGATGAATACCGATTTAACCTATAATAGTATGAAATCAAATAATAATTTTATAATTAACTTATTTCATATCTATCAATAACATAATAATCTAATTATTTGGATACAATATAAGTATATAAGTACAATTATTAAAAACATAAGTTTCCCTAAGGGCTGAGTGCGGGATCCTGGTGGGGATCCCTTGGGGTGGCCTGACGGGCGGTATTGGCCGGGCTAGGGGGTTTGGGGCGGCATCACCGGGCTCTCTGGACTTAAACGGTCCCGAGCTTGGAGGGTGTGAACGGCCTCGCACACATGCACATCCTCGTTCACAGGCCTTGTTGTGCTAATGTTTACTGTCTGTCTAAGTGTGCTTGCAGAGAGCGGCCCGGTGGTGCGGTTCCTTGTCCCCTGGTTCGGTCTTGCGGCTGGTTGGGTGCCCCGGGGTTCTCCCCTGGGCTTTTCTTATTAAATTAGTAAATAACTAATAAAAAATAATGATATTAATTAGTCGGAGTGTTCGGAAAAATGCCTCAATATAATGTTTGACGCGTTGGGTACTGTAAATTAGTATTATCCAGGTCTTCTTTAATGTTCATATGGACCAATTTAACAAAACAAAATTTCATTTTGAACTTTTTAGAAGGTTGTGCTTCAAATTGGCTGGGAGTCATTCACTTTTACGAAAGAACGAATTGTATAGGTATGTCAAAACTTTCTTCTTTATAGGAAAGTTATGACAGAAAAGTTAACCATTTTTCTCTTAAGTAGTTAATGAAAACCCCTGTAGATTATAGATGAAGATACACACAATTTAGCTAAGAATGTAATGAGCAGATATATTGTAGAAAGCAACTAGATTTGGGTGACTAATAAACATTGCTAAAAACTACAAAGGTGCATTAGTTTACTAAAACTATATGAACAAATATTAGCCATGCTGTGTGTCTACATCAGTGTTTGCTCTCTGTTACAATGGGGGGGAGGGGGGGGGGGGGGGATTGAATCTATTAAATAATTAATAAGATGCATCAGTCCAAAAGAATTTATTTTAACCACAACTAGTTTCGTCAGTGTCCATCTGGTCCCTGATAGGTATCCAGTCCTTTGACCTCTTCTGCAATAAGATAACCACCTGATGATGTCGGCTTGACTGACGAAACTAGTTGTGGTTAAAATAAATTCTGTTGGACTGAAACATCTTATTAATTATTTAACAAGTAATTCCACTACATCTGCCTACCACCAAGAAATATTGAATCTATTACTTACAGAAATTATTTGATACGAATTTGACATCATAGCAATGAGCATATTCAGAAGTACAATTATGTTAATCACAGAATAAGAGCCGAACATGAGAAGTGCCCAAAATCTTGTGAAACCTTTGATTCCAGTTAATTCAAAGTTCATCAAATCGACCAAACCGAAGCCAGCCCAAAACAGTGACTGGGATGTCTCAAACAAGCTGGGATCAGTCAAAATTAAAACAATCAGAAGAATGTGAAGGAAAAAAAATTTGTTAGAAATATAAAAATTAGAAACTACAATTCAGGAGAGACCTATAGAACCGTCGGTTCAAAAAATTATTTAAGTCAAAAATTAAAAAGTTCAATGAGCAATGTACAAATGACAAATTAAAAAAAAAAAGTCCAAAGGTCAAAGTTAAATGAAACCAATTCAGAAGGTCAAGATGAAAAATTATAACGTGCAATGGTCAAAGTCCAAATGCAAATGTCGAAGTTCAAAAAATCCCAATACATTAAATGGTTAAACGTTTAATGATCAAAGTCCAAAATATTTTACAAAAGCGATTAAAGGTCAAAACATTTAGATTTGAGATTGAAAGATTGACCTACAAACAATTGACGAAGAAAAAATTCGAAAATTTCAGAGTGGCTAGCATAATGTTTGCCTTTCCACTCAAAAACAAATATATACATATAATATATTTGTAAAGTAAAGCTTGCTAACGCAAAAATCATACTTAACGTACTTAGCAAATCGCCTCCATATTGAACAGGCCCGTTCTTGAGTGTCAAAATCTGCTTCTCCATTAGGACGATGATAACATTTTGACTTCTCCAAATCAGCATAGTACCACATCAGTTGGTTCAGACCTGAAAAAAAAGTCTAATATAATACACACATTTCGGAATTTTGCATATGCTGTCTAGAAATTGGAAGACGCCGGTTGCTCAGATGTAGCATGGTAGCCTAATGAGCTAAAGATAGCGGGTTCGAAATCCAGCCGAGCCCCTTAGGTATTTTACATGGGAGGTGACGTTAAGTGATGGTCCCGAGCCTGCACGATGTCAGGTACTCATTAAAAATCCCTACCCTAAGTGAATAAACCTGGATAGGCAAAATTTAGGAACCCCACGGTCGGGTCATGTCCACCAGTGACGAAAGAGCGCTCTGGTAGTTGTTAAAGCCCGGGCCTGAGTCATAATAACTAATGTCTAAAAATTAGATATGTGGTTTTAAAACTGAAACAGCTCTTCAATGGTGTATCTTAAGGGTAAATAAAAACTGAAGTTTTCTTGAAAATGGATCCTGACAATTGGAAACACCTTTCTTCCAATATTTCCTGTTGCAATGACATAACATATGGCTAATAGTTTAAGTAATATACCCTTACGAACTCACCACAACCAAAAGCGAAGAGAACAAGTGTGTAAATGAAAAAGAACTTAATAATATCAATAATCATTCTTCCAAGAGATATTTGCAATGGTCCCAGATGAGGGTTAACGCTGAAGATATGTACCAGCTTCAGAAAACTGCAAATAGTTATAATATTATTATGTATTAAAATTTACAATAAAAATTCATATAAATATATTGATAGGTGAACCAGCTCGAATTATTTTAAACAAACTAAGTTTTCTCTCTCCCTTAGGAGTATCGGAGTGTTTAGGACACTCCTCCTTTGGCCGATCTGGCTAAAAATCAATAGGTATCTTATTTATGGATTTCTGAATGCACATACAATATTTCATATGGATACCTCCATTATATCAGGAGTTATAAGGGTTTTGAACTAAGCCCCTCTTCCATTTGGCTCAAAATCATGAAATTTCTTACTCAAGGACTTTTCAATCCACATATAAAATTTTGGGTGGATGTATTCATTCTATCGCGTAGATTTTATTATAATTATTGGATTCAGGAGGACTAAACATAAAATTCCGGGGAAAATTCAACATCGATTGAAAGAGCGATATCATAAATTCCCATATACTATGTATAGCTGCGGAAGTAAATTAGAGAAAATGAAATTGCTACAAAAGTCACGTGCATTAAAAACGAATTCATTGTATTTGCCTTACTCTTCCTTCAAAAGGAATTAATTTTTTAAAATACTTAACACCACTTCTTTTCGAACATGCAGAACAAATAAAAGTCTAACAAACATAATAAACCAGGGACCGAACTACTGAAGCGTAAATACACAACTGAAAGGTAACTGAAGCGTAAATACACAACTGAAAGGTAACTGAAGCAGTAGTGTTGTCATCTGCAGCACAAAAGAAGACGGGGAGTACTCAGTACGAATCAAACGCGCGTTAACTTTAAAAACTACGGGAGCTGATTTCAAAGTCTGTTCCAATCTTCAAAATGTATAATCTTTTATAAAATACATAGTTTTCGTGTTGGGCACTAATAACTTTACGAAATCACCCTTTTTCCTGTTTTTTAAAAAATTATTTATGTCTTTAATAAATTGTTTTAGTATCCTAAGACTTCCATGGGGTTTTAAAGAAGTAATCCAGGTTCAATAAATAAATTCAATTAGAGAAAATGTACGAAAGTCAACCCTAAAAACTAACTCAAATCAGGTGCCAAAAAATTTGATAAACATCAGTTAGTATAAATATAGAGTAAGGCTTCGTTCGTGCTCATTACAATCAGCTATTGTAAAATTAATCTATTTAAAACTTAGTTAGTTTATTAATACCTACTAATTAAAGTGTCTACGTTGCATCTATAGAGGTGTCTACGACGGACAGGACTGGAGGAGAAGAACGAATCAGGAGCTATACGCTTTGTCGCAAGAACCGGACGTAGTAAGGTTTGTAAGACTCCACAGACTAAGATGGGCAGGACACTTGGCAAGAATGGGGGACCATGATGTGCCAAAGATGACATTCCTGGAGGAAATCCACGGGACCAGACGTGTTGGGAGGCCGAAGCTGCGTTGGAGGGACGGTGTTGCGCGTGATGCGAGGACCCTACTTGGAGTCAGGAACTGGAGAGCAGCTGCACAAGACCGAGACGACTGGCGAAGGCTGATCCAGGAGGCCTTGACTCAGAGATGAGTTGTTGCGCCGATGAAGAAGAAGAAGAAAAATTAAAGTGTAGTGTATTACCTGAAAATCATTCCAGCAGCAAATGCCCCTTCCGATATTAACATGGGATCAAACATATCCCACTTCTCCCGCGGGTAATAGGGATCTATACCTCTGGACGCTTCTCTCTGAAATATAAACAATTAAATTAGTTAACATATTCTTATAATAATTATATATATTAAATCTTGCAATACAAACACATAAGGGATAAATAATAATAATTATTAAAAAAGAATAATAGAAAATAAATTAATATTTATTATTGTCATCTTTGATTTATTTCATATACATATATTTGTATTTTAATGAGCACATAGTATTGAAACAAATCTATTCTTTTATTATTAAGATGGAAATTTATTATTTATTTTTTATATTTTCCATGTTTTTAAGACGCTATTGTACAGGAGGGACTGGAAAAAACTCCCTTGGGGCTGGAAAAAGGGTCAATTAGGATTATAAACTTGTTGAACTTCCATTTAGTATTTGCTAAGTCGTCGCTGAAGATGGTAGCAATACCGAAAGTACTCCCATATTATATTGAAATTTACAATATTTTAAACAAACGTACATTTTTCTTTATTTTTTTTATAAAACTTTCTTAACTAAATGTGTCGCAAGTTCGTATGTAAGATCTGGGTGAAAAATGAATATCGTATTGAAATTTGGGTCCCCCTGTATTTCTCCAGGAATACTTATCCCACAAATATTATTTGTGACATTTTTCTTTTCAAAAATCTAATTTCAGAATTTGAAAAGAAAAAGAGTATAACCATTGGTAAATTCTGCGTTGGGAGAGTAGTCCCAATCGGTAGGAGGCTCAATGATGGATTTAAAGCCAGATAAAAAATAGTGAAACGTGGTTTTTGCTCCACGTTTATAAATGCAACCGTCTGGGTGAAAATAGGGTGTCGCACTGAAGTTGGGCCTCCCTGTATATCTTCAGAAATACTAACCTTCTTTTCAAAAAAACTTATTTCAGAATTTCATAACAAAAAAAATAGCGCAACATTGGCAAAAAAAAAGTTTGGGTTGGGGGGTTGTCCCCCAATATATAGGAGGTTCAATGATGGATTTAAAATCAGAAGAAAGTATACTGACAAGTTGTGTAGGTTTCATGTTTGTAACTTCAACCGTCTGGGTGAGGTGTTCAAAGCAACTTAAATCACTCCGTACAGATTAGTAATTTGATGATATTTCCTATCAACATTTTGATTTGGGAACTTTATAGTTCAGAAACAATAATTTTTGTTTCTGAATAAAACAAACTTCTTGTTTGAAATATATGAAACTGTTTATGTATATATTTTTTGTGGGATAGACAATATTTCAAAAGAAATTTTGTTTTATTTATTTATTATAAGTTTCCACATTATGTCCGTCAATTTTGTTCCTTTAGGTTATGTTTTCCGGAATATAGAAAAATTTATAATAGGCCGGAAGGGTCGAAATTTCCAAATTTGTATTTTGTTACTGAAGAACAGTCTGTTCGGAACGAATCAGAAAATGTTCCGCTACGTTGAAGAACATTTTATTTGGGCTAATTTAAGTTTCAATCCCTAACTGAAAGTGCGGCCTTAAGATAAAATAGATAGATGCAATGAATTGTGTACTAATCAATTTGAAAGCATTAACTGAACTGCTATTTTAACATTGTCATCCTCTCGAAAACATTCTCGAGAATCATATGGAGGACGTTTCGCCATACTGACTATAATACATTCAATCCTGCGAAACAGGCTTTCTAGATTAAAATAGTGACATACCTGAACAATAAACCAAGCAGTAGCTCTCATAAAAATCCAAGTACAGTAGAATACGTTTGTTATAAAATCCACAATATTCCAAAGATCATTTAAATATTCCAATAATCCATCCGACCACAGAGCTTTGGCTTCATTCCATACAAGACCTGTACACAAAACACCGACAATGTACTACCCCAGCTTAAAGTGTTTGTAATAAATGAAATTGCCGGTTGATGACGCCTGTAGCGCAGAGGTAGAGTGCTTGACTACTACGATCAAGATCGCGGGTTCGGAACCCAGCCTGGGAGGTAAAAATGAAACCTTGAGCATGCAAAAATTCAACATTATTTTTACAGAGATCTATCCATAAAAACTAATTCATAATTACCTACTCTGACAACATGGGGGGATATGACTCCTAGTGAAAGCATGAGTCACAAATCAAAGAAATTTCTGCTCTCCAGAGTAATAAAAAACAGAAGTCGGGTGGAGCGAAGCGATTAATTAATAAATTTGAAGTATACTTACTTATGATGTATAATATAATAACTGACTCGACTAGACCAGGTATTGAGCCCCGTTCTTTTTTTTTCCATTCTGCCAAAATGTCTCTCATCCAGTCTGTACCGAACCATTCTATCACCAGCGCTTCCACCCTTTGGGACGCCATTCCTAGCAACACTGGAAATGTAAAACACTTTTAGAATAAACTCCGTCACCATTGTTGTAGGTAGATTTTTTTTTCTAGGTTAAATCGTGACGTTACGTTAAACCATAATATTGTATTAAGATACGACTTATACATCAAGATAGCTTATACATTTCATACAACAAAAGTTATTAAATCATAGAGTAATAAGTAAATAAATATAAAAGAGAAAATAAATAATATAAATGGAAAATTAAGATTTTTTTTTTTTAGATTTACAAATAGGTATTTACACAAGCAAGTTTACTAAAAGTGTAAAATATTGCATTGTCGTAATATCAAGAAGGGAGAAATCACTCAGTGGTGATTCCCTATGTACTGAATTGTACTAATTTATAACTAGTTACTGTCACTGCTGCTACTAAGTTGATGAAGCGTGGCAGAATGGAGGGCATGGAATAGAGGATTACTGTAGGAACTAAGAGAGGAAAATACTCTTCTAAACTTTTTGTACCTGGATTTAGCTACTTCGGATTTTGACTATTATAGGAAGGATTTTGGATTGAAGAGTTTGTTTGAGCTGAAGATTGGAAGACGCGTTGGTAGAACCCCAAAGTTCAGGTTCATTGGTCCACATCGGTTTCAGCACTGCGTTGTATATAACTCGTTTTATTTTCAAAGTTAATTTAGATCTTTTATCTAGTAGTCTTTGTAACAGTGTGTAGAATTAGTTCATTTCTTGTCTTTTCAGTCTCGTGTGAGGGTTCCATATTAGTCGCTTATCGAGCAGGAGGTCTAAATAGGAGATATATTTTTTTGAAGAGATGGGATTATTGTTAATGTATACTGGGGGGCAGGTATATTTGCGACGGAGAGTAAAGGTGATGTAAACTAACTTCTTATCGTTCACCTTCACTCTCCACTATTTGTACCAGGACTGAAGGGATATCAGGTGTTCCTGGAGGTGTCTCTGGATGATAGGACTGGGTCGGGATCAGGAGAGAGGACAGCCATGTCATCTGCAAAGGAGTGCAGTTGTGTTGATGGATGGGTGGGGATTTCAGCTGTCTACACATATAGTAATAAATATAGAATGAATAATAGAAAAATTATATATATATATAAGGATATACGCAGAATTACTTACTTAGAAAAAATCCATAGGAAGCTGAATGACATATAAATTTAACGAATGGTTTTTTCATGAACAGGCCAGTTTTGGAATTTGGGGCTATCATATAAATGGTTGTGTAGACGGGAAACATGGCGCCCAATTTGGCTATTTCCATTAATTGTTGTACCATTCCCTTCCTTCTGAATCCGGGGAGACCTTCATACCATATTGCTGCTAGAAGTTGTTGTACGTTGGGGTGAGCTACAAACTTACACGAAAAATAATAACATTAGCAGTAATACTAGATAATTCACGAAAAATGTTACTTCAGAATCTTTTAAACTACGTTGATAGGATGAATGAAAACGAAGAACTTGTTTAACTTTTGTATTGTCTAATTCCACAAAAATGTATACATAAAGTGTTTCGGCTTATGACATCGACATCACATACTTCAAAAGTGACATTTAAGTTTGCTAAGCTGCCATATTTATATAATCCTCAGGTTACTAGAGATTAACTAAGATTGTGACACCCTGTCCCTTAGAGAATTTCATAAGGGGGTGGGAAGTCCTACCTTAACATAACATTAAAAATATTTGAGTTGTCATTAATGTAAAAGAATAGAGAAAATATAATAGTAAGAAATTGATTAAAAATACAAATTAAAAAAGAGGGCGCCGGTAGCTCAGTAGTATGCGTGCTTGACTTCTGAGCTCAAGAACGAGGGTTCGTAACCCGACCAAGGCCCTTAGTTTATTTTATCTGGGAGGTAAAATAAACTTAAGCAAGCCGTCCTACGATGGGACGTTAAGCGATGGTCCCGAGCCTGTACGATGTCAGGTACTCGTTAAAGACCCCTACCATAGGTGAATAACAATTTAAGGTAGGCAAAATTTAGGACTCCCACAGTAGAGTCGGGCTCATGTCCACCAGAGTGACGAAAGAGCGCTCTGGTAGTAGGCGATATGAACTCGTAGTTAAAGCCCGGGTATGAGTCATAAAACCTAACCTAACCAAATTAAAAAACAACTAAATAATGGGGTTTATCGTAGAATATATAGTATACATAAGAAATAAGAGCTATATGACATAATATCAAAGTACAAGAAGAAAAATAAAAATGTACATACTTTTTATATTATAAATGTTTTATTAAAACTACACAATGTATTATGTGTAAACTTAGTGGGGTTAACAAAGCTGAGAATTTGAAGTGAGTTCGGTCGTTCAAACAATTCCAAATTTTTAGAGCTCTATTAATTTCCAGCTGTTCCAGAGGGTCAAGGTGAGATGGCGGTACTTTATTCCCGTTGCTTCGTTGAATATGTAACCCATATCGATGATACGTTCAGCTAAATTAGATTTTTTCACTTTTTTCATTATTTCAGATGTGTGTTCTTTGTCCCGTTCTTTAAATTTACAACCTCATTGACGTTTTTGGTAGGCCGAAGTGCACAGCTCGCATTCGAGCTGATACACTCCGCTTCTATCTTCTATTCTTATGTATATATTTTTGTAGAATTAGACAATATAGAAGTTAAACAAGTTCTTTGTTTTTATTTATTTTATTAGCTTTTCACTATATCGACACAGATCGTAGAAATGTATCAAAATTGTTCAGCTGTTTTCAATGATGAATTTTCCAAATAAAATGGGGCCAACGAGCGCAGAAAAATATGTTATGATGATACATATGAGTAATGCTGGATTTAATAGCTTATTTTATGTGAAACGTGTGGGTAAAGTCCATTTTCCGTTGCGTTAACGTTTCCTGAACTTATCCGAAAAATTGCATACAGTTTGGGTATGCGCATAATTTTTATTCAAAAGTCTACAATTTATTTTTTTTTAAACAAATAATGGGTTCGATTCCAGCAAAAGCCCTTGGGGTTTTATCTAGAGCACCGGGTCTTCCGAGGGACGTTAAATGGCGGTCCTGAGCCTATGCGATGTCAGGTAGTCGGTAAAAGCGCCTAAGTTAATCATAACTATGTAGACAAAATTCAGGACGCCCACAGTATAGATTGGCTCATTCTACCAGAGCGACGAAAGAGCATTCTGGTGATAGAACCTCATAGTTGATGCCAATGAATCAAAAAAACTGATGGACAAAATTACCGCACCACCTTAAAATTTGTAATTTATTTTTGTGCAATCATATTTTGAACCGCACAAATATTTCTGATTGAAATAATAAGTCATTTGAAAAAAAAAAAAAAATCTTTGATTAAACGAAAAAAAAATACTAAACCTCAAGAATTAAAAACCGTAAAAAAATTGCTTTTCTTTTTTTCAATACCGAGTATTCCCACCTCTGGCCCGAATAAACGCCTTTCCATTGATTGAAACAGATTTTGAATAAAGTCCTGGAGAATATTGTCCCATTCTTCCAAAACTGCTCTTTCCAACTCTTCAAGGGTGCTAGGACCTGGGTTTCTCCTTCGTACACGTCGCTTTAGTTGGTCCCAAACATGTTCAATCGGATTTAAGTCTGGACTCCTTGGTGGCCATGCTAAGCGCTCAATCCCACCTCATTGAGGTAGTCATCCACAATACGTGCCCTATGTGGCTTGGCATTATCATGCATCAGCATGAATCTTTCACCAATATAGGGCGCAAATGGCAATACATGTTCTTCAATTATCTCTTCTAAGTACCTTTGTGATGTTAGAGACCTTCCCCGCACAACAACCAACTCGGTACGAGCATCAAAGGAAATGCCACCCCAGAACATCAACGAGCCTCCATGAAATGCCACCTGGGGAATCATACAACATGGCGCGTACCTTTCCCCTGAGCGTCTCCATGTAAAATTACGACCATCTGAAGATTTGAGGCCTACTCTAACCTCATCTGTAAAAAGAACTCTCCCCCAATCGTTCAATGTCCAATTCACATGTTCTTGTGCAAATTGAAGCCTGGCATTTTTGTGAGCTGTGGTGAGAAGAGGTCCACGGGCAGGGTGTCGGGCTCTAAGGTTATTTTCGTTAAGCCTTCTTCTTACAGTCCTACTGGAAATGGAAACATTTCGAACTTGCCTTATGAGATTGCTGATCTCATTTCCAGTTACACTGCGGTTCCGCAAAGCCTGATGACGAATGTATCTATCGTCTCTGTCGTTTGTAGATCTTGGTCGACCCTGCCCCGGTCTTCTGGTATAAAGCCCTGTTTCCAAAAAGCGCCGATGAACCCTGCCAATGGTCGTGTGATGTACACCAAGTCTCCTAACGACTGTTCCCTTCCTCCAATAAAGTTATGGCCCTAACACAATTTTGCTCACTTAAAGCCATTAAAATAGATTGAAATTGTTTAAAATTTAATCAAATGAAACCAACTAATGAAACGGAACAATCGAAAATGGATTTTTGGAAGTAATGCAATTGATAGGCCAAATGGTATTGTTTGTTAAAAAGGAATTACTGAAGAGTAAACAATGCTTTATTTACAGTCTATGTTTACTACTAGAACTCCTTAATACCTATAATTAATTTTAATAATAGAGAAAGATAACTGATTCGATTTTAAACTAATAAAATTGAGTGGTGCGGTAATTTTGTCCATCAGTGTATTATATAATACAATATATAATTTTGAAAAGGGCTTTTACTAAGGATTATTTGACCCCGAGATATACAACTTATTTCTTTACAATAATACCTGTTCGGAATAAAATTTGAAATGCAAAAAGGCACTAAGATTTTTTTCAGCAAAATCTGTTCAACTGGCATTTTTCACATACATATTTTCTCAAATTTATGTAGAAATCCAAGAGATGACTGTTTTTTGTTTGGTTGATTTGACATCGGATGTCATACTAAAGATTTTTTTGATACTAAAAAGTAAAGCTTTGTAATACTTTTGGTGAACCATTTATAATCGAGAAATAATTACTTGAGAAAGACATGAAATTCGTAATAATAAGTCTAATAAACTATTAATAATGTGATAATAATAAAAGTTCAATAATAAAACAAAGGGAGAGAAGCGATGGGGAAGTGTCCCCCCCCCCCTCCCCAAGTGCATGGGGTTCTCCCAACCCTATTAACTCCTGACATCTACGTTAGTTGCCATAGATATCACAAGTAGAGGCGAGGCATGGGAACCCTAGCACCAGCATCTGAGCATTTGTTGTTTTTTCTCTGAACCACCGCGTACCTTACTTTTAGCTCTTACCACGTAACTGATAACAACTTTCCTACTTACATTTTTCTGTTTGTACTTGATGGCCAGCTTGAGTCGCTCTAAAGTCTGTCTTTCTCCAGGCTGCCAAAGTTCACCAGGCTCTGCATCAGGATTGAAATTCAACATTATTTCGAGTTCCAAGGAAGTTCGTGCATGATCCAACAACGAGGTAGAGAACTCCATACACTGATGTCTCATTTCCTATAACAAAAAAACATTTTAAAATATGAATTTGGCCCTTCGAGATTCGCAAGTTGATAATCTAAGGCACTAGTTTTGGAAATTGTCGATCTATGTATATGATAGAGTTTATAAACAGTATTTATTCTTAGGGGACCTCGGTCCCAGAATAATAACATTTTTTAAAATTTCAATAGAGTTAAACATCTGTTTGTTCCAACATAGAGCTACATTGTTCGATCTATATTTACGAAATGTTTAAGGCAAATCGGTACAATGAATAGGTTAATGGGGTACCTACATTTTTCTGACAAAGCAAAACTCGTCGTGAATAAATAAATAAATTAGTTATGAATCAATAAAATTAATTACACTCAAGTATAAACAAAATATAAAGTATAAAAACGTGCACTTGCTTTGTATAAAAAGAATCACTTGCTTTTTATTTCATCTTTTCTTTCTTCCCATGTACATACATGAAAAAATAAAAATATACAAACGTTATATTCAGCTCTGAATTCAGTTTCCAGTCTGCTCATTCTTTTAAGTTCCCATGCGAGGTGGAAAGCTGTAAGAACGGGATCTCTAGAACTGAGTGCGATCAACGAAGGTGCAGAAAGCGCCCGGTAGGCGTTGATCCTTGACTGGGAATGCCGAAGTGAATCATAGTCTCTGCTGGAAATGCATTCATCACAGGCACACCTAAATAACAATTAAACAATTTAGTTTAGTTCATATCATTTTGACTACATGGTCATTAAGACTTCGGGATTTTTCGTTATATTTCCCAAGCAATACAATGTATGGGGGATGTTATGTAATCGGTCAGAAATTCAATGCTGAGTTTTCAACGGAATTTCATGTTTTTGACCTCTTTATTCCTAAAATGTAAAAACAAAAACAAGATGTCGGTGAATCACTGACAATGTACTTCCCAAGCACGAATTAATCAATTATGTTTTTGCTCTCCCTCCTAAGTCAATCGATGTATTGTATTTAAGTGTATTTTATTATAAAATCACTGTAATTCAGTTATAGTTGATCGATTTGAGTGATACATACTTTGTCATATGGTCTAATTGAACATTTTCATTAATTATAATTTATAAATAATTCCATTTCATATTAATTATATGAATTCGTTAATTATAATTTAAAAATGATATCCAGAGAAAGCATACCGAACCCCATAAAGATCCTGGCAACCAAAAGATGTAAAGCACTAATTATCTATCAGGGTACTCTTATTTTTTTAATACAGTTTTAAAATTGGTTCAATAGGAGCAGAGACTACAGCGTCTCGCTAAAACTAACGAACTGTAAAGCTAGCTTCACGAAGAAGTTTGGGTACTTTAACTTTCTTACCTGACATCGTGAGGCACCGGCAAAGATGCACCACGATCAAGAAGTATTTTTATGATCTCATAGTTATTCATATGTGCCGCTAAGATGAGTGGCGTGATGTCTGGTGTAAAATTTGAGCTAGATCGGTCAACAGCTTCCCAGGTCTAAAGGCAAGTTTCATTAATTATTTTGAAGAAAATGCATTAAAATAATATTCAATTATACTTTACCTGGCTGTTGCTCCAGAGATGAGATACATACATATTGTTATAAGGCCACTCCCATACGAAAGTCAGATATATTTAGTTTCTTAAATATATTTTATACGTTATTAATAGGGAAAAAAGTGTTTGAAGGAAAACGATTGAATTATAAAGAAAAATATACTTCAGAAGTTCTTCGGATTTTTAATTTTTTATTCAGCTTAGGGGAGACTGTTGTACCTTGGATCACTTTTTAAAACAATTAATAAATAATTGGGTTCGCTGTTTTTAATAATTAAACACGCCTATGTCAATAAGTATATATTTTACTATGATTTCCACCCAGTTTGAACATTCATGGCATTATCTAGACTTATTAAATAAATATTTTTTAATAGCTATACAATTGATCCAAGATTCAAGACCCTCTTGCACCTTGGATCATACTTAGACTAGTGAGGCAAAATAATAAAACTCTTTAACAAATATGATTTTTTTAAATTTTCCATAAGAAATAATATAAATGTTAAACAAGAATTAAATAAAAAATATTGGTAAATTCAATTCACTTTACATTATAATATGAAAAATCTATCTGAAACCATAACTGTCCAGTTACTCTGGCTGAACCCAAACATTCAACTGGTTTAGGAAGTTTTACCTAAATATCTTCTTCATTCACTTGAAATTACCTTTCCCATAATGTTCTGGTGCTTCCCTTTTCTTTAAAAACCGCGCCAACACATAATCTCCAATTTCATAAGATCTCTCAGTATGGCTTAAGACTTTATTTACATCGTATTTAACATTGTAAACATATTCTTGATTTCCTGACGCTTTAAAGGCTTTTAGATGCCTTACTAAAGTTGTAAATGTTACACTAAAAACTTTGCAAGCTTCTCTTATAGAAATACGTGTATCCTGTGGCCCATTTACCGCTTCAACAGCTTTTTTCATCGCTTCGTGATCAACTGGTGGCCTTTTTTTGTTAGTTTTCCTCCTTGGCATTTTAACCTACAACAAAAATGCCATCAGAATCTAATATTTTTTTTATTACCACTATATTGTAATTTCTAAACCAAAATAAAGGTTTTTAAATTAAAATTTAAATAGAATTGAATATCCTGTACCATGGTACATTACGTTTCTGCGATCCAAGGTACAGGAGGATGCATATTGCAATGTAAACAACAATACTACTTAGGTTACATTTTATCTTGCTAAAAAATATGTGTTTTACTCACCAAATGTTGTATAACTGATTGGACAATGTTTATATTCCCAGATCCTAATCACTTAGAAATAAAAAAATAAAATAAAAATAAAAATCGTTACAATTTATACTTGAAAAAAATATTTCACTCTCCACAAAACAATATGATTGTTTACAGCTTTTGACAGGTTATAAAAGCCTTCAGGAAGGTTACAAATAGTCTGTTTTATTCCGTAGATAGCAGCACAAGCTGATGTACTGTCAAGTGATCCAAGGTACACTATGACCAAGGTACAAGAGTCTCCCCTATACATAAATGACCCCGCACCATTCTTATGGGAAATTGGCTCCCGGCGAAATTGGCTGAAATTTTGAGGAAATGTTCTTCGTGTCATGTAGATCGTAAGTCTCTATAGGCTCGACTAGCAAAAAATAATATTTTTCGAAATTACGAGCGTTTTTCGAAACTGAGATTTGTCATTAGATTGAAGTGCTAAATAATAAGTTTGAATGACAATTTAATAATTTTATAAATTGTAACGTTGGATTTACAACGAAAGCTAAATTAACCAAACTTGCAGAATTTTAATATCACAATTAAGTTGCTCAAAAGCAAAGCTGTTGGGCGCCAGGCCGATCTTCGGCCACTCAACTCGATAAGACAAAATAATGCTAAATTCGACTAGCTTTAAGAACGTGAGAATCCGCGTCACTTACGATCTACTGACACGAGGAACATTTCCTCAAAATTTCAGCCAATTTCGCCGGTAGCCAATTTCCCATAAGAATGGTGCGGGGTCATTTATGTTTTATAAATAAGAGGACTTAAAACTTATATTAATTAATCATAAATAATAAGTCTCACGACGTCTGATCTTATAAGGAAGGAATAGGTCTAGCCTCAGTCCTCCGACATCTTCCCAAAAAACCTATCATTTTCCTTACCTATCTGTACAATTGTGTACTTAGGACATCCTACTTCCCTGCTCTTTGGAAATTTTCAATAATAAAAATGATTCCCAAACCTCATAAACCTTCTCAACTTCCCTCTTCCTACCGTCCTATTAGTCTCCTGCCAGTCCTAGGAAAAATTCTAGAGAAACTTCTTTTGAAGCGCATTTATCCTATTTTTGATTCCCTTAATATCATCCCAGATCACCAATTCGGCTTCCGTTCCCAACATTCTACAATCCAACAATGTCACAGTGTTGTAGATGCCATAGCCTCCTGTCTTAAGAGGACAAGGAGTACTACTCCAGTGCCTTTCTCGATGTTGAACAAGCGTTCGACAGGGTCTGGCATTCGGGGCTGCTCTGGAAACTCAAAAATATCCTTCCTCAAACCTACTACCTTATTTTAAAGTGCTACCTTACAGATCGCTACTACTGTGTTTATCACGGTAGTGCACAATCCTCCTTCCTTCCTCAGCTAGCTGGTGTTCCTCAAGAGAGTATCCTAGGACCCATCCTCTATACAGTATACACTGCCGATATTCCTTCCCATCCTAATACCTTGCTATGCACTTTTGCGGATGACACCGCCATCCTTTCCTCAGACAGTGATCCACAAAAAGCTTCCGATTCCCTTCAGGAACATCTTTCATCCCTTGAGACATGGTTCCGCAGGTGGAGGATCAAGGTCAGTGATAAGAAATCTACGCACATCACCTTCACCCTGCGACGTGCAACCTGTCCTCCTGTCACTCTTTATAACACACCCCTTCCCGTTGCGAATCGGGTCCGCTACCTTGGGTTATTTATTTACAGACGCCTGACATGGAATCCTCATACTAGTCTTAAAAGACAAGAACTTAATCGATGATACTAACTCTTATTACGACTTTTAGACAACAGATAGAAACTTACATTAAGTAATAAAATACTCATTTACAACCAATTACTGAAGCCAATATGGGCGTATAGAGCTGAACTCTGGGGCTCAACTAAACCTTCGAATTCTTATAGAATCCGAACCTTAAAATCCCGTATACTTCGTAAAATCACAAACGCTCCATTCTACGTCTCTAATGCTATCCTTCACAATGACCTACAGATTCCCTTTGTAAGGGATGTAATTAAATCCCGCTACAGAAAATTCCATTCTACCCTTTCCTTTCACCCTAATCCTTTAGTCCGCAGACTTGCTACAAGAACCCTTACTAATGTTCATGTTCGGAGACTGAGGCGGCAATGGCCTCGAGACCTACTAGTGGATTGAAGTCACACTGAAGTCACTAATCATCTACAAACGTTTCATGTTTCTTTATCACTTAACTTTTTTTTTTCTTTTTTAATGTATATTTTAATTTCTCTTATCCGTATTAACAAGACAATGGAGTGTCATTATTGAATGATTTCTCCTTCAAATTCCAAGACATTTATTTATTATGTATCACATTTACTTATTATATATTGTATATATGTAGTTGTAAATAAACAAAAAAAAAACAAAAAAAAAAGGTCTAGACAACAAAAAAATGTGTAGGTAATCGAGAACTGTACAAAAAAGCCCTAAGTAAAAAATACTTGCTCCAGCTGTATATATACTGTCATATATGACAACAATTGAGGCGCTGGGTGCAATAACAGCTTACGTCTACTTTTATTTTAATACTTTTTTGCGATCTGTGTTGATATAGTGGAAAAACTGAAAAAAACAAAGAACTTTTATACTGCCTAATTCCACAAAAGTATAGGACATTTTAAATGTGAAAATATTTGGGTTTAAACATTCACATCGTCACAAAAATATAATTGAGTTTTTGAGGGGGCTCCAGGGCTTCCCTTGTGCTGGGACTGTCACATCATCAGGCAGCCTCAGAATTATATAAATATGACAACTAACAAATTTAAATGTTACTTTAATTTTGCGCTGACGATGGCGTAAGCCGAAGCCTAGTCACTACATGTATATATTTTAGTGAAATTAGACTATATAAATGTTAAACAGTTTCTTTGTTTTAATTTATTTTGAAGTAACCTCGTTCTAAATATAATATATTAACATTTTAACTCTAATGAGTGATCACATATCTACAGAGACCACCCATAAATTATATACCGCAACAATGTTTTTTTTTTTTTTTTGTTTAACCATGTCGTCTTGAGAACAAGCTCGCAAATAGCAGCAAAATCGAGATTAAGACTAATAAAAAATATATATATATATAAATTATCTTACATATGGTTCGCCTGGTACATGAACACTTTCTTCCCACTCGAGAAGCACTTCTACAGCTTCCACGTATTCTTCCTTAATAGCATACAACAGCGAATCCTAAAAGCAGAAAGAAATATAAGACATAATAAGAAAAATATTTACTATAATATGATTGAATTAATGAAAAACATACTTAATTATTAATTCATATACTTATACTATTTTATGTACAAAAAATAAAATCAGGAGGAAATTAGGGATTTTACTTTGTTGTTCTGCTATTTTCGTGTTCCTTGAATCACTTTTAATTTAAATTAATAACAAAAAATGGAAACAAATACAATAAAAACTCATATCTTGAAAATTGATTACGATATTTACTATGAATTAAATTAATTAATTGCAGGATGTATAATGGTACGTATTTATGTAAATAATTTCTTATTATATTTTTTCTATGATGTGTATCAACGTTGTATCGACCAATTCTCTTTTGCAGAACAAAGTTGGAAAAATATATGAATTAATTGACCTATAAATGTTTGTATTTTCAAAGGATCTGTTGTATTGTGGAGTTCAGAAATGTTTGTACATCTAGGCGAGTCTGTGGCCAATCTTAAAAATCTATTGTGAACTATTTGAAACTTGCGATAGTTATGTTATTGCGACTCACCCACCATTTAACTACGAGGTCATATTTGCAACATTCCAATGATTAAAAGTAGGTAATAAAACATTAGTAAATAATGAGAAATATTAAATGTAATATGTTGATCAAATGTAATTTTCTATTTAATTCAATATTTAGCGAATACCTTAACTTTGATGTTGTACTCCAGCAGTACTCTTATCAAATCCATATTTTCATTTTCTATTGCGGAAATTAAGGCAGACCTGTTCAGTGGGTCAACGCAGTCTATATTGAGAATTTGTGGCTGCTCCGTGCATTGATCCAAAATACTGAAAATCAAACGATTATTAAAATTGTAATCAGAAGCAACCAATATAAGTAGTACATATTATGAAAAGTTGTAATAGGTACATAAATTCTTTTTGAAATATAGTCTATTCCACATACATTTTTTGTAGAATAGACAATATTTTTAAAAAAATATATACTTCCCATGTATCAAGTTAAATCAGAATTTGCTCACAACATAAGCAATTGTTAACAGTATTTTTCTCAAACACCTTGGTTTTATATCTGTCGATTGAACAACTTATAATATTACTTATATCTTATTTATGTTATTAAAAAATATTTATATTAATAAGAAATTATAAAAACTATTTATTAAATGAAAACAAAAAGTTTTATTGTTGTGTTCCTTGGCTGGTTATTTTAGGGACCTCCAATTTCTGTTGCCTCCTGGCCCCCACCTTATTAAATCCGGCTTTCACTGTGGACTCGACTTCCAGTCATTATTGGAACTAAGTCATTCTGTAATGTCTAATTTCCACTCAAAGTATTGAATATTAAGTTTAAACGTTTCAAATATAAGGTCCATACATGGCCCAAACCTGAATGTCAGTTTTACCTAGTGTAAAATTTAATATTACAATATAAACTAGATTTGGTTATACATACCTTTTTATTTTTGTTGAATATAATAACCCTCTTGGCTTTTTCAATATGCAAAGGCGAATTTTCAATTTTATGCATTGATTCACAAAATTGTATAACCAATAATGGCAAACTCAAACAGTAGATAATAACAGACAGACGAAGTTTGGATTTTATTTATATAGATTTTTTCTAATAATGAGTTCATAATTCATTTCAAAATTCAATCAGTTTGCCCTCATTTAAGTAAAATGAAAAAAAAATATGTGTTTATTTCTTGATGCCTTTCATGTTAAAAGCTGAACAGAATTAGTAAGTAAGAATTGTAGAGTAGGTATTAATTGGAAAACAGATTTTAAAAGTTTCTACCCTCATCACATATATTGCTATTACGATACATTAGTTAGAATTTGGATTTTGAAATTATATTTATTTATCTTTATTCCAATAAAGAAGAACAAATAAATTATTTTATTTAAATACGCTTTTTCAAATATATGAAGTGGCCCATTGTACAATGTTAAATTGAACTTTGTCTAATAATTGGCATATAATATATATTGTAATAAAATATAATTAATAAACCTAAAAGGAAGTTGTTTTCTAAGAAAAAATACTAATATACAATAAGAGTGGAAGATAATAATTTTGTAATAGGGTTTTTCTCTAAAAATGAGCTATAATATTTAAGTACTTCTGTACGCTGTATAGATAGCAGCACACGTACAGAACACTTATAGAAGCACTAACCAAACTGTTGAAATGATTTTGTTTTTGAAATTTAGTATAAATATAAGAGAAAAAAAGGTTTGAATTTTTATTGTATTTGTTAAGATATATTATTTACTGGAAGGTAACATTTAGTTCTCATTGAATCAGTACAATGTTAAATGAAACTAAGGTTTTTCTCTCAAAATGAGTTCTAACATTCAAGTACTTATATACGCTGTGTAGATAGCAGCACACGTATAGAACACCTATAAAATCACTAACCAAACTGTTGAAATGATTTTGTTTTTAAAATTTAGTATGAATATAAGAGAAAAAATGTTTTAATTTTTAAATACTTATATTTGAAACTTATATGTTAATTATTTATTATTTATTTTTCATTGAATTTTTATTGTATATGTTCAGATATATTATTTACTGGAAGGGAACATTTAGTTCTCCCACTCAATTCACATGTTAATTTAAGTTCCTTTTTAAAATCTTAACGGATCAAATGGATATAATAGGACTTGGGTCTCTGTCCTGAAAGGGCCCTTACGATTCGCTGTGACTGTAGCAACATTTATTCTCACCTATTAAAACGACAATAGATATATGCGAAGGGCCCTTGTCTTAGTTTTTTTCGATTTTGAAATTTTGGAGTAGGGATACAATAGAGGGGCTAATATTAACTTTTAAATTGAAGTCCTCCAAAAATCAACTTATTTGAAGATTATGACAAAATGATCGCAATAACCTAACAGAGAATTCAATTTACTATTAGAAGCAATAATCGAATTTCAAAAAGTATTCATTAAATATTGAAACAAATGTTATCTTTCCTATTTTCAAAAATTCAAATTTTTCGCAAATAATTGAGATAAAGAAGAAAAGTGGCAGGCATGTCGTCAAACCTAAAGCTATGTGCACACCAGGTTTGAGGTAAATCATTAAAAACAAATGTTTTTAGGTGGCCCACCTGACCCTTTCATACATGCTCTATGTTTATATATATGGCGAGATATGGCGTTAGAATATTTGTAACCACTTGCGCGATGATTAGATATTTGAAAAAAAGGAAATTTCGAGCTTAACATTCGAATTTGACATTTTCGGTCAGAAACAGATTATATACAGGGGCGTAGCCAGAGGGGGGGGGGGGGGGCGTGCCTCCCTCTGGCCAGAGAAAAAAACCAAGACAAAAATAAAATAAAATAATAAAATTATTTTTATGAAAAATTGATTGCTTGCAAGTTACCAATAGGATCTTCAAATTTCCCGTGCGTCTGATTCCTAAATCAGCTGTTACATTGTACATGTACAAAACAAGTCATATTACATTTATTTAAATAAATATGAACTCGATCATTTCATTTCCTCACTCAAAATCGTCATTTATGTTATACTTTATACTCTTAAAGCTGATTTTACATACGCAGTAAAAATGCAAAGCGCAAGCAGCAGCAAATGCACGCTATTGGATGTGAGTCATTTAATTCTAGAAGCACAGAAACCACAGCATGCATTTGCTGCTGCTGCTGCGCTTTGCATTTTTGCTGTTCATGTAAAGTTATCTTAAATATTACAGGGGGAGCTTATAGAGGTACAAGTCCCCAAACTAATAAAAAAAAGTCTGCAACGCTAACCATGGAAACTGCGGGCTGTGCCCCCGAGAGTACACCCCCACCCTCGTAGCCTAACTTTGCCCCCCCCCCCCCCCTGCTCAAAATCCTGGCTACGCCCCTGATTAATGGCTACATATATTTTTCTCTTACCTTTTGACAGAAGCGACGTCGCCTCTCTCAGCAAGAAGCAGGAACTTCTTCTCCATGGGTGTTAGAGGCTGGGGCTCGATGCTTTCCAAAACAACCTCTTTCTTAGCCATATTTCCTTCTTCAACCAGCAACTCTTTGCTTTCCGTGAATTTCATTTTTATAGTTATCTCAAATCCAGAAAACTGCATACAATTTCTTTATTAATATCGTTATTATATTTACAAGTAAATTTGTAAGGGGATGGCAGTCTGTAACGTTAGAGTATTTTGGTAAACTACTTGAGATTTATCCGTTTCAGGTTGAAGAAAGACCATACAAGTGATTTTTATTTTTCGGATTGTTGCATCACGGAAAAATGGCTGAACACACTTCAACTCAACTTCATATTTTGAATCAGCATATTCAGGAATAACATTTAAGATCAAAATCTACTTTTCTTCCGAAAATCCCCCTATTTTTGCTATAGTAGGAATAGATCAAAATTTGTGATTGGTATGGGGAAAAAAAGAATCATTTTTAAAAATGAAATTAAAAATATCTATTGTTTACTCAATCCACAAAATTTTTCGCCTTTGGCAGCAGTTTACTCTCCCCCCTTTGCCCAGCGTACTTGTAGACAGAAACAGTTATTTCATGTTTTCTCAGTTATTGATCGAACGAGGAGAAAGCTAGTGAACCAATATAAATAACATTTTCATTGTAAATATTTTCTTTTTTATAACTTTTTAGCTTTATTTACTTACCGTAAAATGCGTAAGATCAAAAATGTAGGAAATTTGATTTACTACATCTTTGGTTCTACACATTAACTTTGAAAAGTCAATCAGTGAAGAGCTAGGCTCTCTCCATGCCACATAGCCTATGTTTCAATCGGACTTTTAAGAATATCTTTTAGGTTTGATGTTTGAAAAATAATTCACAAACGCCAATTCAACTGTATTAATATAAATATAGAAAATTTTGTATTATGTAATAGGCAGTGAACTAAATAACATGCAGATCCTGTTTATCTTGCGCCCTTACAGAATCAGGCGGAGGGCAAACTTAGGGCATCCGCTTTGTTTTAATAAGTTTGATAAAATACAATTTTTTTACATATCACGAATTCACAATTCATTGTTAGTTAATCAAAGCAAAATGGGCATAAATCAAAGAATATATTGATATATCTTATAACAATTTTTAAAAAAATCCAAATGTCTGAATAGTTCCATTGGCTCGAAAAGAATCCTGATATTGAGTAGGTACTTAAATTGATTAATTCAAAAAAATAGAAAAAAATCTGTTTATTCATTAGTCATAGCCGAATTCAAATAATAATGAATAAATATAACTTTATCTGTTTTTCATGAATTGAATTTATTTATTCAAGCTAAAGACCAGGAATCTTTCCTTTCGACCTAATTAAACTAATGTCTCAGTTGTCTATAAAAATAGATTATAAGTGTAAATTAATCGATTAAAACATTATTCATCGATTAATTCATCATCACTGATAAAAACACATCAAGAAAATCAAATTAATTGTTCTATAATGGGAAATGTACGAACCCTGTTAACGTTAGTTGTGTCCAAGACTGACTTTGACTATGCTACCTCGGATCGCCGACTAATCCAATTGTAAAACTTACATAACCAGCAACCCTCTTTCTCTCCAATCACCACAACCCTCAAAATTATATTTATTAAATCTATTCCCTGGACGAATTAAGGTTAAAAACAGAGGAGTCCATTTGTGTGAACGCGAAAAAGATGATAACTCAGGCCAATTTTGACTGGATCGATAATTATTTTTACATCTATGTCAATTTTCCGCTGGGACCACTCTCCTGCTAAACTGTCTAACTGCTTTGACTGAAAATTAATTAATCAGATTTCCGGGAAATTTAGTGGAAAAGAATTTTAAAAAGCTGTATCTTTTTTTCATCGGGAGTTATCGTTTTCATAGACACATTTTTTTTGGTTGATTTTTTGAGTTCAGGAGGTCTTAATGTTCGATTATATAAATTGCTCTCTATATTTCGTTTAGCTGGAAAAGTAAAAATACGTGGGGAAAAATTAATAAAATGCTCAATGGAGCGGAAAAAAGGACCGTAGTCTATTGGAAAACGTGGACAAATTAGAGAGGTTTTTGTATAGAACCATCTCATGAACATATGGAGGACCATGTATTGGAGGAGATTGACACAGATTGGGACTAGTAGATACACCTATGATAAACATTGAGTAATTACATACATACCAACATACTCACCTAAGCACAAAATATTATTGATAATTGTAAAAAACCTTTCAACAAAAAATAACTCTTCTAAATATTTCAATTAACTCAGTTACATCTGAATCCTCATATATGACACCACACCAGGACCAATACAACTTTAAAATTTCAAATAGGACCCTATACCTTCCGATACATCATTTTAAAGGATTTTTTACGCTGAATTCAATGGTGCAATCCGATTTTAAATTGGTCAAAAAATTATAAAGTTATGGTTAAAAATTAAAAGACAAAAAAAAAACAATACATTTTGTTAGCTATTTTTAATAATAAAAAAATCCCATACCCCTAGAGGTTGGTGAACCTACATTTCATGTTCAAACTGCCTGCTCTCTTTGAAGATGCAAAGATTGGCTCGTCTTAACCACTCTTCGCTGGTGCTCAGTGCGATAGACTGAGGAGAGACGGTTCGACAAGCATTTTCCACTCTTTGCTGCAGTTCTTCAACTGATGTTGCAAGGTTATGATTGGCATAACGCTGTTTTTCAAATGTCCCCACAAGATTGTGCAAGGAACATTAGACGCCTGTCATAATCAGTCTCCCGAAGCCCCTGGACAAGATGAGAGCGATAGGGCTTAAAATTATAAGTCCGGAGTACATCTCTAATTTTGTTCTTTGAAAAACCTAAAACCCTTCCAGTATTTCGGAGAGAAGAATTTGGATTTTCCATAACATACATTAAAATATCCAGCTCCTCGTCGGAATTGCGCTGCCGGTTTCTTGATGGACCCACAACTGATCCGAATCTCCTCATATTGTGAGCAACACGAATAAACGTTTTGTGGTTCTCTTGGGGACGATGGGGAAATTTCTGGGAGTACAACACGACTGCACGGCGAGCAATACCACCACTTTCAATAAAACAATTGTACATATCAACTTGTTCCTGATGGGAAAACTGCATCCTTCGGTTCATTTTGACTGGCTGATTCATACTGAATGAAAGGAAGTAGGTACTGTTGTAAAAGTTGTTTATTTCCAGGAATTAAAATTCCCTTTCATAAGACCATTTGGGTAAACAATGACAGTGAATGTAAACAATAAAAGCAAATTAACGTTTTTAATAAAATTAGGAAGCAAATTCGGTTTATTGGAATTAATACCGAAACAAAATAAATGTTTTTTTTTTAAATTTTGAACCATAACTTTATAATTTTTTGACCAATTTAAAATCGGGTTGCACCATTGATTTCAGCGTTAAAAATCCTTTAAAATGATGTGTCGGAAGGTATAGGGTCCTATTTGAAATTTTAAAGTTGTATTGGTCCTGGGGTACCCCGTACATTTTTTTTTTCAAAAACAACTCGAAATATTAAACTATACTGAAAAATATTAAATATGTATTTTTTATTTTTTTTATAACGTTATCGGTTTAAGAGAAATTCAGCCGGGCCATCTAAAAAGGACACCCTGTATAGCGGGCTACAAGTGAAATAACTCCCCAGATAAGCGGGCCACAAGTGAAATAATTCCTAAACGGTTAGAGATATCAAAATGGTGCATGGGACTAAAGTTGTAGCACTCGCCGAGAGCTATAGTATGGCGTCCTCGAAAAGACAAAATGACCCTTTCAATGGCTCAAACAGCCCTTCGAAGGGCGGGGTTCCCTTTTGACCCTTAAGTTTCATTACAGTTTATTAAAGTACTAAAGAAACAAGGAAGAACTGTGCAAACAGATTTTTGATACGTCAAGTAGTTCTTGGAAAAAAAAACGTTTAAAGTTGCACGTTTTTGTTATTCTGAAGTTATTTTTCAACAAACAAGGAAAACGTGCAACTTTAAACGTTTTTTTTCCGAGAACTACTTGACGTATCAAAAATCTGTTTCCACAGATCTTCCTTGTTTCTTTAGTACTTTAATAAAATGTAATGAAACTTAAGGGTCAAAAGGTAACCCCGCCCTTCGAAGGGCTGTTTGAGCCATTGAAAGGGTCATTTCTGTCTTTTCGAGGAAGCCATACTATATCTCTCGACAAGTGTAACAACTTTAGTCCCATGCACAATTTTGATATCTCTAACCGTTTACGAGTTATTTCACTTGTGGCCCGCTTATCTGGGCCACCCTGTATATATATATATATATTTTTTTTTTTCATAGAATAGTTGTCCTTTAACCTCTGTGTTATGTCGGGCGGATGAACCACTGATGATGACGCTGTTCCGTCGAAAACCGGTTCTGCTCTAAAATAAAACAGTGGGAAGACAACGTCTTTTATTTCTATTAGAAATCTCGTCCCTCAACATCTTACTATCACATGTGGACTATATTTTTCTTTTTCAAATACATTTATTACAACAGCAGTTGTTAGGTTTAAAAAAATTAAGCTCCATTTCTCTGTAGCCGACTTGGGTGAAAATCAATGTCTTCTATATAGGATTCAGGAACCACATATAAAATTAAGTGCATACAGTTGCTTTAACTACGAGGTCATATTACCTACTACCAGAGAGCTCTTTCGTCACTCTGGTGGACATGAGCCCGACTGTGGGAGTCCTAAATTTTGCCTACCCTAAATTTTTATTTACCAAGAGCAGGGGTCTTTAAAGAGTACCTGACATCATACAGGCTCTGTACCATCACTTAACGTCCCATCCGAAGGACAGCGTATTTAAGTTTATTTTACCTCCCAGATAAAATAAACTAAAGACCTCGGTTGGGTTTCGAACCCACGATCTTGAGCTCAAAAGGCAAGCACGCATACCATTGATCTATCGGCGCCCTCTTAAGTTCATTTTTTTTAGTTACCTAGCTATAAGAAATGGTATTGGGGGGAGCTATGCAATAAGGAGAAGTTGTGCAATCGATCAGAAATTCGATGTCGAGTTTGACCGAAACTTCGTATCTTCCGACCCCCTGATTTCAAATGTGAAAAAAAAATATATGTGTGGAAAGAGGGGGGAGGTTTAACAAAAAACTCTAATAAATGCCGTTGAAATGAATGTATTGGGGAATCAGAAGAGGTTCAACTCAAAACAATAATACCCCCTATAAGGACGGCACCTATGAATTTTCCACGAAATCAGCCGAAGAGAAGGGAGGGCTTGACTCAAAAACCCTAATAACTGCCAATGTAATGAATGAATCGACACACAATTTAGTGTGAGAATTCAGAAACCCATAGGTATGTAAGTCAGTCAGCTAGTTATTATGACTCATACCCGGGCTTTAACTTGGTCATATCGCCTACTACCAGAGCGTTCTTTCGTTACTAGTGGACATTAGCCCGACTCTACTGTAGGAGTCCTAAATTTTGCCTACCCTAAATTTTAATTCCCTAGTGTAGGATTCTTTAACGAGTACCTGACATAGTAAAGGCTCAAGACCATCTCTAACTAATTTTACCTCTCAGAAAAAATAAACTAAGGGCCTTGGCCAATTGATTTTTTGCTTAAAGGGTCGATTTGTTTTGGAAAGAGAGCGAAAACGTTTTTGATTAATTCGATAACTTATAAATTTCATTTTTGGAATCATGGGGTCGGAAATATGGAATTCCGGTGAATACTATACTTCGAATTATTGAAATATTATGTACCTACTTATCTATTTCTGGAGAGAAAAAAAAGGTGTGGGATTTGGAAAATGAACTTTTACCCCCACCTTTGATATGGGGAATGTGGCACTGCCTACTAATTAAAAGGGTGGTTAGGGGCTGAACACCTGAACCGGGGGTTAATTGCCCTGACTACAATCGGAGACTGACTACTTGGGTTTCTACTGTTAATATAATTATTAACTTACCTTTTCCCAGCATATTCATTTAAAATTTATGAAGTCCTTTTCAATAAAAATTTTCATCATGAAAAAAAAATATAGAGATGGTTTGAAGAGAAGAGGGGATCCATATTTTTAAATGAACAATCCATATTTTATTTTACATTCAAATATTTGACACAACGATTTTAGTGTAATTAGAGTACAGAGTATCATAGTGTAATTAGATACAGAAAAAAATAAATATAATAAGAAAAGAAAAGTAATTTTTCAATTATTATACAAAACAGGAAGGATTTTGAGAGGATAAAATTAAGTTTATATAAATGTTACCACCAAAAGCCAAATTCTGAAAATTAGTCACTAGGAAAGACGCTAAATTTCTGACGACTGCAGGAGTTTTGCGTAATCCTAGTAAATTCTCGAATTCTCTGAATTCGGCTTTTGACAGTAACGTAATGTATAAAGATTAAAAGATTTTTTTTTTTAAGTTTTTACACTACATATATTTAATTTCTACAAGATCAATGAAGAGAAACCTACAAAGTAATTATTCACCATATATTACATGCAGACATTTTTACATATATTTATTATTTGAAAAAAATGATGAAAAAACAATGTCTGGTCCACTAGATATATTGAAGTGTGAGTACTTTTGGTATTGCTACCATCCTCATCCATGACTTAACAAATTCAGTTTAAAATCCTTATCCCTATGGATGACCTTATGCCCTAGAATATCTATCCTTTTCTCGTTTATAGCAAATAATATTTCAAAATTTGTGTAAAATAAAATAAAAACAGATAATATACAATAATGTCTAAAAATTTGTTAGTTGTAGACACATAGTACAAGAAAGTACAGTTTATTATATATTATTACAGCATCACTTCTTTCATTTATTTTTTGCTTTCCCAAAAATTAGCAATTACAAACGTTTCGGGACGCACTCCCATTATCAGTATCTATAATACCTTTGTTATTTAGGTTAAATATTCTATATAACCTTCTGTCGATCAGAATCTTCCTTTTATTAGTAGATCTATAGTCGACTTCTTTATTAACTTGTTTTGACAAGTGCTTTCCAAAACGTTTGTAATTGTTATTTTTTGTGAAGGGAAAAAATCAGGGTTGAAAAAAATCACGATTTAAAAAAAAAAATCAAAAAAATCTATTTTTTTGATTTAAATCGGATTTTTTTGATTTAAATCATTTTTTTTTTTTTAACATTAATAAGCAATTATTGATTTGATTGAATATATACCTAAAACTCAAAAAACAAAAATAAAATAATAACAAAACGTACAGAACTCGCTCATTTTTGTCTTTACAATTTATTTAATTAATTATTTAATTTATAAATAACAATAAAAAACAGTCGTGCTTGTTATGAATTTGTAATGCATATGAAATTTTCATTCATGAATACCAACCCACGACTGATCGCAGGAAGTTTCAATATGGTGGAGGTTTCTTGGTAAAAGCTTCCATTTTTTGAAGTCACAATTTGGAAAAACAGGGTCGAACTGACACCAAAGATGTTGCAATTTTCAATCCGGTCTCCTCCGTTTACCGGTCCACTATTTGAAGATGGCTTAATTCAACAATTGACACCCACGGAATGGTGGGATAGTTTTCAAGCTATGAAGAAGGTCTTGTCAGAAGAAGAGAAAAGAATCGTCAGTCAACATCTGAGCGCCACCGCATCTTCCGCCAGCATCGAACGCATTTTTTCAACGTATGGAATAGTGCATTCTAAAATAAGAAATTGTCTTGGAAACGAAAAAGCAGCGAAATTAGTTTTTCTGTATAATCAGTTGAACTCGCAGTAGCAACATTTGATTTTAGATTTTGTTTCTGATTATATGATTGTTTCAAAAGATGTTATGAAATTCAAAAAAATCTATTACACAATACATGGAATTAATATAATTTGTAATTTTACTTTGATTAATAAACTGATCTTGTTCGTTCAATTGATGTTTCCTGTATTTCTATCGATGAAAATTGAGTCGGTTTTGTACGTTTTGTTATTTTTTGTTTTTGTTTTTTAAACATTTGGAAAAAATTAATCTTTTGATTAAAATCAATGATTTTTTTTTCATAAATTGGATTGATTTAAATCATTTGATTTAAATCGTCGCAATCCTGGAAAAAATAAATGGGGGAGTGATGCAATAATAATATAGGTATTATAATATAATTCATTACGACCAGGGGGGTTATATATTATATGGACGAAGAATCTTCTTACACAACGCAAAAATAATGTACAGTTTGTATACAATTTATTATAATTTTGAGAAAATAACTATGTGAACTCCCAATTTTATGTAGGTATATAGTAAATTAGACAATATTTTTATTAAACTTTTCCCTTCATTTTATATTGTTTCATAATTTCTCAGATACTCTTTTAAACAACCCTACGCTAGGTGAATAAACCTAGGTAGGCAAAATTTAGTACTCCCACAGTAGAGTCGGGCTCATGTCCACCAGCAGGCTAATTAGACAGTTATTGTGACTCATGCCCGGGCTTTAACTATGAGGTCATATCGCCTATTGCCAGAGGCTCTTACGATATGACCTCGTAGTTAAAGCCCGGGCATGAGTGGCAATAAGTAACTGTCTAATCAGCCTGTTCTCCAGACCTTAATAATACCCCTACTCATGATATCGTCGGTGATAGTTCAAGACCGCGTAAGAGCAGGTTGTAAAAACAGCGTAAGTCGCAAAATTGATATATCGCGCCAAAGGATTCCTAACGCTGATTCGCTTATAATAGATCTCACGCGATTTGAAATAGCCAATAGAGAACCTCGTTTTAGCTATTGAAACAATACCGCGTACCAGTCACAGACCTGAAGTTGCCAGCAAATCCGCGTATTTACGTTATTCTAGAACAAGTCGCAACACGGTTAGTGCGTGCTCCCAAATATAATTATTTTGTCCTGAATAGTTATCAAGTATGTACATTGTGTTTATCGTATTTTTAATATTATTACTATGCCTAAGTGATATGGAGAGTTTAAATTAAAATTACCCTTATATCCTTTCCATGGGACTCTGGGCCTTAGGAGGTTAAATCATTTGATAATTTCAGTTCCGCGGTCTTGATATTACGGAGTTTTGGTATTATAGTCACTTACGCGGTATTGCAATGAATAATAAATGACTTTATACAGAATCTAAACAAGCTATTGGTAAATTTATGTCACATACTTAAGAAAGTAGCCCTAAAGAAGTAGCAAACAAGTTCAGTCGGAAAAGTACATTCAAAGTTCAAGATATTAACTTTTTTCTTACGCTATTACGCGGTATTTACAAACCGCTCTTACGCGGTCTTGTACTATCACCGACGATATAACCATATGCAAACTTAAAGTGAACCAGTTATCTAACTACATATTTGCACTTAAGAGTGGCTTAGACGGTGCTGGTTTTATTCGCCGTTGTTTTTGCTTGCAAACTTTGCAAATCAGCAGCATCTTTAATTCGCTAATTAAGGGAATTCGCGAAATGAGTATTACTCCTGCGGTCATTAGAGGTTTCGTGATTTCTCAAGTAAATGCGCGAACTGCCGGAGCAGCTGAGGTTCCTACCACAGGAAATTCGTGTTGGCCTAGGCATAACTTGTTTTGCCTACACAAACCGTAATTGATACTGTAACCTTAATCACTCAGTTCTGAAGAGTACTCGTCATACTCGAGTTAATATCGATTACTTTTATACTTAATAATATACTATGCTCATGTATCCGAAAAAAGTGATGTTCTAATAACATTTTTATCCGAAAGAATAAAATGTTGACCCATCTGTTGAAGCAGTATGGCTTCTCCTGTTGTGCTTTATTAAGCTTAATTAACATAGTAAGAAAAACGTGAAACTCCTGCGGTTGTTATAGGTTTTGCGTTTTCCGTAATCACTTCGCTAATACCCTTATTCGGCTTTAAACTGCGAAAAAATGTGAATATCCTCATGACTGGCTCACTAGTAACAGCGAAATCATGGCAAATTCTTGGTTTTTACGAGCACGTGACAAATCTGTCACATAGCATATTTTTCAGCTCGAATTCCACTTCAGGTAGCGAATAAAGAAGGTAGCTAGTAACGAATAAAACCAGTACAATGTGAACACACTGAAAACCAAATGAGTAGATATAATTTTATAAAGAGTATAGGATTATTTTTACTAGGTTTCTATTAAAAAAACATTAAATTCGGCATGCCTTTATTTTTGTTAGCATTACAATACATTGAGATCATTTTGAAAATTATTGTTTACAAAGAAATTTAACACTAATAATACTGATAATGAAGTGGACTACTAACAGTTAAATAAATACTAAGTGAAAATATATATTTTTTGTCCTTTGTTTGATAGTGAGGGTTTGTGGATTACTTACCCAAGTGTGATTCTGTAGGATAATCGTTTTTGGCGAATCCTGCGAAAGTGGAGAGAGGAAGTGAAGTAAGGGGTTGCATAGTGAATCCTGGGTTTATTGGAGACATGGAACTTCTACCAAACCTGATGTACCCTTCAGTAGGAGAACGACCGAATCGGATGAATCCCTGAGCCCGGTTTATACGTTGCAGTTGACTTAATTTTTCGAAATTTTGATTGCTCCGTCCAAATCGCATGAAGCCGGTACTCTTAGACCTTCCAATTCTTTGAATCTCTTCAGGTTTTTGAGAACGACCAAAACGCATGTAGTTGTTTCCACGACCAAAACGGATCATATTGGGATTCCGTCCGTATCGAATGAAGGAGACATCGGCAACATGTTTCCGCTTGTCATTGTCCTGTTTCTCTTGCGTGTAGGCACCCGACTGAGGAAGGAATGTGGTGGACGAACGGCCAAACCGCATGAAGTGCTTCTCGAGTGGAGATCGACGCATGAGACTATCGACCAGGGCAGGACTTCGGAATCGCATCTCTTCCACCCCCAGACCGCAGCAATGGTGATGAATTAGAAGCCATGCACCAACCAACATCCCTCCAATCATTTCTGCCTGCAAAAAAATTAAAACAAATAGTTGAAATATTTATGTTTTGTTCGTCAGATAGCGTTCAAACACATCAGAGTGGTACAAGATATAAAGAAATTGACGGAAGGACTTATAAAAGTTTCGTTGATGGTCGCAGACTTATATTATTCAAATTACGAAAGTATATTATAGGCCCTTTTTCCGGCTGATAGATTTCTCATAGGATTTAGTTAGGAAAAATTAAATATAAATCACAAACTATCCATTATAAGAAGGTTTTATAATTTATTAATTATCATTATTATTATTATAAAATTAACTTATTACAATGATTATAGAAAATAGTTGTTGAGTAATAAAAATTATTTTTGTGAAAAAAAGATTTTTTAACAACAAATTAGTTTAACAACAAGTTAAAACAACATTAAGACTTGGACATACGAAACTGACACATTCCTACTTACTTCTTGGACTTGAACACCCGACATGCTCCTGCAACCAAGACTACACAGAGCTCACAGTACAACATATACTACTGACTAACTGCACAAACTACACCGCATTAAGAAACAAATACAAACTACCGACTGACATGAAAAAACTCCAGTTCCTTCAAGACACAAAATTCTACGAAGACATATAGAAGCAATAGTCGTCGCTAATGGCCCTGCAGTCGATGCGACGTTAAATAAAAACTAAGAAAAAAAAAAAAAACATTAAAACCTAATACACATTAAAATAAGGATAAGTTTGAATATAAAATTCATCAAAACAGCTGTCATACAAACAGCCATAACTCAGCACAGGGTTGCCAATTTGAACTGAAAATTGGAGGACATATAGTTTAAAGTATGGCGGTTCGTTTAAAATAATCACCAGAAGGGATAAGCCTTTCTTCCGGATGGTCCCTCAATTACACTTTACAATGACACAAAGAAAACCGCTGACACCAATACATTACTTTCATGTACCCAGTAGTCAGTATGAAATGAATTTGAGATGGAGGAGAGGGAGGGTAGAGTGATCAGTAAAAAAGTGGTTGTTATAAAAAAAAACCGTGGCAACTTTTTTTTTAGTGGATAAACATCAATTTAGTGGAGTCCATATGTGTCGATTTTCACTCTGTCATTTTGGTTGAAAAATTTATTATAAAAATTTTTTGCAGGAGCGCATTTTGATGGGACTAACAGTTTTCGCACGTTTCGCGTATACGAAAGAAAAATTGTTTTTTTTAGAGTTTAGATTTTAGGGATTGGACAGAAATTATAGAAGGTACTTCTTTGAGCTGTATTAAAGGTAATGGAAAAAAACTCCGATGGAAATCAGATGAGCCGTCCGAGCTGTAGGTCCATCAACGCCAAACAGGAAAGAGAATAGATTAAAGTCGGTTTTACATCCCCACCTATATAAAGTATAGGGGAAGTTATGTAATCGGTCAAAGATTCGATGACATTTCAACTTCCAAATATGAAAAAAGAAATGTATGTCTGTCTGTGTCCGTGAACACACTTAACTCCGATAGAATGAATATATCAAAATTTTATATGTGAATCCAGAACCCTCTAAAGACGACACCTCAGTGGCGTATATATGGGGGGGGGGGGGGGGGCCAAGGGGCCCGGGGCCCCCCCAAATAAAAAAAAAATTAATTAAGATGTGAAAATAGGCGATGAAGACGTTGTGGATAAGTTTGCAGGTGTCCCAAGAAACCTGGACTTTGTTTTGTAAAGAGAACAAGCTAAAGGAAACCATTTTTTTAATTTGATATATTCACTTATTTTTTATAATTAAAAAATATTATACCTAATTCAAAATATTATAATTATATATTGACTTTTGTCTGTCGTAAAAACTTAGGTACTTTATTTCTTAACCCCCATAAAAACAGTTCTTTGGTCTTTATCAAATACTTACAAATAACTACATAACTGATATACTTAGCTAGTTTATTTTTTTTAAAAAGTTTTGAAACACTGGTCAGTTTTGTTATTTTTATTTATTTTTTGTTTGTTTACTTTTTTTAAAACACTGGTCAGTTTTGTTAGTTTTTTTGTTGTTATTTTTTTTTTTAAATATACTATTAATTGTATATTTTAAAAATTCCGCATTTTTTTGGTTCATTCCGCAATTTCAAACGCTCGAATCCGCAATCCCTTGTTCCAGATCTGGCAACACTGCTTATTTGTCACATCAAGTAAATGCTATTACGGCAATTAGACAGCATTTGAACATTAGTTGGCAGTGAAATTCTGCTGCACTTCGTGTCAGTGAATTACTGGCTATGTACTTACCTGAAACGAATTAATCAAGTTTTCGCTCTCCCTTCAAAAACCAATCGACTGTTTGGGCTTAAAATCAATAGGAGCTCATAATAATTTTTTTGTCGATACAGTCATTATATCGGCAGTTATTTTTGTAGTCAAGCACCCCTTTTTTGACCCACCTTCCCTTCGGCCTATTTCACGGAATATTAATAGGTGTCGTAGTTGAGGGCCTTCGACCAGCAGCCAGTGACGACGGTTTCCACCGAAAGGTATGACAACAGGAGGGGTTTAAATATATGAAATTTCAATTAAGTTTTCTTTCTCCAAAACCAATCGTTTGGGCTGAAAACTAATAGTTGACTTACAGGGCTTCTGAAACCTCATAATAAATTTTGTTTCGATACATTTATTACATTGGTAGGTAGTTATTAGGGTAATGAAGGTATTATATATGAATCCAAAATCTTCTTAAACAACGCAAAAATATATATTTTTTTTTTGTCTTTTATTTATAAAGAAGCAACTGTTGCTAGGGTGCAACAACCAGCATCTATGATGGAAGGTATTGACATGTTGGCGCGAATGGCACGTGAGAGGAAGGCCACCCAGTGGTAGGTCCTCGGGACGAAAATTTATCTTAATTATTAGGACAAGAACAGGAAGAAAAAATAAATAAATAAATAAATAAAACAAAAAAAAAATATAAAATAAAAAAAAAGGAATTGGAAGACAATTTTGATGGATGTGTAAGAGAGATGATAAAAGTAAAGGAAAATAATGTAAAAAAGAAAAAATGTTAGGAACGAATAGGATTTAAGGTGGCAGTAAGTCGCGGTTCCATCTTCTCTTCAACCTTCGTGAGGGGTTTTGTGGTAAGTGTTGTGAAGATAAAGTACGTATTTCTGGGTTTGTATGTGTGTAAAGTTTTCTAAAAAAAACGTATGTAAGTAGTTTGTATTGTGTCGGGTACTGTGTGTATCATAAGCTCGTTATGAAGTGTTCTGTTGTTTATGTATGGGGGACACTGTGTTATCAGTCTGAGGGTTTTTGACTGAAACGCCTGAATTCGTTTGATGTTGGATGTTTTTGCTGAACCGTATATCTGTGATCCGTATGTCCATGACGGTCTAAGTAAGTATAACAGTTCCGTTTTGGGTGTCATGTCTAATTTTGATCGTCTATTTAGAAGTCCGTAGAGTATTTAATTGCTTTATATTTCCTAAATGTAAACCTGAAAAATCATTTTCCACTATAAATATGTATTTTAGAAATTGTTTCGACATTCATAGCATAGAATGCTACGTTAAATCGAGTGGGGTGGTCAGATGAGTGAGACACTTTGTGACAGGCGGAGGAAGATGTAAAAATTTTTACGTTACGTAAATTATGAACGAACTTATATGAAATTTATTTAATTCGTTTTCCCAGAAATATCTAAAATCAGAATTACTTTGGTGGATCCAACTTTCAATAAACCCGGGTAATCTGTTTTCAAATTACCATTTAATAGATTTCAAACTTTGAGATTCAAACTTTACAACAATATCGTTCAAAGTTTTCATTGATAATTTCAAAAGGAGCATCGGGGGAGAGAATATGCTTATTGATTTTTTGAAAAAAAAAAGTGAAACTAAGGACAATGGTAATTGTTCTATCATATTATTTACGATTACCACATTGTATGAATAGGATAAAAAATCTTCAAATAAAGTCCATATATCAAGTTGAAGATATTTGTTAAAATTGTAAGATGCTATTGACTAGGGATAAAACCAACAAATTAATTTAACAATTTTTGTGATACGCCACTTATATTCAGTATGGAAAAAATGCATGATAATGATAACATTTTTCCAATATTAAACTTAGTGTAACATTTAAACATTTTCTTGGATCCATGGTGGCCGTGCGGGCTAGAGCATAGGACTTTGGTCGCATGGTCTCACCATGGTTTGCGGGTTCGAATCCCGTCCGGGAGTGAGTTTTATTTCGTAGATAGAACTCCCTCCCGGGGCCATGGATGTCGTAAATAACTAGTAAATAACAGAGTGACATGGCTAATATGCATTGTACATAAGACAAATAAAAAAAAAAAATGTTCATAATTTTTTTTAATCAGTTTTACATCTGAGGGCGCCGGTAGCTCAGTGGTAAGCGTACTTGCTTACTGAGCTCAAAATCGCAGGTCCGAAATTCGGAGGCCCTTGGGTATTTTATCTGGGAGCTGAAAAAACCTTGAGCACGCCATCCTTCGGATGGGACGTTAAGAGACGGTCCCGAGATTGTATGATATCAGGTACTTACTAGTTTGGTTCTTTTTGCCAGGTACTTTAGGTATTTGCTCGTTAAAAATCCCTATCGTAGGTGAATAAACCTTGGTAGGCAAAATTTAGCAACCCCACAGTAGAGTCGGGCTCATGTCCACTAGAATGACAAAAGAGCGGTCTGGTAGTAGGCGGTATGACCTCGTAGTTGAAAGTCAAAACAATGAGACTATCCGTTTATGAGCTAGAACACTTTTTACGCCTAGCCCCTCTCATAACCCCCTCCCGTTCAAAATTTTCAGACGCCATATAGCCTATTTTTCAATCTGGCTCTAAAGGATGCTACATTGCCACCAGAACAAATTAGAGCGGATGAAACTTTTTCAAGAATTCCTAAAGTCCACTTTTTTAGCCGTCGTTTTCTTAAAAAAACACAAAAAAAAACGGGTGAACCGAATTTGAAAAAATTTATTTCTGATCATATTTACGTTGATACGCTTCGATTGGCACCAAAACGGAGCCGATATCATTTTTCATTCGCGAGATATCGTACGTACACACACATACTTCTTTCCAAAAATAGTGTAAAAATACTGTAATGACCTTAAACATAAAAATATGATGAAAATTTTGATTTCAATTTTCGGACCCATTACAATAACTTCCCTATATGCTAACATCATATTTTGTCCTTAGCGACAATAAAACAATATAATGTTAATACAAATTTAACACATTAATACATTTCAGGACTTCTTTATACCGACCCCATGTTTACAGATCAATCTCCTTCCCCCTCTGAAATGTGTTTTCTTTGTTTCATTGTACAGCGCAATTCTGAAAGTGACTTTGTATACCCAGCAATGCTGAGAGGGAGAGTCTGCAGCTCTGTACTAAAGTGGTTGGTATAAGAAATTTTTGTTATGGCCACATCACATATATTTTATTATTTTCTTTATATTTATCATTTCTAATAAAAAAACTGCCAATAATAAAACCATATTTTAAAATTCGTTGTTATGCGTTACAACTGTAAACATACCTTGGAAATATTCCCTGAAGACATTTATTTTACATTACTTGGGACGTTAAAACTTTAGTGGTATTGGTCTTATCTCAAATCTAAGGATACATTAACGATTGGAAATTTAATAAGAATCATTTTGGTAGGGGCCAATTTTTCGATAGGATTAACCGTTAAATCCCGCAAACGTCTAAAAACAAGAGTTTCAAACCGACATTTCAGGACTAATTTTCTTCCATCCGTGATAAAAAAATATCAAACTAATTCATCATTGTATCACATTATTATATTATTTCACGTAATAACAATAAGTGGTTTTGATAAACTAATTACGGATAGGTTGTGAGTGAGAGGGCAGCTGGGAGCTCAAGATCTTTAAGACGAGACCACGTAAACAGTAACCTGAAGACCCTTATATGTGTTAAGTACTAGTTGTTTATCAAAATTAATTATTATTACATGTTTCCAGTTTTCCGATACTAATAAGTCTTGCTTCGAGCTATTAATTTCTCTCAGATTTCAACCATAAGTAGGTTCTGTAACCACTAATTACGAAAATTAACGTTGTCAATCGTGAATTGAGGCTAAAAATGGGTGCTATTCAAAGTAATGAGTTTCATTGGGGTAAAGAGAGATCGTTACAACGAGTTTGTGGTGTCTGTCCGTCTGTCCCCTAATGACATTTCAGAACATATTGAACCAATTTTAATGAAATTTGTTGATGGATTACCATTTTCGACCAAAGAGCTGGATGCTTAATACAAAAACCCCAATAACTGCCGATATAATGAATGCATCGACATGAAATTTAATATTTATATTCAAGCAAGGACGGCATGTAATAATTTTCAGCGAAATCGGCCAAAGGGATAAGGCTCAGAGGAGGGGGGTTCGACTACAAAATCCTAATAACTGCCGATATAATGAATGCATCGACATGAAATTTAATATTTAAATTCAAGTAAGGACGGCATGTAATAATTTTCAGCGAAATCGGCCAAAGGGATAAGGCTCAGAGGAGGGGGGCTCTACTATAAAATCCTAATAACTGCCGATATAATGAATGCATCGACATGAAATTTAATATTTACATTCAAGTAAGGACGGCATGTAATTATTTTCAGCGGAATCGGCCAAAGGGATAAGGCTCAGAGGAGGGGGGCTCTACTATAAAATCCTAATAACTGCCGATATAATGAATGTATCGACATGAAATTTAATATTTAAATTCAAGTAAGGACGGCATGTAATAATTTTCAGCGAAATCGGCCAAAGGGATAAGGCTCAGAGGAGGGGGGCTCTACTATAAAATCCTAATAACTGCCGATATAATGAATGCATCGACATGAAATTTAATATTTAAATTCAAGTAGGGACGGCAAGTAATAATTTTCAGCGAAATCGGCCAAAGGGATAAGGCTCAAAGCAGGGGGGCTCTACTATAAAATCCTAATAACTGCCGATATAATGAATGCATCGACATGAAATTTAATATTTACATTCAAGTAAGGACGTCATGTAATAATTTTCAGCGAAATCGGCCAAAGGGATAAGGCTCAGAGGAGGGGGGCTCTACTATAAAATCCTAATAACTGCCGATATAATGAATGCATCGACATGAAATTTAATATTTACATTCAAGTTAGGACGGCATGTAATTATTTTCAGCGGAATCGGCCAAAGGGATAAGGCTCAGAGGAGGGGGGCTCTACTATAAAATCCTAATAACTGCCGATATAATGAATGTATCGACATGAAATTTAATATTTAAATTCAAGTAAGGACGGCATGTAATAATTTTCAGCGAAATCGGCCAAAGGGATAAGGCTCAGAGGAGGGGGGCTCTACTATAAAATCCTAATAACTGCCGATATAATGAATGCATCGACATGAAATTTAATATTTAAATTCAAGTAGGGACGGCAAGTAATAATTTTCAGCGAAATCGGCCAAAGGGATAAGGCTCAAAGCAGGGGGGCTCTACTATAAAATCCTAATAACTGCCGATATAATGAATGCATCGACATGAAATTTAATATTTACATTCAAGTAAGGACGTCATGTAATAATTTTCAGCGAAATCGGCCAAAGGGATAAGGCTCAGAGGAGGGGGGCTCGACTATAAAATCCTAATAACTGCCGATGTAATGAAATTCTGATGTTCCTGTGTAAGTCAACTATTGATTTTTAACCCAAATATTGATTGGTTTTGGAGGGAGAGAGAAAATCAATGTTTTTAATAATTACGCTGGGGAAGTACATTTCCGGTGGTTCATTGTGGACTTTGTTTCACATGAATGTGACTTAAGACCTAAGTCCATGTCAAATTAGGACCAGAGGAAGTTAGGACTTCGATGAGTGGTTAACAGTCCTAGCCTTCTTATATCTAATGTACTTAAACCCGGCCGAGGCCCTTAGTTTATTTTATCTGGGAGGTAAAATATACTTAAGCACGCCGTCCTTCGGATGGGACGTTAAGTGATGGTCCCGAGCCTGTACGATGTCAGGTACTCGTTAAAGACCCCTACCCTAGATGAATGAAAATTTAGGGTAGGCAAAATTTAGGACTCCCACAGAAGAGTCGGGCTCATGTTCACCAGAGTGACGAAAGTGCGCTCTGGTAGTAGGCGATATGACCAAGTTAATGCCCGGGCATGAGTCATAATAACTAAAATAAGCCAGTCAACACGACCGAGATAATAAAACAATAGTTTACATTTCTCAATCATATTTTTAACACGCTTTTATTAGGTTGAACTGTAACTTCCTAACATTCTAAGCAAATCTTACAACTCAATTTTCACCCACTTCTAATCGTCGTAGCGATTTGAAACTTTGCAAAACTTATGCAATTCTAGTAACAATATAATAATATGGTACCATCGAGCTTGTATGATGATGTGGGTGGGAGGTGGTTATAGGGACTTCTCAATGGCTAACAATAAGCCCATCAAGTTTGGGCTCAGTGGGGGGCCGGTAGCTCAGTGGTATGCGTGCTTGCCTTCTGAGCTCAAGATCAAGGGTTCGAAACCCAACCGAGGCCCTTAGTTTATTTTATCTGGGAGGTAAAATATACTTAAGCACGCCGTCCTTCGGATGGGACGTTAAGTGATGGTCCCGAGCCTGTACGATGTCAGGTACTCGTTAAAGACCCCTGCCCTAGGTGAATGAAAATTTAGGGTAGGCAAAATTTAGGACTCCCACAGAAGAGTCGGGCTCATGTTCACCAGAGTGACGAAAGTGCGCTCTGGTAGTAGGTAATATGACCTCGTAGTTAAAGCAACTATTATTATACGTCTATTATTTTTAGTTTAAGTTTAATTAAACTTAATAATTAACAATCAGGTACCATACAGAAAATATTAGTAGGTATGTTATAACAAAATAATCAACAAACATTTTAATCAACAATTAAAATAGTTATAAGTCCAGTCATCCAGTCTTATACAATAAGTAGTAGTAAGTATTCTCAATTAAATAAGCCTTAATTTTCTTTTTTTTTTTCAGCAAATCGGTCCAACACTTTTTGAGCTGAGATTTTATTTTTTATTATTTCATTCTCTATGTGCACATGAGAGAATTGAGTTTTTGGTATAGATTTTAAAATTGCCACGCGTTTTGTTTTGACACGCACGACGATGCGTTCGCTTAACTATATATTATAATTTTTTTAAATTATATAGGTACATTAGATCGCACTTTTCCTGGGAGGGGGGGGGGGGGGAGGCACCGGGAATTCTGGTGGGGGGGTGCCCACCTTTGCCCTCTATAGCTACGCCAACCTATAAACACGCATAAAAAATAATAATGAATAAAAAAAAAAAAGTAATAGAAATATATTATTTGTTATTCGTTCTTCACAAAGTGAAATCTAGTGTAAAAATATAATCTTATAAGAGGATTTTTAAATCGATTTATCTTTAAAAAAAAAAAAGTGTACGTAATGTCAGAGACCATTCATGATGAAAAAACCTTAGGCATTTTTTATAATTGAGAAATGAATAGCCTTTTCTACAAATAAAAATTAATATAATTGGGACTCAATTATTCAATGTTTTTATTTGGTTTCTGGAAAAGTCACAAGAAGCCACAATAAACCAATTAGCCATAACACCTCGGCCCCATTTCATAAAAAAATGAATACATACAATAAGATATTTATTCAAAGAAATCAACTTCTTTAAAGCCCTTCAGGGGGCCATGGTGGCCGTGCGGGCTAGAGCGTAGGGCTTTGGTCGCATGGTTTCACCATGGTTTGCGGGTTCGAATCCCGTCCGGGAGTGAGTTTTATTTCGTAGATAGAACTCTCTCCCGGGGCCATGGTGGCCGTGCGGGCTAGAGCGTAGGGCTTTGGTCGCATGGTCTCACCATGGTTTGCGGGTTCGAATCCCGTCCGGGAGTGAGTTTTATTTCGTAGATAGAACTCTCTCCCGGGGCCATGGTGGCCGTGCGGGCTAGAGCGTAGGGCTTTGGTCGCATGGTCTCACCATGGTTTGCGGGTTCGAATCCCGTCCGGGAGTGAGTTTTATTTCGTAGATAGAACTCTCTCCCGGGGCCATGGTGGCCGTGCGGGCTAGAGCGTAGGGCTTTGGTCGCATGGTCTCACCATGGTTTGCGGGTTCGAATCCCGTCCGGGAGTGAGTTTTATTTCGTAGATAGAACTCCCTCCCGGGGCCATGGATGTCTTAAATAATTATATATAACACATTGACATGGCTAATATGCACCGTACATAAAGCCAAAAAAAAAAAAAAAAAAAAAAAAAAAAAGCCCTTCTCTACTTGTTGAAACAAATAAATGCAATAAAAAAAATTTAATTCAATTAAAAATCCTTATGTTAGATATTTGGAAACGGATTTTTTTCTCATATTTCAAAAAGGAAAAAAAAATAACCATATTTAGGTGTTCATTTAATAGAACATTAAAAAGTCTTAGTTGTAACTTTTTAATGAAGACTGAGATTTAATCACAATTACTCCCCTCATCACCTGGCAAGTATTGGAATCCAGATGGAATCCATATGTCCTTGTGATTTGGAATCGGTTGCGGATGCCAACCACATCATCTTGGCGTGCAACAAGTACACTAACGGAAGGGATCAACTGTGGGAAGCAATAACACAGACTGACTGTCCACTTCCGGCTAACTTACAAACACGACTTATACTTGGAATTATACAGCTAGATTAAGACAAACAAAATTACTTTGTGAACAGACATACATTAGGGTGGCCACTATTTTAAAAAAGTTAAAATTTTCTTGCTCCAGTACCAAAAACATGTGTAGAATGTCGAAAAAATGTGGCCTGAATTTTTTCAGATTTTTTAAATCATATTAACCGGTGCCTGTAAGAGGTCGAATTTTAACATGGGTTTTAAATGGGGATTTTGAACTTTTACCGACTTTTGAGAGTAGTTTCAAATGTTTTAGACATAAAAATCTGAAAATTTACATATTTATGTATTTGGGTCCGCTGAATTGAAATTCACCGTCAAAATTCAATTTTGACAGTTGTAACTGTCGAAAAACTGTCATTAATTTTTGAAAAATATCAATTTCATGAAAATATCGATGATTGGCGTGATTTTATATGTTTTTCGGGTCGCTGATTACCAATTTTTGGTCAAAATTCGTTTTTTGAGAGTTAAAGCTGTAGGAAACTGTCAACAATTCATATAGATCGACTATTGCACAAGAATATCGATTATAAAATATATTTATTAAATATATTCAATTATGTAAACAATAAATTAAACCCGTTATCTCAATAAAAAAAAATCAAGTTTCGTGACCTAAAAACCTATATAATCGATTTTATAATCGATATTCTCGTGCAATAGTCAATCTATATGAATTGTTGACAGTTTTCTACAGCTTTAACTGTCAAAAAACGAATTTTGACCAAAAATTGGTAATCAGCGACCCGAAAAACATATAAAATCACGCCAATCATCGATATTTTCATGAAATTGATATTTTTCAAAAATTAATGACAGTTTTTTGACAGTTACAACTACCCAAATACATAAATATGTAAATTTTCAGATTTTTATGTCTAAAACATTTGAAACTACGCTCAAAAGTCGGTAAAAGTTCAAAACCCCCATTTAAAACCCATGTTAAAATTCGACCTCTTACAAGCACCGGTTAATATGATTTGAAAAATCTGAAAAAATTCAGGCCACATTTTTTCGACATTTTACACATCTTTTTGGTACCGGAGCAAGAAAATTTTAACTTTTTTAAAATAGCGGCCACCCTAACATACATACGTACAGACACAAACAAGAACACACACTACTGACTATAAGGCACATTGATGACTTATAACATATTACTTAATAATGGTCAATGTGCAAGTTCAATAATGCAAAAGAAAAAAAAACAAAAAAAAAAGAAAAAAACTAATTTTTACTCACTTTTTCGTAATAAAAATCACAATAAAATTTTTCAAACCTCTGACTCCAATCACAAATTGTTTTTGAAAGTTTTAACAAAAAATATATTATAATTATTAAAGGTATCGATTGTTTATAATTGCTACATAACTCCCCTACCAGTAACAATGTTACTCTTGGATATGAGGGATCCCTTGTGAGCCCCATCCAAAGTTCCGATATTGTATGTTGAAACTTTAATTTTGACTAGTAGGCAGTGGCGCCGGAACAGGGGGGCAGGGGGGTCAGTTGCCCCCCAAAATTTTGGTTGGGGGGGGCAACCGATGCTTTTTGCCCCCCCAAAAATCTGAATGGTACTTATGTCACCAGATTTATTTCGACAATGGATCGTCATGGGACTACATATTATCATTTTAGTATTATTTTATATTCTAAATCATTGAATGAAAATCATTCAGTATTATGGAAGAATTTAAACTTTTCACTGCTTTCAAATTTCTATCTCATATATACATACATATATGTAAGTCAATCGTAATACTTGGATTTCGCGAGTGATATGATTCGATAAAAAAAGATTCATCAGACACGTGCACTAAAAGGGACCTCACGAAACTGCAGCTCATAACCTAAAAATTCTACAGCTGTCAATAGAGTTAATGCTCGTGTTTACTCGGTTCTGTGTGCAATGAGTTGAAAAATAGTTTATAATGGCTAAAAAGACATTGCTTGATTTTTTAGGAGCGACTTCCTCTACTGCTACTACTCGCTTATGGATTTTTTTGAACCTTTACAATTTGAAAGAATCGACGAAATATATTCTCAGTAAAATATCCTTAATATTCGAACGCAATCGCGGTATTTTTTCAAATAATAATTGAGCATTAATTCCGTTGATACTTTATGAAATATCTGATACGTAATCGTATATTATATAACTGTATATATCATATAGTTATATAATATCATGCCACTGTGGAACATTTTTTGCCCCCCCCCCCCCCCAAAAAAAAATTTTTCTTCCGGCGCCACTGCTAGTAGGTATATAAAAGCTTTAATTTTTTCTTTCATTTTCATGAAATTCTGTTGAAAGCTCAGCATAAAATTCAACATCGAACTTCGAGCAGCTGGGAAAGAGAAAAATGCATGTCTGAATGTGGGTAGGGGAGGATAAGAGGAACTCAATTCATAGTTCTTAGAATTTATCACATTCCATGGCATTGGAAACGTAGAAATGAGACTGTTATTTTTCGAAGGATACGGGATAGTAAGATTCATATTGGCTTCAGTAATTGGTTGTAAATTAGTATTTTATTACTTAATGTAAGTTTCGATCTGCTGTCTAAAAGACGTAATATATGTTTGTATCGTCGATTAAGTTCTTGTCTTTTAAGTCTAGTATAAGGATTCCATGTCAGGCGGCTGTCAATATGTAACCCAAGGAACTGGACCAGGTTCCCAACGGGAAGGAGTGTGTTATAAAAAGTGACAGGAGGACAAGCACGACGCAAAGATTACATTTACATACAAAGTTTGACGTCTCTGTGTTGGATGGTTCTGGCTGTGAGAGAGAGCAGACACATACTCGAACCAAAACATAAGGGTTTCATTGTTTACTTTAACGCAATTAGGCGCAAAATTGCACTTTTATTTATTTTTTTTACTTGAAAACGTCTATTCGCTCGTTAAGCACAGTGATAGCCGGTCAAACTTTCTTGTGTTACAAAATACCGTCAGATTTCAATCGATAATAACAACGGTTGAGGTCACAATGGATAGAGCATGTCTGTACGTATTTGTTTTGCCTGTGACGTTATCGGGCTAGTATGGGCGCCAGCGGATGATTGTTGCGAATTAGCGTTGTATAAAATTAGAAATTAGTGTAGCGTGATAACGTGTTTATATAGGACATTGATTCGGGTGTCATTGTAAAGAGCTTGAGGAGCACTACTAGGACTCAAAGTGAAACAATAAAAATATTCGCCGAAATATATGTAAATATCGGTATTAAATTGTTAGTAAAAGCTGTCTTTTCGCACTTCCTAGCTCTTGTCTGACTTCTCAGAAATGTTATTACTTTATATTATACTAGCCAGCCTTCATCATCAGACAGTTTGATAAAACATTCAAAAAAAATATAACAATTCAAAAAATGTTTTCGGTGAATTACCGTCTATGTACTTCCTCAGCACGAATTAATCAATTATGTTTTTGCTCTTCCTTCAAAGCTAATCAACCGTCTGCGCTAATAAAACTCAATAACTTGACTTAGTGGTTTCTGAATCCTCATATTAAATTTTGTGTCGATACATTAATTTTTTGGCAGTTATTAGTGTTTTTGAGTCGAGCCAGTGGTGGATTAACCAATAGGCAAACCTAGGCAGGTGCCTAGGGCCCCCGATGCTGAAGGCCCCAATGTCTAAAAAAAAAAAAAAAACCTTGTCACTTTTAAAATGATTTTACACGCTTTTGGGAAAAATAATTCAGGTCAAATTTGACAAGGAATTTGACCCGAGTTATTTTTCCCAATAAAAGGTATGAGGGGCCCCCTATTAAGCATGATTTTTTTTTTTGAATAAAAAACAAATCGGCTTTTTCATTTTTCACAATGTTATTTCAGTTTTCCCAAAAAGGGTATTAAAAGCTATTACGAGCAGCAATGGGTTAAAAATGTCTCATCCCAAAACAATAGACTATTAAATAAACAAAACAAACTTATTTTTGAAATATTGTCTATTCCACTAAAGATATAAATATATATAACTACCGGTTTCGGCCTGATACCATCGTCAGGTAAATTAATACTAAATTATAATAATAAATATTGAATAAATTCATAAAAAAAATTGCTGAAAAGTTTTCGTTTTTTATGGGGGGGGGGGGGGGGGGGTTAAAAATAGGGGGGCCCCACATTTGCAATCACCTAGGGCCCCGCAGAAGCTTAATCCGCCACTGAGTCGAGCCCTCCGCTGATCACCCCCTTCCCTTCGACTGATTCCATTGAACGTTAATAGGTTTTGTCCTTATTGGCCTTCAAATCTACAAATGAAATTCCTTTGTCAATATATTCATTACAACGGCAGTTTCTGTGTTAAGCCTCCCCCCTAATCTTTGACCGATTTGGCTGAAAGTCAATAGGTGTTGTCCTTTGGAGGGTTCTGGATATACATATAAAATTTCATGTCAATACATTCATTCACGGCAGTTATCGTGTTCACAGACACACACAGACTGTTTTTTTTTTTTCTTCATTTTTTGAATCAAGATATCAGAAAACATGAAATTCCATTGGAAACTCGTCATCGAATTTCTGACCGATTACATAACTTCTGCTATACTTCTTATAGCTGCGGTAGTAAAAAAAATACAATTTTATTTTATTTATTTGAATTGTGATGTTCTTTTGAATAATTTATCAGACAGCATGATGATGAGGGCGACCTCAAAAGCCGGCTAGCATAAAATACAATAATAAAATTTGTGAGAAATCAGACTATAGTTATATTTTCCAATTTGTGAAATAACCACTTCTCACTATATCAGCCATCTTCACATTAGGAACATTTGCATGAAACTAAGACGTGTGCTGACGATGGCGTAAGCCGAAACCGGTACACATTTCAGTATATGTTTGTGGAACTAGACAACATAAGTGATCAAAAAAGTTTTTTTTTTTTTTTTATCTATCATTTTATTTTATTCATTAGTATTTCCACTATATCAACAAAGAACGCAAAAAATGTATTCGGACATTGGATTTTTTACACTTTGAATTAACTTATTTCAAAAAGTGTGAAAAAACAGATTGAAATTATGAAAATATTGAAGGCTTCTCCGTGCTAGTAATCCGTAGGCGTTCTGAAACCGTTTTAGTAATATTATTTGCATACAAATAAGAATAGAAGCATGGTGGGAAACTCAATTTTTATGTAATAACCGATCAAAATTACTATGTCTTCGATTTTAACGGTATTTTTACTGATTTTTATACAGTTCTACAGGTTACACTTTCAAAATACAAATATGGTTTCCAAAATCAACCAACGTTCAACTTGAAAACTTAATTTTTCTGGTTAGCTTTTTGTTATATGCATTCATGAGTTTGTCACACTTAAAATAAATAATTATGTTTGTGTCCTGCCCCTTACTTCAAAAGTACACATTAAAAAAAAAAAGAATGTGACTCAACACTCGCACTTGACCGGTTTCATTTCCCCAGCTATTCGAAGTATAGGGGAACTTATGTTACCTGTCAGAAATTCGGTGTTGAGTTTTCACTAAATTAGTTCACGTCTTCACCCTTCGTCGAAAATATACCTGCCCTCCAGTGTACCTTAACTAAAATCCCATCCCTTTAAAAAACGAAGTCCGCTATCTAGGCCTCATACTCGACAAACGACTAACTTGGAATCCTCACACGAGACTAAAAAGACAAGAAGTGAACAGACGTTATAAACTTCTACTAAGACTATTAGACAAAAGATCCAAACTAACTTTGACAACAAAACGACTTATATACAACTCAATACTCAAACCTATGTGGCCTTACGGACTTGAACTCTGGGGTTCTGCCAAGGTTTCCAATCTCCAGCGCATCCAATCCCTTCAATCCAAAATCCTTTTAAAATAGCCAATGCTCCTTACTACGTCTCCAACAAAACTCTTCACACTGACCTTAACATACCTTTCATCACTGAAGTCGCTAAATCCAAGTAAAAAAAATTATTTTCCCTTCTTAGTTCCCACAATAATCCTCTAGTCTAGGGGTCTTCAACTTTTCACGCCCGAGGGCCACATCAATAAATTCACAAAGATCCGCGGGCCACACGTCTGTCAAAAAAATAGTGTAGTCAGAAAATTTATATAAAAAAGGAAGGTTTGTTTTACATTTTACAAGGCTACAGTTGATTCTAAGCCTTAGATTCTAAGGGAAGAGATGGTGTTACAGATTTGTATATGTTTATTGGTTCCAAAAAAGTTAAATGAAAGTCGAATTAAAATACTTTGTAATTTTTTTTTTATTATGAAAATAATGAAGGTGATTGGACAGAACGTTACAAAATACATTTACAATAAAAAAAAATTTACATTACTGGCGGGAGATGCTTCAATATCCGGTTTAATCTGTGTTGTGGCAATTCGTGAACATGTCATGCCATGTCACATGAAACACGAAATGTTTTAAATATCAAGAATAACAGAAAAAATGTTTTTTTTTACGACGAAAAGCTGACAAGGCAATTTTTCTTGAAATTGTCTCAAATTCAAATGTGGGGGCCACTAAAATGCCGGCGGGCCATTAAAATTCCTTCAGCGGGCCACTCGTGGCCCGCGGGCCGCAGGTTGAAGACGCCCACTCTAGTCCGTGCCCTCCATTCTGCCATATTTCCCCAACGACGGCTTATGCGTCAATGGCCTAGAGACCTCCTGAGCAGAAGCAATGACAATGATTAGCTATAAACGAGATAAAAACAGTGACTAGGGAGTGTCACCACTGGGTGATTTCTCCCATGACATTTTGACATTGCCATTATCTCTTTATTAGCACATTTGCTTGTTGTATTTATTTGTATACAGTTGTAAATAGCTATTTGTAAATAAAAAAAAAATAAATAAAAAATAAAAACATCTGAGGGTGCCAATAGCTCAGTGGTAAGCGTGCTTGCTTACTGAGCTCAAGATCGCAGGTCCGAAATCGGGCCGAGGCCCTTGGGTATTTCATCTGGGAGCTGAAAAAATGTTGAGCTCTCCATCCTTCGGATGGGACGTTAAGAGACGGCCCCAAACTTGTATGATATCAGGTACTTACTAGTTTGGTACTTTCTGCCAGGTACTTTAGTTACTTGCTCTTTAAGAATCCCTATCATAGGTGAATAAACCTAGGTAGGCACAATTTAGCACTCCCACAGTAGAGTCGAACTCATGTCCACCAGAGTGACATGAGACATGAGAGCGGTCTGGTAGTAGGCAATATGACCTCGTAGTTGAAGCGCGGACCAACCCGAGTCAAAACAATGAGACTATCCGTTAATGAACTAGATCTATTTTTACGCCTAGCCCCTCTCATAACCCACCCTTCCGTTCAAAATAAATTTTCAGACGCCATATAGCCTATTTTTCAATCTGACTAAAGGATGCTACAGTTTTCCCTATTTCTTGTTTTCCGACCCGTTTAATCCAAAAATATCATGTATGTCACTGTCTGTGTATCTTTGGATACAATAAATGACAAAATAATAAATATACTTATATGAAATTTTATATCTGGATTCAGGACCTCAAAAGGACGACATATTGATTAAATCGGCTAAATCGGCCAAAAGTGAGGGAGCTCCTCTTTTACGGAGGACGGGGGGAGGGGCCCAACTAAAATAACTGCCGATATTATGAACGTGAAAACTTAATTGATTACAGGCAATTCGAACTGGGGAAGTACGTTGCTGGAGATTCACCAACGATTTGTTTTTGACTAAAAAACTTGAACTAATTTATCAATTAAGTTTCCGCTCTTCCTCCAAAACCAATTGACAGTTTTGACTAAAAAATCAATAGTTTATTTACATAGGAACTTTTGAATCCTTATACTAAATTTTATGTCAATAGATTAATTACATCGGCAGTTATTGGGGTTTTTCAGCCCCTTCTGACCTCCCCCTTTTTTTTTACTAAAAATTTGTTTTCATTTTTAAAATAAGGAGGTGGGAAAAGATGAAATTTCAACATGGAATTTCTGAACGATTGCATAACTTGCTCTATACTTCGTTATACTGTGTAAGTAAAACCTTTTATGGCATTTTTGGGGTCGATTATCCGAACAAAATCAAGTATCCAAAAAGGCTTGACTCTGAAATTACTTACGGTCTGCAACAGAGAAGAGGTTGAGACATTTAGCGTCGGTCTAAATCCAAGCGAAGGACCACATCTCAAAGGGTTAATGTAAATTTAACAATGTTCTAGTCTAGTTGAACTAAGTTGAAAATTTGATGAGTGACTGTTTCCACTCGCCTGAGGGGCAAAGCTCTGGACTTATATAAGAGCAGTCCAACCAGGGTTAAAATGACATTGTAGACATCACTGGCGCTCGTTGCGATATGCACAGTGGTCCCCAGAGGATCAAAAGCGGCCGAAAAACTAATAATTGAAGAATGAACAGAAAAAATAGTCGATGAATGACCAGCTATGTACTTCCCCAGCACGAATTAATCAATTACGCTCTTCTTGCAAAAACTCAATATTTGACTTACATAGTGGCTTCTGAATCCTCATACGAAATTTTGTGTCGATAAATTCATTACATGAGCAGTTATAAGAGCACTTGTGTTTGTGCGCCTCTCCAGGGGCGTAGCCAGGATTTTGAGCAGGGGGGGGGGGGGGAGGGTATAGACTCCCGGGAACCATAGTCCACAGTTTCCGTGGTTCGCGCTGCAGACTTTTCGTTATTAATTTGGGAGACTCGGACCTCTAGAAGCTCCCCCTGAGATAACCACTGACTGTAATACTTAAGCTGACTTTACATGAGCAGCAAAAATGCAAAGCGCAGAAGCAGCAAATGCACGCTGTGGTTTCTGTGCTTTTAGAATTAAATTACTCACATCCAATAGCGTGCATTTGCTGCTGCTGCGCTTTGCATTTTTACTACGCATGTAAAATCAGCTTTAAGAGTATAAAGTATAACATAAATGACGATTTTGAACGAGGAAATTAAATGATCGAATTCATATATATTTAAATAAATGTAATATGACTTGTTTTGTACATTGAATACATACATACATTTAAGTAAAGCACAATTTTCGTAATCTTGTTTTTTTGCTCTGGCCAGGGGGGGCACGCGCCCCCCCTGCCTCCCCCCCCCCCCTGGCTACGCCCCTGCGCCTCTCCCCTAATCTCCCCCTTCCCTTTGGCAGATTTGGCTGAAAATCAATGTCGTCCTTAGAGGGCTTTCAATTTACATATAAAATTTTGTGTCAATACATACATACGAGTACTTTTTTAGCCTCCCCCTAATTCTCCCTGCCCTTTGGCCGATTCTGCTTCCTAGACTCGACACTACCACTGGAGAGGCCACAGCAGCCGGTGCGTAGAAAAAAACAACAAAAAAAACTGCCGATGTAATGAATGTATCGACACACAATTTAATATGAGGATTCAGAAGCCATTAGGTAAGTCAAATATTGAGTTTGAGGCCAAACAATAGGCTTTGGACGGAGAGCAAAAACGCAATTGATCAGTTCGTGCTGGGGAAAGTTTTTTTTAAATGTGAGTAAAATTAGGAAAACTTATAGTTATATTGCGTTACGTAAGATTTTTCAAGACCCCCCTTCGACCAGTTACATAATTTATGGACGGCCCCTATACAGGTATATTAGATTTTAGTGTCTCGCGGTCCCTCCCAAAGCATGTTAGGCTATCCCAATGTCTTCATTATGATATAGAGGTGGTAGGCCCTCCAAGAAGAGACACCATGAGCCACGTAATACATTATAATAAACAGGATTTCTTGCTCAAGTGCTAATATTTTCTTCATAACTTCATAAAGAAACCACTATAATAAATAATATTAATTAAAGAACAAGCTGCAAACTTATATTCAAAGCATTAATGGTTATTAGAAAAAAATATAAATATTTTCCCTCTTAATATTTATTTATTAGAGCAGGAAGAATTTCGAAAAAATAAACATTGTGCCTCTATTTGCAAAAGTATATCTCATAAAGGAATCAACAATATTTATAAAGATTCTTTAATATATCTCCTATTTATATAGATACATTTATTTTCGTTTATTTCTTCACAATTAAGCTGTTCATTCTAATTTTATTTATCTATATTTATTATTGTTTAGTTTTACTCCTCTGTAGCATGTATTTATTTATTTATGTAATAATTTGTTTGTGTGGCATACTGATACAAAAGTGTCTATGTGTGCCAGTGGATATAACTCCCGATAGAATAAATGTATTGAAAAATTGTATATGTGGATCAAAGAGGACGGCATAGACAGAGAGCGAAAAGTAATTTGATTTGAAATGATTGAAGCTGGGGAAGTACATTGCTGTGATTCACCGACACATAATACGCCAGTTTATCTATCAGAAGTACATTGCTGTGATTCACCGACACATAATACGCCAGTTCATCTATCAGAAGTACAGTGCTGTGATTCACCGACACATAATACGCCAGTTTATCTATCAGAAGTACATTGCTGTGATTCACCGACACATAATACGCCAGTTCATCTATCAGAAGTACAGTGCTCTGATTCACCGACACATAATACGCCAGTTCATCTATCAGAAGTACATTGCTGTGATTCACCGACACATAATACGCCAGTTCATCTATCAGAAGTACATTGCTGTGATTCACCGACACGTATTGACACATAATACGCCAGTTCATCTATCAGAAGTACATTGCTGTGATTCACCGACACATATTGACTCATAATACGCCAGTTCATCTATCAGAAGTACATTGCTGTGATTCACCGACACATAATACGCCAGTTCATCTATCTCCTAATAGATTGGAATGTACTTCTAAATAAAGGATGTTGGGTACCTGAATCCTGGGGCAGGATAAGATTTGAGCCGTGAATAAGAAATGAGCCTGTGTCAGCGGGGCTAGTGGCCCGCTAAATTGTTCTCTCTGCTAAGTGTGGTCCGACCCCGTCCCTGGTCCGTCTCTGGTCCGTACATATACATTCGTCATCTTAATAATATCCGCTTCATCCCACCCCATACAACCCTGGTGTTGTTCGCACTGTGTAAATCTTTATAACCCCATGCGTAACTTCAAATGTTGCCCCCCCTCCCGAATCAAATTTTTTCTTGGGCCCCCACCTATCCTGATTATTAAAAAATATTCTCATTCCTAGCAGGTCATTGAATTTAAAAATTAAGGGCAAGTAAATACAGAAGAAATAACGTTAAAATGAATTGACTGGGGGCAAAAAAAATTCTTCGGGTGAAAAAATGATCGCTCCCAACCTAAACTGGGTGCAGGTACCTCACTGTATATAAAGCTGAATGTCTGTCATTCTATCTGTTGGACGTTTCACGTAAAATGAAGACTATGTAGCACTACAGAGTTCAAATTTGAGGGGTCACTGGTTTGGGGGGAGGGCTATTTTCTTTTTCTACAATAATGTCTGGCATATCATTTCAAATAATACGATGTGACGATTCGAAAATGTATATATTTGGAGAGGAGAGAGGGAAGAACGAGATAACATTTTTTAGAGCAGTAATGTGTAAGAATTGAGACAAATCTTGATTTGAGACCATTATAATAATCTATATTAATAAAGCTGAAACGGGGTTTGTTTGTTAACATCACGCTCAAACCGCTGGACGGATTTTCATGATACTTCTCATGTAGCATCCTTTTGAACCCGATTGGGTCCACAAAAGTAAATTGTGATCACTTCCAGGCTCTAAAATGGGCAGACGAAGCTTTGCCAAGAGAACAGGCAAAGTTAAATTACCCAAAATATTGTACGGGGGGGGGGGGGGGGGGGGGGGGGGGAGGTTACGTGGGAGGCCCTTAATATAAAAAAGTGCTACCGTGGATCGGATTTGGATGGAAATTCACATTCAACATTCTTATAGGCTAGATTAAAAAATAGGATATGTGGCGTCATACAACAGCCTAGCATTTCACGACACATACTAGCTGCGATACCCTCCGTTGCTCAGAAAATACTAGGGTCGGAAAACATGAAATTGTGTTGAAAACACAGCATCGAATTTCTGAACAATTACATAACTTGTCCTATACTTCGTTTAGCTGGAAAAGTAAAAAATATCAAACTTTTTAGTCGCATTCTTCGCATTTTTCTGGGGTTGAATGACTATGTGTCTCATTTCCAAGTGAATCATTGAAAATTGAAATGTCATGAATGTACTCTCGAAGAATACTCTGGAAGAAGCATGCGAGATTCAATGAGAGAAAGCCAAAGCTCCCCGGGCAACGCCGGGTAATACTGCTAGTTATATAATAATGTTCACAAAGGGGGTTTGAAACTAAAAACAGATTGATTGACCTTGGTCTCCCCAAAATATATTTATATTATTTTTTTTTAACGTTTACGCCATTGTTCAGATATTATCAAAATTTTTGTGACAAAATAAAACAATTTATAATTTTTATATGGTAGTCAATATTAAAATCTGATCAATTATACACCATGTGACCTGGTAACTGAATTACCACAATATACTGTTTGAAAAATTACCAACTAATTTGATAATTTGAACATCATACATCAATGTTTCCAGATGTGTGCTGTTATCTTTCATAATTTACGAAGAAAAAGATATATATCTTAGGAACAGAAAAATGTCCGAGTAAATGTGAAGTAAGCAGTAACAAATGTTAGACTAAGCCATGACGAAAAGCCCTTCTAGCTTTTGGATTCAAGCCACAGTAGCTTTGGATTCAGGACACCTTAGCTTTGGATTCAAGCTCGGATCACGTACGTGAAAAGTGCCCACTAACTACCGACAATAACAAGAAAAGACACCATATATTTTACCTGGAATTCTAGACCAAAAATAAGGAAGAAAAGAAGTTCATACTTTTTGAAAATAGAATTTTTGTCATAATACATAAAGGAGACATAATGGAAAAAATTAAATAAATAGCCTATGTTCCATCGGAAAGATGGTGCATATTGATAATTTGAATTCCTGTGGATAGTAGTAGGTCATATCGCCTACTACCAAGGAACTATTTCGTCACTCTGGTGAACATGAGCCCGACTCTACTGTGGAAGTTCTAAATTTTGCTTACCCTACATTTTAATTTGAAAGTGCCTCCGCTGCCGGAGCCAGCAACAAAAATAACAGCTAACGGAAACTGCCACATCCGGCTCTTGAGGAAAATAATGCGAGGCTGCTGGCAGTCATGTGACGACCCAAACCAGGGGGGTTAGCCAGGTAACCTTCACCGACTCTTTGTTTACATATTTTTTTTTTCATATCAGAAGAACCTGAACTGTTTCACTGAAAGGACTGAGGGGAGGGTCAACATTTTATTTCTTCGGATCAGAGTTGGGCTTAGTCATTGATATTTTCAATCGATTGACGAATCAAACTAAAAAGTTAGTGATTATTTTAGTTATGACTAAATCAATCACGATTGATAATTTAGTTTTAGTCACTACTAAAACCGAATAATCATTAGTTATTAGTTTTAGTTTGGATTAATTTTTTAGCTAAAAAGATATTTTTCATATTTGAAAACGAGGCAATAAAATATTATCCAGAAAATGAACCGACCTTGTACCTTCTAGTAACTACTGACACAACGCAATAAAATTTTAAACTTAAAAATTACTCAAGTTCTTTCAATTCAAAATAAGCCTTATCTTATAGGTAATTAGGTACTTTTCTGTTTATTAGCACATTCTATCGCTGTTTGTTTCACTACCTGGAAAGGGTCTATTGTATTGATACAAAGCATTGTTAGCTACAGAGCCTTTGCCGTCATCGGGACCAGTTGAAAGAATGTTTTCCTATGCTACTATGACCAACTCACCGAAATCACACAAACTATCTGATGAGATGTTTGAGAAAAGAGTCGTCATGAAAAGCAATTTAAATAAAATGAAGGGAGTGTCACCACTGGGTGATTTCTCCCCTCATGACATTTTGACATTGCCATCTCACTAAGGTCTAAAACATCCCTCTCATTTGGCTGAACACCAGTAAGTGGTTCCCCACTTAAAAATTTAGTGTCGACATATTACCCGTATCACAAATTTTATTATTATTGTTTTTTTTTTCAATAAAAAGGGAGGGGAGCCTCACTTATTACCTATATTATATATATAAGGCCCAAAAATAAAAAAAATAATGAGAAACCTCCAGGAGAAAAAGATAGGTATGATAAAATATTTAATCTCACTTCAATTTTGATTTTTATGATCTAAACATAAATTTCATTATTTTAAATAAAAATAAAATTTTCAGTGCCCCAGTTGTCGGGGCCCAGGTGCATTGTGTCCCGTCAAGTAACTTTCTGGAAAGGGTTTTCTTCCAGCTTTTCATTCTAGCTATACGAAATATTGGCGAAGTTATGTATCGGTCAGAAATTTGTTGATGAGTTATTCCATGTTATCTATAGATGAAAAAAAGTTTGTGTGTGTGTGTGTGTGTGTCTGTAACACGATAACTCCCTTTAGAATGGATATATCTACACGAAATTTTATATATGTATCCAGAACTATCTAAAGACGACACCTATTGATTTTCAGCCAAATCTGCCAAAGAGAAAGGGGGGTTAGGGGGACTTGACACAAAAACTTTAATAACGGCCATTATAATGAATGAATTAACACGTATTAATTGTGTGTGTCTGTAACACGATAACTCCCTATAGAATGGATATATTTACACGAAATTTTATATGTTTATCAAGAACTATCTAAAGACGACACCTATTGATTTTCAGCTAAACAGTCAAAGGGAACGGGGGGAGACTTAACACAAAACTCTGATTGATATGTACATTTTCAGAAGAATCAGCCGGGAGATCAACTCAAAAATCTCAATAACTTGCAATATAATGAATATATGGACCTGAAATTTTATATTTAAATTCAAAAGCCCATAAGGAACATATAAATTTGCCGCGAAGTCGGTTGAAGGTAAGGGGGGGGGAGGACCAAGGAAGGGGGGCTCAACTCAAATACCTTAATAAATGCCGATGTAATAAATGTATCGTAAACATGATACATGATACTCCGGTGTATTTTTGAAGGATTACATAACTTACTCTATACTAAGTATAGCTTCAGAAGCCGCTCATGGTAAGTCATGTATTAATTTTTAGCCCAAACTGCTGATTAGTTTTGGAGCGTGTTCGAAAGTAACTAATAAACTGAATAAAAATTATAAAAAAAAAAGTTAGACCTCCTGGTGCTCTTTATAAATAATTTATGCTATGAATCTTCCGTTTGCCAATATCTTTTTGGGAATATTTTAGCCATGTTTTTTATGATAAACAAAACATTTCAACATAGTTGGTTATCACAATTATATAAATTAAGGCATAATGGAGTTGAACATACAGATATGAGGGCTAAAGCTCCGTTGAGCCTATTTTCCTGAAATATAAACTTAGCTTTAAAAGCCTCGGTAAACACCATTAGTGCTTAGATAAGTCTCCCCTATGTTAAAAAGCCATCAACCTCGGATATACTTAGTTCCTAAGTTTTGTATTGTTCCTGAATACCGTAAAAGGGACTAGCTGACCTTTAGAAACTTCAAAAATTTGACTTAATTTTCTACAATTAGGCTTTAATAGAAAAATTAGGAATGTGTATACGGAGCCACAAAAAAAGAGCGGTTATAGGTTAGGTTAGTTTTCATTCCCGGGCTTTAACTACGAGGTCATATCACCTACTACCAGAGCGCTCTTTCGTCACTCTGTTGGACATGAGCCCGACTCTTCTGTGGGAGTCCTAAATTTTGCCTACCCTAAATTTTCATTCACCTAGGGCAGGGGTCTTTAACGAGTACATGACATCGTACAGGCTCGGGACCATCGCTTAACGTCCCATCCGAAGGACGGTGTGCTTAAGTTTATTTTACCTCCCAGATAAAATAAACTAAGGGCCTCGGTCGGGTTTCGAACCCACGATCTTGAGCTCAGAAGTCAAGCACTCTTACCACTGAGCTACCGGCCCCCTCAGAGCGGTTATATTAATAATAATATTTATTTTCTTTAAACCAAAGCACGGGAATATGAAACGTCATAAAAATGTATACATTGATATAGTTTATAAATTAGATACATAAACACATATTAACTCTTAGAGTCTGACACACATGTGATTAGTTTTTTATTATTTGTATTTTTACAATCGGCTAGAAGGAACCATAAGTAAAGATTTATTATATTATATTAAGAAAGTAAAACAACATATAATAATATAAAAAGTTATACAAAATAACAAATATATAAAAATAACAATGAAAAATAAAGGAAGACTAAATAAATAAAATAGAACTAAATAAATGACAATAAAAGAAGTAAAGTAAAACAAAATGAAGAAACGTATGTACAAAATAATATGAATAAATCATAAGAAAAACAAATATTCAGCTGCAACCAGCATGGTACTGTCCTCGTTCCTACAACTAAATGGAGGTAGAGGTCACGGTGGTCCCCCATACCCGCCGGATCTGCTTAGCCTCTGTCTAGAAGTGGAGGCAGACCGAGAGGGACTGCAAACCTGAAGAGAAGCGACAATGAGGGAAGAGATATTACTTTTATACTAATTTATTTTATTTCTCTTTGTTTATTCTTTTATGTATTATTATTAGTAGTAGTAAAGTCTTTATTAACATAATAGAATATCACATTCAAACCATATATACATTAATGAGATCTTTTATGAAGACAAACTCAATGGCCTAAGCCGTCTTGAGGAGGCTCCATTTACAAAATATTATCTTATAAACTTAATCAAAACAAATTTTTCTTTCTAAAATCAAATAAAAATAAAATAATATATATATATATATATATATATATATATATATATAACTTTGTTCCTATTTCTTTATTTATTTAATTTACAGTTTCTGAGATTGTATGCCTTTTTGCAATATTTTACCAGTAGGTGCCAGTCTTTACCATTTAATAACTCGCAACATAAATGTAGTATCTGTGGTGCTTTTAAATATTTCTTTTTTTATATCATCATATTTGGGGCAGGTAATGAGGAAGTGATGTAGATCTTCTTTACAGGGGCTGTAACACATTGGGCATACAAAGTCCATATCTTCGGGGTATATTGATTAATAGGTGTATAGCTTAGATGCAACAGTTCACCTCTAAGTTTAATTATAAATCTAATACTTGACAATGGTAGGTCACTCTGTATGTAACTATTAACTGAATCGTGGAACTCCAGTTCCCTACCTAGCAAGTACCGGTCTGAGTTTTTAATTTCCTCCCTGAACTGATTGCGATAATGCTCTTTTAAACTATTCCGTAAATTTGATAGCTGTGTGTTCCATATCTCGATGTTATTATCAGACAGATTATCTCCCAAATTGTAGTCCGAGATATAGTTATTTATCCGTCGGAACCAGAGCACATTCCTTTTAATAACCTCTTTAGCTAGGGCCTTGGGAAGTCTTGGATTTGCCATGTTTATCACTTTGAGTATGTAATTATGATGCAGTTGATTTGTATAAATAATAGTCGGGTCTATTCCTGTTTCAGTGTGTATAAAAGATGTTCGCGAATAACTAGGCAGCCTGAATAGTCTTTTAATAAAATATCTAAATAGTTTCTCTATTTCTACATGATATTCTCCTCCCCATATTTGGGCTCCATAGCACAACATAGACCTAGATACACTGTTGAAAACCCTCAACTTGGCTTCAAATGTTACTAAATTATTTTCAATGACCATGCTCCACACGGAATTCAGCGCGCACTTTGCTTTTTTAAGTTTTTCTCTATGATTGTCCGTAAAGGACATACTTGGAGTGAGGAGGACTCCCAAGTATTTATAACGACTGACAATTTCAATTATTTCATTACCATAAAGCCACTTTTCTTTCTTTGACCTTCTTCCCCCATTTTTGAAAATCATTATTTTTGATTTATGTATTATTATTATTAGTTTTTATTTATTTTTATCTTTTAAATATTTATATTTAAAAAAATAAAATAATTAAAAAATAGTAATAATACATAAAAGAATAAACGAAGAGAAATAAAATAAATTAATATAAAAGTATTAAAAAATAATGCTTAAATAAAACGTAGGTTCGACAGACCTCAAAGGAGGACATCCGTGGAGGAACTCTGTCAAGAAAATAAAACTGAAAGCTATGTATCAAATAATGTGTTAGGAAAAAAAAAAACTATTTTTATATCACGGTTATTTTATTATTTTTGAACAATGAGAAAAAAAATCCTTTTCAGAATAGAGGGTTTCTTACATTGTCTTCAAAAAATTTGGAAGGGGACACCTTTATTTATTTATTTTATTTCATTTGAAATATTTCTTTTTCTAAATTCGTTAGCTTTCCAATGTGATGCAATGCATTCATATATAGTGTTTTCCACAATATGTTCATATTTTCCTTAAAATCCCCCAAAAAAAACTATTGCAATTTTTCTACTCTTTGTTCATCAATTTAGAGGTTTGATAAAGCTCCGAGCAAAATTTCATAACTGCACAACAACTTCGAAAATTAAGGCGAAAATGCGAGCAAACTGAATAACGATACCATAGAAGTTTCAATTAAAAAGATAGTTGTATCATTCATCCACTAATTACCTAAGTTTCGGTTTATCTATGTTTTTTTTTAATTTATAAGGTTTATTTATAATGGTAGAAGGGGAAAAAAAAGTTGTTGAAAATTAATCTAAGTAAAATAAGAGGAAGTTATACTAATATAGAAGTTTGAATTTAATAATGGCAAAGCCGCTGGATCAAAATGTTCTAAAAGAAATTAGGAATGTATTTTTAAAGTTTGGTTCTTGAAGAAAATGTTAAATTAAAAAATTGATGCTGTTTTAAATTTCGAATCACAAAAGTAAATGAATATATAATATATAGACTTCAATAAACAAGAAATGTGATAGAAACCCACCGAAAAGCCGACTGTCAGAAGGAATTTTCTGGTATTGTTGATATTGAGAAAACTGTAATTTCATTTTCCAATCCAGACATAGTTATTAGTGTTTTAGAAAACATAGATATGTGAGAAGACATCTTAAGTTTATATTTTAGAATGGTTGAGGTTAAATGTGAGTAGATTGCAATATCATACATAAAAACATATAGTCAGTGAATCGCCGGCAAAGTACTTCCCCAGATCGCATTAGCTAAAAATCAGTAGTTGACATAGGGACTTCTCAATCCACATAATATGTATATAGTATATATTATATACTCAAGGGGCCCTCACACTGGCAAAAATTTCGCTCAAAATATTGAGCTTATTTTTGTACAAAATATTAAATGGTCGTGGACCCCTCACACTACACAAAAATATTGCACAAAATTTGAGTGTCGACTAAACATTCGTGATGGAAGCACGGCGCATCGCGTTGTACTCAGCCATAGCCGCATACGTTACTTTGCCCAGGGCTAGTTGTATTGTGTGCAGTGTTGAAGGAGTCTTTAAATAATAAGAAGAAAAGAGTGTGGGTCAGGAATTATTTGAAGAAGCGACCGACCCTTGGTCATCGTAACCTACTTCGCGAACTGAGCTTGGAACCTATACTTTATCAAAATTTCCTCCCACTGCGCTCTCATGCTACAAAATATTGACAGGTCCGCAAAAATTTTCTAAACTTTCAGAAAACTTTTAAACGCCCCACAAAATATTGAATACCCCTTTTTTTGCACAATATTTGTCCTCAAACTCTCAATATTTTTGCACAAAACCGACATCTTCAAATTTTTGAGCGAAATTTTTGCCAGTGTGAGGGCCCCTTCAATTTCATATCCATACATTAATTCTATGGGGAGTTATCGTGTTGACAGACACACATACAGACAGACATTTTTCTTTTCATTTTGGGAATCAGGGGGTCGGAAAACATGAAAATCCGGTGAAACTCAAGATTTCTGAATACTAATTTACTGACGAAAAAATTCAGTTATTAGAGTTTTTGCAGCGCAATTTACAGTAGTGTTGTATTTTAAATATATTGTTTTAGTATTACATCCCCAACTATAAGAAGTGTAGGGGAAGTAATGTAGTCGTCAGAAATTAGTAGTCAGAAATCTTGAGTTTCACCGAATTTTCATGTTTTCCTACCCCCTGATACACCGTCTACTTGTTTTTATGTATGACTAGCAGTAATAACCGGCGTTGCCCGGGGAACTTTGACTTTTCTCCCAATATCTCCTATAAGGCTATTCAGTTCCTCGACAGTACATTCATGATGTTATAATTTTCAATTATTCATACGGAATAAGGCTTATAGTCCTTCAGCTGTAGTAACGCTAGCTTTGGAGCTAAAACTAATTTATTCAAAAAGATTTCTCATTAATCGTTACAATGGTTTTCGAGTTACAAAGATTGCGTGAGTGGATGCTGGGATGGACCAGGGGTTGATTAAAAAATAGACCTTAACCTTCCGGTAGATAAAACTTATCTATTCAAAAAGATTCCTCATTAATCATTGCAGTGGTTTTTGAGTTACAAAGATTGCGTGGGTGGATGCTGGGATGGACCAGATATTGAGGTACTAATACGCCTATAACCTTCCACAGACGATGACGAACAAATTTAAAAAAAAAATTAATCAAATCCATCAAGCCTTTCGTGAGTTATAGCGGTACAACGCACAGACATTTTCAGCTTTATATATATGATATTGCAATCTACTCACATTTAACCTCAACCATTCTAAAATATAAACTTAAGATGTCTTCTCACATATCTATGTTTTCTAAAACACTAATAACTATGTCTGGATTGGAAAATGAAATTACAGTTTTCTCAATATCAACAATACCAGAAAATTCCTTCTGACAGTCGGTTTTTCGGTGGGTTTCTATCAAATTTCTTGTTTATTGAAGTCTATATATTATATATTCATTTACTTTTGTGATTCCAAATTTAAAACAGTATAATAATAAGTAATTTCTGACGACTACATTACTTCCCCTATACTTCTTATAGTTGGGGATGTAATACTAAAACTATATATTTAAAATACATCACTACTGTAAATTGCGCTGCAACAACTCTATTAACTGCTGTTGTAATCAATGTATTGACACGAAATTTCATATGTAAATTTAAAGCCCTAAAGGGACGATACTTATTAATTTTCAGCGGAATCAGCAAAAGGGAGGGGGGATCGGGCTCAACTAAAAAATCTCAAGGTTAGGTTTATGACTCATGCTTTCATGCTTTACTACGAGGTCATATCGCCTACTACCAGAGCGCTCTTTCGTCACTCTGATGGACATGAGCCCGACTCTACTGTGGGAGTCCTAAATTTTGCTTACCCTAAATTTTTATTTACCTAGGGCAGGGGTCTTTAACGAGTACCTGACATCGTACAGGCTCGGGATCATCGCTTAACGTCCCATCTTAAGTTTATTTTACCTCCCAGATAAACTAAGCTAAGGGCCTCGGTCGGGTTTCGAACCCACGTTCTTGATCTTCTAACTAGATCTTACATTAAAGGCATTAGAACATTGTATGCTCAGCAATAACTCTCAATAACTGCCGATGTAATGACGGTTTCGACATGAAATTTTTATTTAAATTGAATTTAAGTCAAATCGTCGATTGGCATAGCTGGTGGTTTACCGACGTATTTTCTCTTTTCTTTTACTCTGGAATTATAAAACATATTAAAATCTCAAAATGAACAAACACTAAAATAAGGTTTTTTCTTATGACGCCTCACATATATTTAATGATCTGAAATGGAACTGGCCAATGTAAGTCCATCGTAACTGAGTTTTTCATTTCATTTTGCAGAGAAAAGTGGAGAACTATACAAGTTACTTTTGAGACAATTTATACCAGTTAGGAGCTAATGTCATGTCACATACTAATGCCCTTTCAAGACTCAGATCTGTCTTCGCCTAAGGAGTATGACTTTTCCAGCAATACGAAGTATAGAGGAAGTTGTGTAAATGCGTCAAAAATTCGATTCTGAGTTTTCAACGAAATTTCATAATTTCCGAACTTCATATTCCAAATTTGAAAAAAAAAAAAAGTTTGTCTGTGTTATCACGATAACTCCGGATAGAATGAATGTATCGTCACGAAATTTTATATGTGTATCCAGAATCCTATAACAATGACACAATGTCATGCATATCTGAAGTCAAAATTCAGTAAAGACATAACGTGTCACATTTTAGCGATATCGGCAGAAAGGAAGGGGTGTTCTGCGAAGGGATCTCAATTCAAAAAACCATAATAACTGCCGATGTAATGCCTTTATCGACACAATATTCAGTACGAGGATTTAGGAACTCCTATGTAAGTCAACTATTGTTTTAAAAAATGATAACCTGAAAAACGCGCTATATGGAAAAGCTTTGTATTTTTGAATATCTTTATCAGTAGTACAACGATATTAGTATCAAAATTATAAGAAAATCAAAATTTGGAAGTTGAAAAGACCGTTTTGATGTGGAAAACAATTATAATTAGCGTTTTTTATTTTATTTTCACTTTAAACTTATTTTATGCATTAGATAGACATATTGGTTAGACTGGTGTGCAGGGGCGTAGCCAGTATTTTGAGCAGGGGGGGGGGGGGGGGGTTAAAAAGTAAATTCATTTTTTTTAGCTAATTTCAAAAATTCATTTAACATATCAAATAATACATTTTTTCTAGTCTGGCGGGGGTAAAATGTTTTTTTACATGTTTTCCAAGCATTTTCACCTTTAAAATTTGAGATGTTTGATAGGGTACCTTCGTTTTGTGCCATGGGAGCTTGGACTATTAGGTTATCTGTCTGAATCTCTAGGCTCTTCATTTCAATTATAAAATAATTCAAGATACTTACTAAAAAACTTCCTAATATCCATGCTAATTTTAATAATTTTATGCAAATATGAAAAACAGTCAAAACGGAACGGAACTGTTAGACGAAAACTTCGTCAAAACCTCAAAACAAACAGTCGCCTGAACACAAACACAGTGAATAGTTACAGCACATGGCCTGCGGCCTGCACTTACAACAGCTGATTGCTGATTTAGGAGTCAGAAGAACGGGAAATTTGATGATCCTATGGTAACTTGCAAGCAATGCATTTTTAATAAAAACTATTTTTTTAGTTTATTTAATTTTTATATTTTTATTTCTCTGGCCAGGGGGGGGGGGGGGGGGCACGTGCCCCCCCCCCTGGCTACGCCCATGCTGGTGTGTACATCTAGAGACCTAAGCATCCATTGTTAGGTCTAGTTAGGGAGGGCGCACGGTGTGAAATTTATGAGTTTTGATTTTCAAAATTCGAGCCCCCGCTCAATTTTTGATCAATTGGGATGAAACTAGGTGCAAAATATTTGTGAAACCTGGCTTTTTATCAGGTAACTGCGGGTTTCACAATCAAGGTATTATATGCCAATTGACAGCTGCCAAAACCCCGCTAAAATTTTAAAAAAGTTTAATTTTTTTTGTCTAAGTTTTTGTTAACGGATTTTTACAACTTAAATGAATGTTTTTTGGGTCGCTGATTACGAATTCAATATTTATTTTAGCCAAAAGTGGTCCTAATGTTGTCATTTTGGCCTAAAGTGGTCCAAATTGAATATACTGGCTATTTTTGCCACTGGAATAATAATATAATAATAATATATATATTATATTACCTTGATTGTGAAACCCGCAGTTATCTGATAAAAAGCCAGCTTGCACAAATATTTTGCACCTAGTTTCATCCAAATTGATCAAAAATTGAGCGTGCGCTCGAATTTTGAAAATCAAAACCGATAAATTTCACACTGTGGGGCGCCGGTAGCTCAGTGGTATGCGTACTTGCATACTGAGCTCAAGATCGTTGGTTCGAAACCCGACCGAGGCCCTTAGTTTATTTCATCTGGAAAGTAAAATTAACTTAAGATGGGACGTTAAGCGATGGTCTCGAGCCTGTACGGTACTCGTTAAGGACCCCTATACACTAGGTGAATAAAAAATTTAGGGTAGGCAAAATTTTGGACTCCCATAGTAGAGTCGGGCTCATGTCCACCATGGTGACACGCTTTGGTAGTAGGCAATTTGACCTTTTAGTTAAAGCCCGGGCAAGAGACATAATAACCAGTGTAGTGGTCCTAAATTTTGCCTACACGAGTTTAATTAGGGTAGGGGTCTTAAACGAGTACCCGATATCGTACATGCTTGGGACAGTAATTTAACGTACCTTCCAAAGTTTTTTTTTACCTCTTAGATAGAAAAACAGTAGGCTACGAACCACCATGAACTCAGTAGGCTAGCGCATACGCCTCATCTACTGTCCTCTTTAAACCAATAGCAAATTAAACTATAGTGTCTTTTCATAATTTATTTATTTTTTTATGAAAACCGGTTTTCAACACTAATGTGCCATCGGCAGTGGTACATCACTCGTTGAGCGCAGAGTACACACCGCTGGTACACAGAAAGAAAGACAGTAGTTTTGAAAACATGTTTTGGCCTAAAAAATAAATAATTTAATCATTAACTAGCACTAAGTGTAAATATTTAAAATAAAAAATATATTGAAGCTTCCACTAACGGGTCTGTCTGTCCCACTGGAGCAGGGGTCGGTAACCTTTTTGAACTCGCAGGCCCCATTAAGCTCTCAGTACAATTGCGGGCCGCATGATCCAACAGGTTTTCTAGCGCGGGCCGCATATGGAAATAAAATAAGGAAATGATGCAAAAAATACGAGAAATATTGATATAACATATTCATTAGCTAACGTTCAACAACTTGCCTTCGCCACGCTCTATTTTCAATTTTATTCTCAGATTAAATCCATTCTTTCATGAAAAATAAAAAATGTTCCTCGCGATCCCCGGGTTGCCGACCTCTGCTCTGGAGAACTGGTCAACTTGATATCAGAAAATAATGAGTTGGATGCAGTACGACGTTATTTATTGTGCTTAGAAATAAGAACCTATGTCTTAATTAGTAGCAAAACAAGTCACTCTGACATTTATTATCCATAATTATACTTTTAGTAGGAATTTTTATTAGATAAAAAAAATTATGTGGCCATTACAGATCTTTCTTATGCCAACCACACTTTTACAGATCACTGTATATCTCCCCCTCCCCCCCTCTCAAATACATTTCATACTGGTATTATTAGGTGGGTATAAGAAAGTCACTCTCAGAACGCTGTACAGTAAAACTAAGACAACTTCTGACGGTAACGCATTACTTTCATACATCCCCCAGTTATGGCAGTATGAAATAAATTACAGGGGGGAAAGGGGAAGGGAGAGTGATATGTAAAAGCGTGTTTGGCATAAGAAATGTAATGGCCTCATCACATATCGAGGAAACGTATGAAAATTTGGGTTCAAAACGACATTTCAAGACGGTTTTTGGAATATTTCAAAAAACAGGTGACCTGCAAAAAACTCGTATTAATATAAAATGTGTCTTTCTGTTATTTCTATAACTCTTCCTTGAAATAATGTTTGATTAGGTTATAAATATAGGCGGTAACTTGTGAAATGTACTTAGGCATCGAAATAAAGTCCAATTTAGGACAAAATCCAATGAGATCTAAGTTAGCACATGTGACTTCACCATTCCAAATTTCATGTTCATAGCTACAATGGTTTCCGCGGTAGAGCGCTCACAACTTTCCAATCACATACACCATGTATGGGCAACCTTTGACATGTTGCGGGCCAAACTTTAGTGTGCAAATACGTTCGCGGGCCGCGTAGATGGTTCAAAATAAAATAACGTCGGACTTTAAAGTTGTGTTCATAATTTTTGGCGATAGATATCAGACATGAAATAATAAGACAATGTTATTATAATACAATTAATTAAAATAACAAAATGAAAATGAAAAAAAGTAGGTACAATATTATAATTAAATCGTGAAATTTGGAATTATTACAAACTACGAAAGTTAAGTAGCGACACCGAAATCAATGAGACACTTGAGCTTGAATTTGGGAAACTAATCCATTGATGTTTGGATTAATTCCACTGATACAAAGACGTTTCCAAATTATCTTCAGTGAGCCTTGTACGATTGATTTATTAACTTTCATCATTGAAAAGAACTGTTCGCATTTATAAGTACTGCCAAACGCACAAATCAATCTTGCGAATTTTCTAAGCTGCGGAAAATGGTCTTCTTCGAGGTATTTTTTGTAGAAATCGCACAACTCCAAGTCTTCAAATTTAGATTTTAGGAGTGAGTTTTCTTGAATTTCGATCAACTCCATTTGCAAGTTTATTGGAGCATTTTGTACATTACTTTTTGTTGGTTTAGCAAATAAATTGAAACATCCGCAAACACGCACATTAAAAACACAAAAAAAATACGCAAATTTATTGACCATAAACAAACACGCGATGACATGAATTTTTCCTCACTCGCCTTGCTCGCTCACTTGATTTCCCATCCTACTCGATCTTCCTAATTTGGAGTGAGTGTGAGTAAGTAGTGTAATATTATTTTTTTTTTTAATTGGGTTTTTCAAAATGTCTCGCGGGCCGGACCAAATCTTACAGCGGGCCGGTTGTTGCCTACATATGACATACACACTTACACAGACATCATCGCGAATAAAACTTAATCATGGGACCTTGAAATGTGAAATGAAACCTTGATCTCGGATTTTTCCATGATTACAATACTTCTGGACCTTGAGCGGGCGATTTGTAGCCTTAGCTAAAATTCGTAGTGGCTGTGGTTACTGGCAGCCAGTCCCTGATGCTGGGCCCAGAGGGAAGTAGTAAGTGTTCCAATTCCTCCCCTATTCCAAGAAACTAACTCCACCCTAGACCCATTTCCACCCCAAATAGGACGCCCTACATGTTTTTAGAAGGATTCTATCCTCGGCAAGGTATGGGCGAGAGTTTCAGTACCGCTGATGAGTGATTTATACCAACTAAAAAAAAAAAACTTCCTTACATTATAAGTACTTGTAAGAAAGTAAACAAATCTTAAACAAATAAAAATAAAGAACATGCTTTCACATTTATATTGTCTAATTCAACAAAAAAAATATACATATAGTGTAACGATATCAGCCACAGAGTTTACTAGGTTCGCATATTTATACTTAGTACTCTGAGATTACCTGAGGCTCTGTATCTCCAAACTCAAAATGGAAATTTCTTAACAGAAAAATCTAACTGTTAAAATATATGAATTTAAACATGTGAAACAAAAAATTAATAATGCAAGTTAAAAAGAAGAAATAAATAAAACAAACTTATTTTTTGAAATATTGTCTATTCCACTAAAGATATTTATAAAAAAATACAGCTACCGGTTTCGGCCTCACACCATGTGAGGCTGAAACCGGTAGTTTTATAAATATCTTTAGTGGAATAGACAATATTTCAAAAAATAAGTTTGTTTTATTTATTTATTACAAATTCTACAATATTCGTTCCTCAACTTAGAAAAAGAAGAAATTCAAAACAACTTCAGATCAACTTTGTTCTAGCCAACAATTGAAGTAACTTATCGCTATACAAAGAAATTAATTGCATTTGTATATTTAATACGTGACAGGACCAGATGGGTTACGTTTTAGAGGGGAAAACGCATCGATCATTTTATGTCAGCATTTCGAACCTCAAAATCGAAGTATCACTATATTTTGAGAAACGTTTTTCCCATCATTTATTTTTTCTCAATATCCTAAACACTATTGTAATTTTACAAATTTTGTAAATTGTTTCTTCATATACAGTGTAAACTCTATTTAACGCCACTCGATTTAACGAACAAACTCCCTAAAACATCGAAATTACTTGAATCTGGTTGGTTTACCTTGTTCTCCATACAATGATACACTCTATGTAACATCACACCCACTCTAAATAACGAAAACAATACGTCATTACTAAGCAATGAACAGTACTTTCAAGTTGCCCAAATTAATAAGAATTGTAGCTGTGTACGTTGTTTTGTTTGTTATTTAGTTGCTTTATTGTCTAGCACGTATTTACCTCGACTGTCGGCATCATACGTACCGAAGATTCTAACAAATTCGTTATTTTGTTTGTTGTGATTACCTTGCAAGGCATGTTGATCCCACAGTATCCCAAGATATGAATAAAATACATAAGAAAATACAACTAAAATACTGGAGCAGCAAAAAACGTCAGACGAAGATAACAGACTATACGCAATAATTGTTATTTGTATCAATATTAATGTTTGTTGTTTGTAAATTTTATACTTTCTTAGTAAATAAATATTATAATAGTAAAATACTATTAAATGTAATGTAATATGTATTGATTTTTCATCTCTCCATTTAACGACAACTCTCAGTCCCTTAAGTGTCGCTATATAGAGTTTACACTGTATACCTATGTGATAGAGCAATTGTGCAATATTTCATAAAAATTCGCCAAGTAGAAGTTCAGCCAAATGGGCCAAGGGGATTGAGGATCTTAATTTCAAAATTCTAATAATAACTTTTAGTGGAATGAATATACCGATTCGAAATTCCAAAAATGGCTTCATAGGTCTATTGTTAGGACACCTGTTGGATGTGAAACTCAATTGACCATGAGGGATGGAGGGGGGCTTAGAAGGAGAGCAGCAACTCAAACTATTACACAAATATACAAACTACATTATTACACATATTACAAACTATATTATTTAAAAAATAAAACTATTTTTTGGGGATCCTATTACCTATCGTTGAATTTTCATTTTACTGGGTCCTACATTTCCCTGCAATTCGGGAATTCAAAATTTTCATACAAATCCGATTATTCACACGAAGTATTTCCTATTAATTCATTAATTCTTTAAGACATTTATTACCAATAATAAATGTCTTAAAGAATTAATTGAATAAAGAATATTGAGTAGGATATCGAATTGAAGTGTCTGAGAGTAGTATATAAAGAAAGTTTTTTTAAAACGATTTAAAAAAAACAGTACAGATCGTTTATCTATTTCGAATCATGTGTGTGCCGGACTCCAAAACTATTTATGTACCTATCTAATTTATATTCTATCTTGATGTATACATTTTTTATGGCGTATCCTATTACCTAGTTATTATGGTTTAACGTAAATAAATAATATAATTATTATTATTATTGAAGAATATATGATCTTTTAGAAAACATGATTATATCCCTGGAAAAAGTTCAAAGAGGGTACAATGAGAGAGAAATAAATTTATAAATAATATACTTTTTTTTTTTAGCATACTTTTCAAATAAACAGGGGCGTATTTATATGAAAAAAAATGTTGATTTTGGTTTTGGATTATTAGTCCAGGAACCAGGTGGCTATATTACATTATTATGTCGAACTAAAAAATACTATAAACAATTTTAAATGTACTTTTAATTGCATTTTTTATTTTATGAATTCCTTTTTTTTTTTTTTGGAGACAAATTCAGGTTTAATATAAAAACGCACCGTGTCAAAAAATTTAAATGACAACAATGAAATATGAAATCTTTTCCAAGATTTTAAAGGGGCTTCTATTTTTGCCCTCCAGTAAATAAGGTATTTTGTAAAATTAACTTTTAAAAAAGTACCTTATAAAACATTTTGAAGTATTATTATTCCTTTAAGAATACGTATTATTTATTACAAAAATATTTAAAGAAATATATTTTTATGGAATCATGTTTTTCAAGCGAACATAACAAAACTAATGAAGATTGTACCCTCAAAATTTTAACAACTGTAAAAAACTGGTTTTTTTTTCATCGACTGCACTGAAATCATGTGGATATTTTCAGTAGTATTTTTAAAATTAAACTTTAAAGTTAATTTTCACCAGAGAAATTTGAAAGTTGACTTTGAACAGCAGCCATTTTTGGTACAATCTATGTTTTGTAAGAAACTGTTTTTTTCAGGTCTACGTTTAATCTAATCTAGAAAATGATTTGTCTTTTGGACAAGAATTACTTCATATTCTTATTTCTTGCTATCAAATATTACATTTTAAAACCACTAATTTTGGCCCAAAATTGACATACTGAGTTGTGAAGTTTAACTTCAACTCTTATATTAAAATTTTTTTAGTCTAAAAAACACTTCAAATACATATTATTTTCTTTCCATAAATGAGTGATCTTTCGAAATTGAGTGCCAAAATTTGATATGCCTCTACACCTAACATTGGGAAATACGCCCCTGGAAATGAATATATATATATATAATTTGTCTTTGTAATTGGTTAAATAGCGCAGTTACGTGTTTAGAAAGCTGATTTGAGTACGAACTCACAAGCTCGAGACGGCGTAGGCGGATGGTGACGAGAGACTGGGCCGGCAACAAGGGCCGACCCCCCTTATATATTCCCCTTGCCGCCCTTCCCCCCACAAATCTTCCCCTCACTAACCCTCCCCAACAATCATTACAATGAATCCAAATTGCGCTTTTATGGGGAGGGGGATATTTGAAAATCAGATAGTATTAAGCTTTGAAAAATTATAAGTTATGGAAAAATTATTTGTCCCTAGTAATGAAATGAAAAAAAATTTAATTATTCTGGGACCGAGGTCCCCTTAGAATAAATACATAAAGAGATAGAGAAGGAACAATGAGAAATAGTATCAGTATTTCGTAAAATAAAATAGTGCTACATTGTAGAAAACTAGAAATTAATAATATATAGATCTAGAAAAGGATAACATGAAAAAACATAAAATTGACAGCTTAATTATGAGGAAAAAAAAAATAAAAGTATCTATTACATGAATAAAAGAGAATATGTAAAAAAATACAAAAAACAAATTAATTTTAGACAGTAGGGGCTAAAAAGTGTGAGGAGAAAGAAGACAAATATAAATACATAATAAAATAAGACAAAATAAAAAATAAATAAATGCTTGATATATATATATATATATATATATATATATATATATATATATATATACAGGGTGTAACAGGTCGAGAGGGCGATACTTAGGGATCTTATAGTAAATTTAATTCTGAACAAAAAAGTTGCTATGAACATAGGTCCGCAAATGCTTTGTTTAAAAGTTATAACCAAAAAACTGCAGGGCAAAGAAAGAAATACCTGCAATTGGTATAAGGGTTTAGGGTCTGAATAGGGTTCAAAGTTCAATACCATTCATGTAGCCTCATCTGTCCATAAGATGTTGTTACCAAAGTGATGATTGGATGCTAAACGACGAAGATACCAGTTACAGAATTGCATCCTTGCTTCACCATCACCCTGTACTAAATACTGTACTGAATTAAAATGATAGGGGTACATACGTTCGCTCCTTAGGGTTCTGTACACTTTTATATGCGAAACCTGCATTTGAAGCCCGGTTCGACGTGGGCTTGTCGTCGGATTTACTTCAAAAGCTCTGATGATATTTTCACTTGGATTTACATAGACTCGTGGATTAATTATTCTGGTATGCAGCTCTGTAACACGGTCAATTTCTCTTATTCGTTGATAAGTAGCCTGGAAAACCCTTCGATGGGGGATCCGTCGAAGAGGGAAACGTCTTCGGTACTCAACAGCTGCATCACGGTTCCCGTTACAAAAACCGTACACAAATAGAATATCTGCATATTCCGCATTCTTGAACATTCGCGGCATTTTATGCAAAACTGATTCACAATAAATGAGATTAGTTGCATTGAAATAGAACCCAACATTCATAAACATGAATGGTATTGAACTTTGAACCCTATTCAGACCCTAAACCCTTATACCAATTGCAGGTATTTCTTTCTTTGCCCTGCAGTTTTTTGATTTTAACTTTTAAACAAAGCATTTGCGGACCTATGTTTATAGGAACTTTTTTGTTCAGAATTAAATTTACTATAAGATCCTCAAGTATCGCCCTCTCGACTTGTTACACCCTGTATATGAAGAAAATATAAATAGAAAAAAAATGGAATAAGTAAATAAGTTAAATGATTAGAATAATGAGGTTGACTAATTAGAGAATACTGGGGAGAGAGATGAAGACCTAATCAAAGGGGAGTGGATTGTTTAGTGAAGAGCAATTGGAATAGTGAGGATTTGAAGGAAGCCACGGAAGGAGAGTGACGGATTGGGGGAGACAGGGAGTTCCAAAGAGAGGAGGCCTGGACAAGAAATGAATTGTGGAAGGCCGAGGAGCAATGGGAGGGGATGAAGAGGTCTGAAGGACGGGATCTAGTGTGCCTCTGGTGAACAGAGGACTGGAATTGAAACATTTGGTAGAGACAGTAGGGTTCTTTGGATTTAAGCATTAGGAAGAGGAAGAAGCCTAGGAGGTAGTTTCGGCGGTAGGAGGGTTTGAGCCATTTCAACTCGGAGTACCAGGGAGAAATATGAGCGTCTCTAGGGACATCGAAAACAAATCTGACGAGAGGTGTCTAGTAGATTAAAAGCAGGAAATCGGAACAATGGGGCAACACCGGTAATAGCAGCAGTCATCTTATAAGAGGCAAATAGAATTAATTTAAACTAAATAAGAAATTTGTTCACAAAAACAGGAGAGATGGGAGAAGGGAAACATCGATTGTATGACTGATAAATTAGTTATTGTTTGTTATTCAAAGAAACAGTTCTTTTTGAAAATGTAATTTGAAAGTTTCACGATCCTTATTAATGTTATTATATTTCGTTGTTATAGACCACCAAATTGTGAAGAAGATATATTTATTTATGAATTAGAAACATTGATATCAATTCTTGAAAAAATCTTTAATTTTAAGTTGGGATATGAATATGAATTTATACAAATTGCATGAATCGAAATATGTACAACTGTATGGAAATACATTAGCAAGCAGGATCTTATCAGCTTTATCAGGATTCTGTTTTACTTCCCCCACCTATACGAAGTACAGGAGTAGTTATGTAACCGGGCAGATATTCGATTTGGAATTTTCAACGGAATTTCATGTTATCTAACCTTCTGATTCCAAAAATGGAAAATAAATAAATGCTGTATGTGTGTGTTTGTGAACCCGATAGAATGAATGTGGTTAGACGAAATTTTATACGTGTGTCCAGAACCCTCCTAAGGAAGACAACTATTAATTTGCAGCCAAATATGCCAGAGAGAAGGGGGAGATTAGGGAGCAGGCTTACCAGAAAAACTCTAATAATTGCGGTATAGCCCTATATGGAAATCACCTAGTAATTTTGAGGGCGCCGGTAGCTCAGTGGTATGCGTGCTTGTCTTCTGAGCTCAAGATCGTGGGTTCGAAACCCGACCGAGGTTTATTTTATCTGGGAGGTAAAATAAACTTAAGCACGCCGTCCTTCGGATGGGACGTTAAGCGATGGTCCCGAGCCTGTACTCGGTCAGGTACTCCTTAAAGACCCCTACCCTAGGTGAATAAAAAAACTAGGGTAGGTAAAATTTAGGACTCCCATAGTTGAGTCGGGCTCATGTCTACCAGAGTGACGAAAGAGCGACCTCGTAGTTAAAGCCCGGGCATGAGTCATAAAAACCTAACCTAACCTAGTAATTTTCAGCAGGGGAGGGGGGCTCGGCTAAAAAAACCCACAAAAAAAATGAATGTATCGACCTGAAATTTCATATTCAAATTCAAAACCACACCTATACATTTTTCAACGAAATCGGTCAAAAGGAAGGGGGTCTTGACTCAAAAACCCTAATAAATGCCGAAGTAATGAATCTATCGAAACAAAATTTAGTATGAGGATTCAGAAGACACTGTGTAAGTAAAATATTTAGTTTTAGCCCAAACGTCGATTCCCTACAACTTTTTTTATTAGGAATAGTAAACTTAAATGGATACGGTTCAAAACCCCGGCCAAGGCTATCAAATTTTTTATCAGAAAGATAAAAAAACCTTGAGCATGTCGTCCTTCGGATGAGACGCTTAGCGATGGTCCCAAGCCGGTACATAAGGTATTTAGGACCTGTACCCAAGGTAACTAAACCTGGGTGGGCAACGTTTCGGACTCCCTGTCTACCAGAGAGATGAATGAAAAATGTACTTCCCCAAAACGAATTAATTAACTTTTTACTCCCCATGCAAAACTTTCTTAGGGGCTCCTAAATTTTGAGTCTATAAATTCATTATATCACCAATTATTAGAATTTTTTAGTTTTTTTTCCCTATTCGGAATCAAGAGGTCGCGAAACATGAAATTCCATTGGAAACTCCGCATCAAATTTTTGACCGATTACATAACTGCTCCAATACTTCGTATAGTTGGAGAAGTTAAAAAAAGTGTTGACCTCAGAAACCCATAGGTTAACTTAAAGAGTCGCTGAGAGTTAGAAACAGTAATTTCATGCCTCACTAGATTTAGTAGAAATTTAAGAGTAATTTCTTGTCCTGAAACTTCTGACTTTGAGTGAGGATGAGAATGTTTAATTGACAGAAAATGGCTCAAATTTTAGCTCATGAACTAATTATAGTACAACATTTGTAATTCTTATCAACAATATTAACCTAATCGGATTACTATCGTTGAAATATTACTTGAAAATGTACCTGCCGCGGCAGCATCATTGGAGTTAGCTGTAATGCTAGAAAAATTCATAATTTAGTTTAAATTGATTTAAAACTTAAATATTTTTTTCCCTGTCATCTTAGTACATATATAGAAGGAAAAATAGTGAACGATTTACTCATTTTTCATGAACATGATAAATGACTATAAAGAAAAAAACATCGTCGGCAATTCACATGCAATGTACTTCCCCAAAACGAATTAATTTAATTAATTTTTCGCTCCTCCTCCAAAACCAGTCGGCCGTTAGCACTAATAATCAATAGTTGACTTTCATAGAGGCACTTAAATTTTAAGTCGATAAATTCAGTTATTTCCCCTGAAACCCTCTGAAATTAATAAGTGTCGTCCTTATGAGCTTTTGAATTTTCATAAGAATTTCTGTGTCGATGCACTCATTATTGCTTATACACACTATGTACTCTACTACTTACGAATTTTTCAAGAGACATTTTCCAAATACAAATAAATTTTACACGAATTTGTAACTTATTTTTTTTCAAATGGAAATTCTATGTCTCTCCTAATGGACAGTAAAAGAATAGAAGAGGAGAAGAAAGCGTGAAGGAAAAATAAGAGAAATAGGGGGTTTATAGAGAATAAAAGGCAGTAACCGGGGGCGGTGGTTTTTGTGAAGTGCCCGGCGTATTCCCATAAACCAGCTTTAGCTTAGCATGAAAGAGCACATGAATAGACACCCCCGTGGTTAGACCATCAATATAATCTTTCTTTCTTCTGGGGGAAAGTCGGTAAAACACTGGCAATGTACTTCACCAGAGCGAATTAATCAAAAATATTTTTTCTCTACTTCTAAAACCAACCGAAAGATTTGGTTGAAAATCAATTGGGGCCTAGTAAGACAGAGTCAGAGTCTGAGTACAGAGACTGCTAGGAAGGGAATATGCAAATCAGTTGAACACCCTAGGAAACTAAAGGGGGAACTCTACCGGGATTCAGGGAGACGAGGAAGCAGACCAACTGGCCAAGGAAGGTTCAAGTAACCCATTCATGGAGAGACAGTACTAGGAATATCCCGAGAATAGCGAACCTGCATTAAAAAGTGTACTAGAGACCATTTGGAGAAGTCATGAAGAGAAATAACCATATACAAACCTGTATACAAACCATATAACCTGTATATAACCATATACAAATTCTGTAATATTAACTTAGTCTTATATCTTATGCTTTTGGCTGAGGATGATAGAAATACTGAAAGTACTCCCATGTAAATATAGTTGGTGAAATTAGACAATATCATAAATAAACAAGTTTTATTTCTTTCAAGTTCATTTGAATTATTTCACAATATCTCTGCAATAATGTCAGTTTTCATATACAAACCGTCCAAGATGATGCTGGATGAAGATTCCAAGGTGTTAGGCTGGCCACACACGTACAGTTTTAACTGACAGTTTTAACTGTACACTGTACTAAAAAGGGCCAGGTTAATTCATTCAAAAAAATCTGAAAAAATTCACAAAATTTTTTTTTGTCAAACTACACAAGAAATTGGATGGGGACTTTGAAAAATCGAACTTTTTACCTTTTACGACCACCCTGTATAACTGTACAGTGTACAGTTATAACTGTCAGTTAAAACTATACTTGTGTGGGTATTTCAGTCTCAGTTCAACTCAACTGCACAGTTTAACTGAGACAAATAAAATTTCAATATTTTAAACTGAAAGGATTAACTGAACTGAGTGTGTGTGGGGGTTCAACGGTACAGTTCTCAGTTCAATTTGTGTCGAGCGAGAGTGCGTATCATGTCGCGTAAACAGAACCAAGTGATGGTTGATTTCATTGCAATATATAGATCGGAACCTCGCCTATGGCAAGTTAAATCTAGCAAGTATCATGACCGCGCCAAAAAAGATGCTGTTAGCGAACAAGTTAGCGAAGAAGTTACAAGAACTAGAACCTGGTGCGACAAAAAAATCTGTTGTGACAAAAATAAACAGCTTAAGATCTGCTTTAGCAAAGAACAAAAGAAAGTTGAGGAATCAAAGAAGTCTGGATCATCTGCAGACAGCATTTACAAGCCGGTACTTTGGTACTACGACCTGTTTGATTTCCTACACGATCAAGACACCCCGAGAGCGTCAAGTTCAAATCTGGACAGTGAAACTGAAGAGGCCAAATCGTCCCGCTCGTTCGAATCCATGGAAAAAACTGAAGGATTAAACTGTACGTGTGTGTACATCTCAGTTCACTGTTAAATCTGACAGTTATAACTGTACAGTTAAAACTGCACTTGTGTGGCCGGCCTTAGAGAATGGGATCGTGAACCTGAAAAGGAGCGAGCTTCAGCAACTAACAGGAGTTCTTAGAACACGGTCCAGTCCGTTCAATAGACACCTACTGTAGGAGTCAAAGACAGTAAAATTTCAAACCTAAACATTTCATCGATTCATTCAACAAAGAGATATTGTAAACTGTAAACAAATTTTGAATAGTGGGGGATTCGAAACATTAATTGATATATTTTTTCAGAAGGGAGAGGGGGAAGGATACACTTTTACTCCCTCAGCTATACGAAGTTATGTAATCGGTCAAAAATTCGGTGCTAAGTTTTCAACGGAATTTCATAACTTGAATAATTAAAATATTATATTATAATATAATAATATAAAAAACAAGTTTTTCGAACATATATCTTATATTTTAATTATAGTACGCTGAAAAGAGGAAAAAAAAAATTCAATAAAACTGAAAAGCACGGCCAAGTACGAAACTAACTGGGACAGGTTTGACTTTTTTCTTATTATTATCAATTTCCTGAATGTAAAGTATTTTATCGTTGCTGTATTTTTTTCGTTATCGTTATAATATTGGGTTATTTTTTATTATATATATATTTTTATTTTCATCTTTGCATATATAGATCACATGATATTTATTATAAATTTTAAAAAATTCATATATTAATATTGATGACGTCATCCGGACACTGAAAAAGGAAAAAGAAAAAAAAATAATTGTTTGCCAATTTTGACGCTTCGAAACTTGGTCAAAAATGATTCTTTTGGGCTACTTTTTTTTTTTTTTTTTGTTCAGCTCGGAGTTCTCCAGACGGCTGTGTCGGAAAAAACATCATTTAGTATAAATAATATACTTTTTTCGATGCAAAAAGTGGCATTTGGTGTTACGAGAAAAGTAACACAGCAGTGTTTTTCGACATTTTTTTCGGACTTGGCCATAGACACTGCCGTGTCTCCTGATACACATACTGACACACATAGATATTAAATGAAAACATGAAACTCCGGTGAAAACTGAACTTCGAATTTCTGAGTGATTATTTTTCCTGGATGCAAAGTAGAAACCTCTCTCTAAAAGCAATAAATGTGTTTGCCAAATATTTAAAAATTTTTTTTTGAATTTATATCACACTCTTTTAAAGGTGTTTCAGAATTATTAAAAAATTCAGTCTCGGCTCACAGTTGTAGTTTTTTTTTTTTTAAGTAAACTTTTTTTAAATTGTTGTGCCTCACGAAACTCGATAATAATAAGTAATTTCGTTCGTGACGAACATGATAATACAAAATTGCTTTCTTAAATTTTATAAATTAATTCTTCTAATTCAATCATACATTTAACCAAAACATCTTATATATATATTCAATTATGAAAAATTTAAGTCATAATGCTAGTAAACAAAAGAAGTTTCACTTTGAATGTGAGGATTCAGTTATTGGGATTCTTAAGTTGAGCCCCTCTGACGCCCCTCCCATTTGGCTGATTCCGCTGAAAATTAATAGATCTCGTCCTTAAAGTGCTTTAAATTTACATATGACATTTCGTGACAATACATATATTACAAAGACAGTTATTAGAGATTTTGTGTTAAACCCCCCTCCCCTTTGGCTGATTCCGCTGAAAATTAATAGATGTCGTCCTTAAAGGGTTCTAGACACAAGTATACAATATTGTGTTGATACATTCACTCTAAGAGGACTTATCGTGATCACAGACAGACATACATTTTTTTTTTTCATATTTGGAATCTGAAGATTGGAAAACATGAAATTCATGTTTAAAAAACTCTGCATCACATTTTTGGCCGATGATTGCATAACTTCCCCTATACTTCGTATATCTGGGAGAGTAAAACTCTGTCAGTGTGTGTGTCTGTGAACACAATAACTCCCAATAGAATGAATGTATCTACACGAAATTTTAAATGTGTATCCAGAACCTTCTTAGAACGACTCCTATTGATTTTCAGCTAAATCAATCAGAGAGAAGACTTAACACAAACAATTTAATAACTGCCATTGTAATAATGAATGTACGTCGAAATTTCATATGTAAACTGAAAGCCATCTAAGGACGACACCTATTTTCAGCGGAATCAGTTGAAGGGTTGAGCCCCCGTCAACTCAAAAATCCCAATAACTGCCGATGTAATGACTGTATCGAAGTGTTTTATTTAATTTCAAAATCCCATAAGAATGGCAATTATCAACATAACGAAACCAGAGGAAATGGGAAGTGAGGTGCAAAAGGGAGACGAGGTCTTGGACCAGCCAGGATGTGGTCCACCCCAAAAGGCTAAAGGCGTACATACCTGCACCTCGGGACCCACCCCAGCCTTTCCAGTAGCAGCTAAACTTTTAATATTTCCTTAAAATAATACGTTAATTGTTAGAAAAATATTAAACTATATATTTTTTGTGTGTTGTGAAAATGTGCTGTCGGAAAATAAAAATATATATATACGTTTCGCTAATTGATACCGCCTTGTTTATTAACCTACATAGTAAGGTCGGAACGTTAGAAGTTTATAAATAAATAAAATATATTAAAAACTGATAATTAAAAAAATATAAGTAATAACATTATATAGATTAGAAAGCCCTGAGCTCAAGGTCGTGGGTTCGTAACCCGACCGAGGCCCTTAGTTTATTTTATCTGGGAGGTAAAATAAACTTGAGCAAGCCGTCCTTCGGATGGGACGTTAAGCGATGGTCCCGAGCCTGTACGATGTCATGTACTCGTTAAAGACCCCTGCCCTAGGTGAATGAAAATTTAGGGTAGGCAAAATTTAGGACTCCCACAGTAGAGTCGGGCTCATGTCCACCAGAGTGACGAAAGAGCGCTCTGGTAGTAGGCGATATGACCTCGTAGTTAAAGCCCGGGCATGAGTCATAAAACCTAACCTAACCTAGATTAGAAAATAAAAAAGTGTGTACTCTGAACTCGGGCAGAAAGAACGATATTTAGCACATTGATTGATTTAATTCAATAATTTTTAAACGAAAACAGTCAGATGGAAACACAAGCACTAAGTATTTTATGGTTTCCAGATTTACTTTGTGAAGCTCCATTCTAGTAATAGATAATTAAAATACACAATTTATTTGTCAAACTTCACTATACTCGTATATTCTCAAATACTTAACTAGTTTCGCCGTGTTAAGGCATTATCAAGAGTCACTTATAAACTGACCGATTTTAGTTGTCAGTTTATAAGTGACTCTTGATAATGCCTTAACACGGCGAAACTAGTCGAGTATTTGAGAATATATAGTGGAGTTTGACAAAGAAATTGTGTATTTTAATTATCTATTACTAGCACTAAGGTTATTATTGCTCAGTGTACGTGCTTACTGACCTCAAGTTCACGGGTTCGAAAACCTGCCGAGGCCTTTAGATTATTTTATGGGAGGTAAAATAAACTTAAGCACGCCGTCCTTTGGATGGGAAGTTAAGCGATGGTCCCGAGCTGGACAAAAGAGCGGTCTGGTAGTAGGCGATGTGACCACATAGTTAAAGCCCGGGCTGAGTCATAATAACTAACTAAGGTTATTTCAAAATGAACATTGAAATACAATGTCGCCATTTAGGAATATGTTCAATTATATTTCGTAGTTATTTACGATGTACTAGTAATTTGTTTATGTACATTAGTAATTATCTATTGTAATTATTTGTAAAAAGGGTGAGAAAAACAATATAAACAAAAAAAATCTTGTCATTCACAATGATTGTGAATTACTATTAATAAACTCTTGACAATAATTTAAAAAAATAAAAACAATACATACATACAATTCACTATGACAAACCTCATTGATTGAATTACAATATTAATTTTTTAATGCATTCATTTAGAATATTAAAACATATTTTAGTTTAAAAAACGTATTACTATTCATTAAATTAACATTCTATAAACTTTTGGATGAAGCCCTTCCATCTGAAGGTAAACAGAAGGGTCATCACAAGATATTTTTTATGACCTTTTTAGAGAAGTCAAAAATTGAAAAAAATATATAGTATTGGGACTCAAAGGAAAAGGCTTCATGCCAAAAATAAAAATAAAATATATTAGTATGAATAGTATTCTTCTTCGTGGCAGGGGTGAATGCTGGGGGTTGCCGTGTACTGGAAATTCCACACTTGCGGATGATCCGGCTGATTTTCGTATTTGATTTCTGTATGAAGAGTATTTTCTAATTCCTTGATGTAGTTTATGGCCATTCTGTGCAATAAATAAAATCAATACTATAATATTTTATTATTTAAATTTACAGGGGTCATGTTAATTAAGGCTAATGGCCATAGTAGCCGATGCGTTAGGAAAAAAAAAAAAAAAAAAAAAAAAAAAAAAAAAAAAAAAAAAAAAAAAATTAAGGCTGAACCAATTGTTTTTTTCTTTCTTCTGTAGAAAACTACAAAAGACCGAAAAATAAATAAAAAATATGTTTAGTTTTATTTTCCCAGCTAGACGTAATATAGGAGAAGTTGTGAGGTATCTTAATTCAAAAATTCTATGTATTCTATTTTACAAATAGATATTTACAACTGTATACAAAATAAACAAGCAAAGGTGCTAAGAGAGAGATAATAGCAATATCAAAATGTCAAGAGGGGTGAAATCATCCAGTGGGGCACTCCCTAGTCGTCGTTGGGGAAGTGTGACAGAATGGAGGGCACGGACTAGAGGATTATTGTGGGAACTAAGAAGGGAAAATAATTTTTTATATTTGGATTTAGCGACTTCAGTGATGAAAGGTACGTTAAGGTCAGTGTGAAGAGTTTTGTTGGAGACGCAATATGGAACATTGGCTATTATTGTACGATGGATTCTGGATCGAAAGGAAGATTGGAAGCCTTGACAGAACCCCAGTGTTCAATGAGTAAGTCTACTTAGGTTTGGGTACTGCGTTGTATATATGTCGTTTTGTTTTTAAAGTTAATTTGGATCTTTTGTCTAGTAGTCTTAGTAACAGTTTATAGATCATTGTCGCATTTTAGTCGCTTGTTCATTTCTTGTCTTTTCAGTCTCGTGAGAATTTGAAGTTAGTAGTATGAGGCCTGGATAGCGCGGTCTTCGTTTTTTAAAGAGATAAGATTGTTGTTAATGTATACTGGAGAGCAGGTATATTTGCGACTGAGAGTAAAGACGATGTGAACTGAGTTTTTTTTCGTTCACCTTCACTCTCTTTTTGTACCAGGACTGAAGGGAGGGAGTTCTTGGAGGTTTCTAGATGATAGGACTGTGTCGGGATGATGAGAGGGGATAGCAGTATCATCTGCAAGGGTGTGGAGTTGTGTTGATGGATGCGTGAGGATATCAGCTCTTTATATTGTGTAGAGAATAGAAGCCAGAATAATTTCTTGTGAAATGCCAGCCTTTTATAAAGACAGGAGAGAAAGGGCAAAACCCTGGCTTAAACAAAAGGTTCTTTCAGAAAGGTAAGATTTTAGGATTAGGAAGAATGTGACTGGAAGCTTCCACAATAAGCCTGGGTACCAAACTCTGTCAAACTCTTGTTCGATGTCGAGAAAGGCCGCCTAGCAATACTGCTTTTGCTTGGTCCGATTACTACCATCATGGCAATTGACGGGCCAGGCCCGAGTTCTACCCCCCGGCGACCGCGATGTAGAGGCAGCCCCATCCCACTAATCTCGAGCTCTCTCGGCGCCACCAGGTAGCCGCAACACTAGGAGGTCTGGGAGTGTCAGCCTGTCCCGTTAGGGACCAGAGATTGTCGCCCCCAGACACCCCCCCCCCCCCCCCCCCCCCCATACCATAATTGTATATAGTTATATTTGTATATTTGTATTGTTATGTATATTGTACATTCTCTTCCCCGACGAAGTTGCGGGGCGGGTGATTTACCGGAGCACCCGGAAATAAATAAATTAAAAAAAATAATAAATACTACCATCATGGTCTTAAGCTAGGTAAGAGCATTGGGCCCGATTGAAGAACTCCCAGAGTTTCAGCCAAATCAGAAAATAAAGAAGAGAGCTCGAAATTAGTAGATCACAAATAATTCTAGTTGGGTAAGTAAATTGCCAATCATCTACCTTCGGCTTTTAATGATTTTAAAATTTCATATGAAATAAATGTTGGAAATGAAGTCTTGGTATTTTCAGTTATATTTTTGAATTTAAATATTTAAAAAATTGAAAACATACCTGAGCGATTCAATTTTGGATAATTTCTTTCCGATAGGCTTCGATTTTGGAAGAATACTTCGCAAAGAATCAAAAGCTCTGTTCATATCACGCATCCGTGTTCGTTCTCTGTCACAAGCTGACCTCTTGTTATCTAGACAATTGAATCAATAATTACAAAAATATATTAATTATGAAAAATTTGTGAGAAAATAAGTTTTTGAGTTAAGCTAATTGAGAAAATGGCCTCCAAAGGGTGAAAGTTTGTTTCTTCTGATTCCATGTTTTTTTTCAGCATTGTTATTTGATTTAAACAAAAGAAGGTCTATTATAATTTAATAACTATTTTGAAATGAGAACCAAAAAAATACCTTATAAAGTTGACTTCAAATTGTATATAGGCCCTTTAATTTTCCAGCAAACTTTTTTTCTCTCAAAATCATTACAGTTTTAGGATTGAATCGAGAAGAAAAAAATAAAACATAATTTTAGCTATAAACATTGTTATTATTTATTAACTATTAGGTAACCTATTTTTTTGAACAAGCTCACGTTTTTTTCTGCCACATTCGCCATTTTTGATTATGCAAATTCGATCAACAGCCAATGAGCAGATTTGCACATTTTATCTACAATATCTCAAGCCGTCAGGTAGATCAGTTTATTCTTTACTCAACATTTAATTACTAAACCGTTTGAACTTAAAAATGTCAAATTTAGCAGTGGGAAGTTTGGCCTTAGTTTCACTTAGCTCCAGAGAAGGCGCCGGTAGCTCAGAGCGTGCTAGCCTAATGGGCTCAAGATTGAGCCCGCCTCGAGGCCCACTCCCTACCTCCCAGATAAAGAAATCTTTGAGCATTCCGTCCTTGGGATGGAACGTTAAGTGATTATCCTGAGCCTGTACGATGTCAGATACTCGTTAAAGACCCCTACCCTAGGTAAATAAAAATTTAGGGTAAGCAAAATTTAGGACTCCCACAGTAGAGTCGGGCTCATGTCCACCAGAGTGACAAAAGAGCGCTCTGGTAGTAGGCGATATGACCTCGTGGTACAGCCTGGGCATAAGTCATAAAACCTAACCTTGAGATTTTTTAGTTGAGCCCGATCCCCCCTCCCCTTTTGCTGATTCCGCTGAAAATAGTAGAGTCGTCCATCAAAAGTAACGAAAGAGCGATCTGGTTGTAGGCAGTTCCGGATTAGCCCATAAGCAAATTAAGCAATTGCTAAGGGCATCACGTCTCGGGGGGCATCATAAACAGCACCGAAAAAATATTTGCTAGCACATGAAAGGCAAGGCTGTTTGAATACCCGCACGTTTAAATTGACCAGAGCAATGACCAAACTAGAAATTTAGGTTCGTTTTTCGTAAAGTTCTAACTAGGACAACCGAGTTCTGAACTCGGTCCTAATAAGGTCTGAATGTGATAACCCTATAAGATTCTAGTTAGAAAGTAACGCACATTCAACTTCATTCCTTGCGAGGACCGCCTAATTTACGGAACTAATAGGGACCTTACTCGAAGTAAATCAGAACCTATAGGTTTTTAAAAGAAATGAGTTTTAACTATTTATATTATATATATGAATAAATTTCACTTTTTATATTATTAATTTTTTTTTTTTTAATTGAATTAAACTATAAATTTGAAATACATTTTTTTGACTTAGAGGAGGTTCAAACCTACGACCGTATATTAGTATTTAATGCCCGTAAAAGTCGCAAGTCGCATTTCAATAAATAAAAAAATGTATGCTTTGGTTTTTATTGTAATACCTACTCCACGTAACTCATTCGTAATGATTTAAAGACCGATACTAGTTTACTAGTGGATAGGGGGGTCCACAGGCGTGGATTGCTTAAGGCATCAAGTAGTCTAAAGCCTTGTTTACACTTTGATTAGTGCAAGTGTTTAGTTATTGTTGTTTAGTGATTAGTGCAGATGTTAAGTGTCAAGTAGTGTCCAACAGTGTTTAGTCAGTTGCAAGTGCAAGTGAAATGAACATTTGTTTTTGAATAAATAAAACAAACTTTTTTTTGAAATATTGTCTATTCCACTAAAGATATAAATATATTGTAACATGTAGAAATAAGGGGGGGTATTTTAATAAATAAAGAAATATAATAAAGCCATTAACGGGATGTCAGTACTGAGGACTTAAGAAGGGTGGGGGAAGAGAGAGAGAACAGTGGAAGGAGGGGGAAACGAGTGTGTCGGGGGTTGGCGATAGAGAGTGAAGGAGGAAGGTTGTGGTTGGAGAGAGAGAGTGAAGGAGGAAGGTTGTGGTTGAAGAGAGAGAGAGAGTGGAAGTGGACGGTTCGTTTTTTATGAGAGATTTCGCTGGAGTAGTGAAGAGTTTTTGTTTGGAGTTGGAAGTCTGGAGGAAGTCAGGAAAAAAGGCAGATTGATGGAAAATTAAAGGAAGGATCGGAGAGCCGTATGATGAACTAAGAAGAGCAGTGGAGAAGGATTGAAGGACAGATGGTGACCAAGTGAGTGAAAAAAAAATAATTATAAAAAAATAAAACAAATAAATGTTATATGATCATGTCTCCAATTTATGTAAAGATTTAAAAAACAAAACAAAAAAAAAAAAACTCTATTTTATCAATTTTTTATATTAAAAGAATTCATTTCCCATAACTAGTTTTTTTTTCAACGTGGGGCAATTTAAAAATAAATTCATAGAAGAACTAGTAATTGTTTCATTGGCGCCCAACGTGGGGCAATTTTAAAAAGGAATAAATTTAATGAGAACATAGTAATTGTTTCAATGGCGCCCAACGTTTTGGCAATAAAAATGATGGAATAGAGAAAAAAAAAAAAAAATTTTTGAGTTGTCCAGTTTATAGTTTAGAAATTGCTGTAATATATTTTATGTATTATATTTATTATAGAGGATAGATTTGTGAAGCAAGATGGCGGACGAGGACACAGGTGAGTCGACCCATAGCATGGCGGGAGAGCAAGGTCCGGAGTTTGTTTACGATGGGGAGGCGGGAGAATTAGTTGCAGGAATGGACGGAATCGGGAGTGGCCTCGGCGGATTAGGACTCCGGAACGTAGATAGCGATGTTCGGGAATCGGGATTTGTAGAAGGAACGGGAGAAAATGCTATGATAGTCACGAGTCCGCTTATAGGGAGGTCGAATTCGGGGGATGAGGATGAAAACAAAAATAATCCGTTTAATCGTAGCCAATTTGAGCAAATGATGGATCGTATGGAACAGTTAAGTTGTAAGTTAGAAACAATAAATGAAACTAATAAAAAAGAAATAATCGAGTCGGTTGAGCAAAGGTTTGAGTTTTTAGAAATACAAATAAATGAAACCATAAATAAAAATATAGAGCAACTAAGGGGGGAACAACAAAATAATAACACGACTGAAATAATAGTGGAGACAAAAACAGATCTTATTGAAGTTGAAAATAAATGTGAAAATAAATTAATAACAGATGAGAAAAAGAAATTAAATGAAATAGGTAATGCTCAGAAAAATGAATTAGAAATAAGTAAAAGCAAATCAAATAGAAAGGAAAATAGAAAAATAAAATTGAACAAAGAAATAAATAAAGATTATATTCCGTTTAATGCATTATGTCGGCTAGGGTTTATTAGAAAAAGTTATACATTGTCAAAAATATCCAAAGATAAAATAAAAAATAAAAATATCGTTATCTTGAAAGTAAAATTAACAGAAATAAATTGTAAGAAAATTTGTAAAGGAAATTTGGGCCCTATTTGCCAAGAAAGTTGTGATAAGAAAAAATTAAAGAAAACTAATAAAAGAAAAGCTAAAGTAATGTTGCAGCCAAATTCTAGGAGAATTAGATATCGGAAGATAAAGTTGGACAAATATGAAAATAAACAGAAACAAAGTGCTTACTTTAAAATACCAAAACTAATAAGCTTAATTAAAAATCACACTAAATTAAAGAAAATTAAAAATCACAAGAAATTTAAAAAAAAAAAAAGTTTCCTTCAGATAAACCGATGGATTATTTTTGATAACAAGGAACTCGTAATTGGACTTTTAAATGAACTTATGGCTATAATTTGTGTTTTTATAAATATATTTTTCTTAAATCATAATAATTAAAAATAAAACTAAATTATAAATTAAAAGTAATCAGCTAATGAATAAATTGTTTTTATTACGAAGTATCAAATAATAGCTTTGTTGTGTGTTTTTCACCTTGGAAATAAAGATTTAAAAAAAAAAAAAAAAAAAAAAATCTTAAATTGAGAAGTCGAAACTATTGAAATATGAAAATCAAAATATAATAAAATCTGAATTGATAGTACGGTCACTTATAAAACTGATATCACTAAACCAACTAGTTGATGGAAGATAGATTCTGGTGGAGAGACGGACTGCAACTAACGGGATTCTGTGGGCCAGAGAGGTAGTACACACTTCAAATAGGATTATGATAGTTTGACCCATATAAACAACGCATGTAGGTCTGACCTAATGACCGATATCTAGCTAAAAAAAATGGTAATATAATTCGATTTTTGATATTTTGTTTAATTTATTGAAGTCTTGTGTCATGTTGTAAAAATAATAATAATAACATAATAATTATCATTATGTGACTTGTCGGTCTTTGCTATGGCAATTTTGTTTTGATCAAGTATGACCTCTTATATCTTCAAATCATGAGAGACCTTGCTCCATGTGTGTGTGGATCGGCTTGTCTGGGTCATATAAGCCTCGCGTAATTATATGTGTTTTCTTTCTTAGTTTATGAAACTGAATTTGTTTTTTTTGGTTATACATGTTCTTAAATTTTATGGTTATATGTGATATTGTTAAACAAAAAAAAAAAAAAATGTTTAGTGCCTTCTCCACTCTGAACAAAATTTGGATATTTTAATGTTTTTTTATGATAAAAAAAAACAAAATTATTTATTGAAATTATATTATATTTTGAAAAAAAAAAAAAAAATATATATTGTTTGCTAGTTAATGTATTATTGCTTTAAAAAAAAAAAAAAAAAAAAAAAAAAAAAAAAAATTGTTTGTTAGTTACCTTTATATAAAAAAAAAAAAAAAAAAAAAAAATATGGTTTATATGAAATTGTACATGTTATAATTATAATATTGGTTAGAGGATTGATTGCATAAGTATTTAAAAATGTTAGAAAGAAAATATTGTATTATTGAAGAGAGAGAGAGATTTAAAAAAAAAAAAAAAAAAAAAAAAAAAAAAAAAAAAAAAATGTTTGCTAAGTACCTGTACTATTGTTTACCTGTACTGTACCTGTATTATATAAAAAAAAAAAAAGAAAAGAAACTGTTTTCTAGTTACCTGATTATTATAAAAAAAAAAAAAAAAAAAGAATGTTTACATGAAATTTTATATGTTATATTGTTTAAAATATTGGTTAGATGGTTTATTGAATGTAGTATTTAAAAAAAAAATATTATGGTGTTTGTGATGGGGTATTTATAAAAAAAAATATTTATTTTCTTCGTTTCATTTTTTTTTTCATTAAGGGAAAGGATATGTAACATGTAGAAATAAGGGGGGGTATTTTAATAAATAAAGAAATATAATAAAGCCATTAACGGGATGTCAGTACTGAGGACTTAAGAAGGGTGGGGGAAGAGAGAGAGAACAGTGGAAGGAGGGGGAAACGAGTGTGTCGGGGGTTGGCGATAGAGAGTGAAGGAGGAAGGTTGTGGTTGGAGAGAGAGAGTGAAGGAGGAAGGTTGTGGTTGAAGAGAGAGAGAGAGTGGAAGTGGACGGTTCGTTTTTTATGAGAGATTTCGCTGGAGTAGTGAAGAGTTTTTGTTTGGAGTTGGAAGTCTGGAGGAAGTCAGGAAAAAAGGCAGATTGATGGAAAATTAAAGGAAGGATCGGAGAGCCGTATGATGAACTAAGAAGAGCAGTGGAGAAGGATTGAAGGACAGATGGTGACCAAGTGAGTGAAAAAAAAATAATTATAAAAAAATAAAACAAATAAATGTTATATGATCATGTCTCCAATTTATGTAAAGATTTAAAAAACAAAACAAAAAAAAAAAAACTCTATTTTATCAATTTTTTATATTAAAAGAATTCATTTCCCATAACTAGTTTTTTTTTCAACGTGGGGCAATTTAAAAATAAATTCATAGAAGAACTAGTAATTGTTTCAATATATAACTACCGGTTTTGGCCTTATACCATCGTCAGGTCTTGAACTTCAAGTGCTCTAAAATTGTATTTTCTATAATGAATTCAATAAGAGCAGTGCTAATAGACGTACTAAAAGAAACATTGAATTTTATTGTTGAGGAAATAGCAGAGGAGGTACATAGAGAAAGAGAAAAACCACCAAGATTATGGGAGAGGAAGTGGATTTCTAGAAGGCAAGATCGTGGTGCAAGTTCTGTACTGCGTGAATTGGTTGTTGAAGATCCAATTGAATATTATTATGCAATGCGAATGAATCAAAGAGCATTTGAACATTTATTAAATCTTGTTGGGCCAAATATACAAAGAAGTGATACACTTATGAGGCTTGCTGTGTTAAGCTCGAAACTGTGCTATATATGCTAGCAACCGGAAGTAGTTTAAGGAGCCTACAACACCTATTTAGGGTGCCAAAGTAAAAAAAACCAAACAAACTATAAAGTGATAAGAGATAACAGTTGATTTCTCGATCAAGTTTGTGATGGTGGGGGTAAAAGAATAGTGGTGGGGGTGCCCACTCGCAGTCACTAAACAGATGTACTAATCAGCCTACTTGTCACATTCTACTTAAACACTACATTCTACTAAACACTTGCACTAATCAAAGTGTAAACAAGGCTTTAATCCGGCACTGGTTGTAGGGATATGACCTCTAAGTTAAAGCCCGGGCATGAGTCACAATAACTAACTTAGCCATACAAATAATCTTACACTATAAATGAAATGGTTTTAAGTTAAAAACTTTAAACATTTATCTAAATAAAATAAAATTGTTGTTTATTCAACCCTTCATTTTTGAAAACAATCTGTCTGATAAAATTTGACATACAAATAAATAAAAGATTACCTCTTTCCGCATCCATAGACTTGACTCGCCAAATTCCTCTTACTTTGACATCGCAGTCTTCTGACGGATTCAAAGCTTTTAGAAAGCATTCATTTTTCACTGAAATCATATTTCCTGGACGAGCTTTCTAATAAAATAATAATAATATGATTTTTTTCATTCTATAAAATAAAATAATAAAGGTGAATATCTTTCTACATCTCTACATGGTGTAACCAGACATTCTCTCTTATTCATTATACATTATACAGGTTGTATGTAACAAGTTAAAATGTCGATATTTGGAAATTTTATAGGAAATTTAATTCTGAACCAAAAGATTGCTATTAAGATGGGTCCCATAAGAAATTAGAGCCCAAAAACCTATAAAATCATGTTTATTAAAACTATTGTGGGAAGTATGTATTTTTAACGAAAAGTATATAAATAAAAGATGTAGAGAATTAAATTACCTTTAATATGGGTCCGTAATGTTTTTTTTGTATTACACAGGACCTGACGTAACCAGCCTTAAAATAATGGTATTTTTTTCGACTATTGTGGATAGAGCTTTTGAAAAATTGTCTTAATTTATGTAGTTATGATCTATGCTATTTTTTATTACTAAGGTTCGCTTGTTGATTTTTCCTCTAAAAATGTTTACTTTTCTGAATCATTTAAACAAATCTTATCATAGGAAAAGGAAGGTGAAAAGAAAATAGAAAAATTCGTGACTTTCTTCATACAAAAAAAATAAATAAATAATAAAAATCTTGTTTATATCTTGAAAATAAAATAATTGTTCTTTTTAATCTAAAATTATATATTATAAAGGAACAGTGATTCTTAAAAATATCTTCGGTAAAAACTAATGTAAGTTTAAAGCAATTGCACACCCTAGAGGTTTTTGGGCTCTAATGTTTAATTAAGTATTTTCGGACCCATACTATCTGTTCAGAAAAAAATTTCATATAAGATCTTTAAATATCGCCGTTTCAACTTCTTACACCCAGTATTATTTTCGTCAATTTTACAGAGCAGCCAAAAAAAAACATGAAAAAGGTCAAATTATAGTTTTCCGTCAGATATTATTCTTATTCATCTTGTTTAATTTTACCTTGTTGTTATTAGTGTACATAAGACTTAGCCCTCTCGTCCACTGGGACCGGAAAGTTGCGAAAAGTAGCGAAATCAGTTCGTCAGAATTCGGCCGAAAATGCATGAACGATCCAAACATGTGACAAGGTGGGGGACCGCGTCCACTAGACCCGTATCGTTCGTCAGTTTTTGGCCGAACAGGTGCGAAGTGCGAAGCGATCCCATTCTGCTGGGATTTTACGGACGAAATGGTGCGAAAGAGCTTAAAAAAACATGGACTGTGAAAAGTTAATTTTGCTTGTGCGTCCTATTTTCACGAATTAGATCCTAGTGGAACCTTCTTTGTAGATCAATAAAAAATTACTTACATTTTTTGTACTACGTTTGTCTAGTTATTCGTTGGTATCGTTATTATGTACCTTAGTTTAGTTTGAAAGTATAAAAAAATACAGTTTGTGTAAAAAAAAAGTACAGTGATTTTTTCTTTCTTTCCACTTACCTTAATGTAACAGCCAGCCGTTCTTGTGGGGAAATCGCCACACGAAAATTACTGAATTTTTCGAGTCTTGAGTAGATGTTGTCAAGAATGTATTGAAAAGTGTCCTTTTCCATTCGAAAATAGGAGAAGTGGTGATTATCATCGATTTGAAGGACACGCCACAAATGAGAAAATCCGCCAAACTCTTCTCTTTTTTCGAAAATGGGATTCACCACATTTCCCGTCTACGTCTATATCGCCTTCGTCGATAAATCAAAGGTGAAAATTCCAACGCTAAAAATTCGTCGTTAGAATCATCGGAAAAACCGTTCCGAAGAGCCATCCCGTCTACGCATTCGGATGTACTGAGTGGATCAATGGACGATCGGCATTCGCACGAACGGCTTCGCCCGATTTCGTTGCTTCGCAGTTCGCAACTTTCCGGTCCCAGTGGACGACTGGCCTTACAGTCGTTATTCAACAGAGGTGTATTTGCATAATACTGCACTTTGGTGCATTTTTCTTAAAATTGTTATTTTTATATACAACTTCAATTATCCCTATGAGTTTTAAAGTTAGAAGTATTCTTTTACTTCCCCAGCTCTACGAAGTATAGGGGAAGTTATGTAATAGGTCAAAAATTCGAAGGGGAGTTTTCAATGAAATTTCATGTTTTCCAACCTCCGAATTCCAAATATAAAAACAAAAGTCTGTGTGTGTGTCTGTGAACACGATAACTCCCTGTAGAATGAATGTATCGACACCAAATTTTATATGTAAATCCAGCACTATCTAACGACAACACGTAATGATTTTCAGTCAAATCAGTTAAAGGGGAGAGAGGATTAGAGGGGGGGGGGGGGACTCAAAACTCCTAATAACTGTCGAAGTGATGAAAGTATGAACATGAAATTTCATATTTTAAGTCAAAACTCAATGAGGACAAAACCTGTCAAATTTCAGCAATATCAGCCTAAGGGAAAGGGGCTCGATTTAAAAACTGCCGATCTAATGAATTTATCGTCACAAACGTACTGTGAGGATTTATTTATTTATTATGACTCATGCCCAGGGGCTTTAACTACGAGGTCATATCGCTCCTACCAGAGCGACGAAAGAGCGCTCTGGTAGACTTGAGCTGTCAACTGTGTGAGTCCTAAATTTCGCCTACCTAGGTTTATTCATCTAGGATAGGGGTCTTTAATGAGTACCTGACGTCGTACAGCCTCGGGACCTTAGCTTAACGTCCCATCCAAAGGATGGCGTTCTCAAGGTTTTTTTCACCTCCCAGATAAATTTCTAAACCTTCTTGAGTTCAGTAGGCTAGCACGCTATCCCTCTATTTACGAGCCCCTATCTAAATCAACTTTTGAATGTTAGCGCAAACGGTCGACTGGTTTTGGAAGGAGAGCGAAAAGTTAATAGATTAATTTGTTCAGGGGAAGTTCATTGTCGGTGATTCACCGTCGATTTTTTGATTTTTCTTCTCCTATTCAAGAATGCAAATAACTCAAAATAGACATCAACTTAAGATGTACATATCTTCTAATGTCCCTTTTCCTGTAACATCTCTTTTCAAGTTGCTTTACTACTTTTCTTGTTTAGATTTATGTTTTTTACATTCACTATAAATCATTACTTTTTTCCTGAAAAATTCTGATCACATCCTAGATATAAATATTTCAAAACCTTCAATGATTTAACGAGCTTACTTCTAAGCTAATCTGGGATTAGAGTAATTTCTTGCATTTTCTACCAAATCCTACACAAAGTTAAGCCAACTTCATTTAGTTAATTCCTGTTTTCCGGCTGTTATTTGTACCCATTATCAAACGTAAATGGCTAGCAACTCTCCCAAAGTTTGTGTTAAAAGCTTCTTTGTAATGAACTTACTAATTAAATGTTAAATATGGAATTGTGTGAATTTATAACAATAGAATTGCCATAAAGTGAGCCGAATTAAACAGAATTTTTCCAAAAATATAATATAATTTACTATTGTAATTAAATCAAAATTATGTGCATTAAAGCAGAGTAAAAAGCTTCAAGGATCCATTAAAAGTTGTTTCTCTTACATCCAAATAGATTAATAAATTTGTATGAGTCATTTGCCAATTTCATGTTTTCTGAGTCCAACTTTTCGAAAAATGAAACATTTTTTATAATATGAAAATAATAAAAATTCATAGTTTGGTCATTGCAGTTTAACATTCCAGAATACAAATGCGGGATTTTCCAAATTTGATTTTTTAAATTATTTTTTGAAGAAACATACAAGAAATAAAAATCAGAGCTCATTAATATTTAAAATTCAAATAATAATTACATAATAATTAAGGGAAAAAACAACTGATGATGAATATGTATGACACAAAACAGTCAAATGAAATGAAGTTGACACATACACTAGGTACGTACTCATATCCCGGAGGGAATAAGATCGCACATTTAACAGGATAATGAAATATATACGAAAAGTATAAGTTGATTTCACTCATTCGTTATTATTATACTATGAAATCTCATCTTAATGGTATAATAGAAACTGCAACTTTAAGAATGTCTAAAAGTAGAAATACATAAGATCTGAGCATTTCTGTTACTTCAATGTATTAAATATCATAGTTATTTTTCCAGCTGTATATGGAAACCCAGCGGGGTTAGGTGCATACATACGATAAATTTGGGTAAAATATATCCGAAATGAAGGATGCAAAGGAACGCTTATCTAAGTTTATGTATATTTTGACATTTTCTAATCTGGTAAAAGAAAACAAAACGCAAGTCCCTAGCTATGAAGTTCATAGATATTTGAAACTGAAGTTGCATGCAATGTATTGGATCGTGGAAATTTTCATGAAAATACATTTTTTTTGGCATGTGTAGGAAGTAATTCATTTTTATTTTACCAAATAATTCTGTCACTATTTTTTCATCTTTACTTTTCAGTCTTTATCCACAATTTATTTCCTGTATACGTATAATAGTTTCTCTCAATCAAAATATGTAGAAAAAAAAGTGAACTAACAAAAACTAACTTTTTCATGTTACTTGACAGTTCTTTACATATAACGAAAATAACCCTTTCCCTATGACTTCTCACATACCATATAGCTGATGTCTCTTGAAATCTAATAACACTTGTATATTGTTATGGTTCTTATAAACGACTTTTACTTATTTCATAGATAAAATTAAATATTAAACTTACCGAACAAGCCATAAACACAAAAAAAAAAAGAAATCGCGTTGTTCTTCACACTAACTGGATCCCTTCATAGAAAATAATGCTGAATGACACCTGTATTTACTTAAACGTAGGACAATCAACACCATGTTGACACAATCAAAATGAAGATTTTTTAATGAATTTTTAACTTTTTTTTAACAAGCGATAATTAAAACATTACAGAAAAATGTGATCAGGCCTCGAATTGAAAGATTTACGAAGCGGAAATTTTTGTATAGTACACAATGGAGTTTGCCATGATTAACGTTAATACGTTACGTTAACGTTAATACGTTACGTTAATCAAATAGTTTAATCCCACATAGTCAATAGAAAAGGAATAATCCTAGAGTCGAGTATCGAAAAGACAAAAAATAAAGTGTAGCAATAATTCAATATTTTTAACATTGAGGTATGAATATAATTATTTATTAAATCAACCCCAAAAAAATTCAATTCAATCATGAATTAAATTTGCCGTTTTTCTTACTTGTTAGTTTTTTAATCTCTCGGGATTATTACTTTTCGACTACAAGGGGTAAATCCTAGTCTTGAGTCTTACTACAATTGCAATGCAATAAAAAAATTAAAATACAAATTTAATCGTGATTCATGTGATGAACAACACCGTGTGAAATTTAGGCGCTAGGAATTTTTCAGTCTTGTGAATTTAAATTTTGGTCAAACGAGACGAGAATAACTAAAATTACAAAAAGCCTTCGACAAGACACCAGTCGCGTCCACAACTGTGCACCATACCTCGTTTCAATTATTGAAACTAGGAAAAAACTCATATTATAGCAGACATGTGCAAAAGGCAAAATGGGCGAATGTTAGAAAATGCCATTACATCCATAACGTGTTTGTCTAATGTACTGAATTGAGATATGAGCTCGAATCCGGCCGATGCCCTATTTGAGAGCCAATAAAATAAAGAAACATTGAGCACGCAGTCCTTCGGAGGGAATGTTAAATGGCGGTCCCGAGCTTGTGCGATATCAGATACTCATAAAGGACTCCTCTAATTAAACCTGGGTAGGTAAAATTTAGGACTCCCACGTCCAGTAGAGAGACGAAGGAGCGCTCTGGTATAGGCTATATGCAAAGAAACCAAACCAAACCTCGCTTGGCCATTTTCTACATGAACACAGTTGGCATAATTAATTATGAAGTGTACTACATTTTTTCGAACGCCGCAGAAGGTTTGAGAGATATATGTCGAAAACCGTCAAAATGACGACGCGAAACTATAGCGCTCCAAAGAATGAACAATAAATTTATGTAACGTATGTAACACAAGGCAACACACATTTACTTTTTTTTAAATTATTGATAGTTCGGAAAATAATTATATGGGAGAGTGATCTGTAAGAACGTGGTAGGTATGAGAACGTCACGTTATGGTCACATCAGATGTTTTTTTTCCACTTAGTTTGTATTTGACGAGAATATTGGTTTTACATGAGTGGGTTGACAAGTATAGACCAATTGTAATCCAAATATGAAACTACTCCATTGCGATAACTATTAAATTCAGAGAAATATTTTGTAAAAATCTAATTTTCGCTAATTTCCATGGTATGTACTCTTTTTTTCTTCTTTTCTCCTCATGGCAACACAAACTGACAGTTACAAAGATGAGAAATACAAAACTCCGTTAACAGAAGCTGTTATTTTAAAAGTAAGGCACTACAATTCTGAATGGCATACCTCGGCTTCTAATGAACATATAGTCTGTACGATACTTAACATTTTTTGCAAAGATATTGTGAAACACTTTCAAAAAATAAAGAGAAACGTATGTTTTTTTTTTAACATTGTCTATTTCACTAATTATATATACAAAATATGGTAGCAATACCGAAAGTACTCCTATATTTTATATATATTTAGTGAAATAGACAATATTATAAAAAAACATACGTTTTTATTTACTTTTTAAATAGTCTATCCCCGCCACATCTGTACAACGCTACTCCCGGTCACTAAGTCATACCTGTTACATTTCTGATTTAATTGAATTTTTGTTTGACTTTTAATTGTTCAAAGAAAAATGAAACAGATGTTCGCTTATTTTTGGTTTTTAATTACTAGATTGTGAATACACGCTTTGCGTTAACGGTCTATGAGTATCACAAATATCGCCAATTAAAATAAATTAAAGAGAAAAAATTTCATTCGCAGACAAAAATGTTTTGTAATGGCAGAAGGAAGCCACGCCCAATATTATCTTCCTGCGCCATTTGGTATATACTACCTTTCAGGTAAAATGGACAGAATAAACAATCGTATGAGAAAACAGCCTGAGGTAGCCAATTAAATTAATAAAATTGTATAACACTAGGTCACAAAACGATTTATTACAATCATTGTAATAAAAAAATGTAATAAATAAAATGTAGTCTACAACAATAAAATAATATAACTTTTTAAATTAATAAATTAAGTAAGTGACAGCAATAATATGTAGAACATAACATTTACAAAAAAATTGTGTGGAAATAAATACTCAAAATATGTAATATAAATACATGAAGCAAAACATTAAAACTATAATGTAAGAAAATATGTAATCCAGAAATGATTGTGAAAAAAACGCAATGAAAGAATAATGGTTATGGTCAAGACAATAGGAAAAATGAAAGTAAGAAATCAGTGCCAGAATTGGACGGAAAAAAAAGGATTATTTAATCCTTAGGGTGAAGAGCCACAATAACTTGACTTGAGTCAGGAAAGGAAAGGGCGCAAATAGTTTTATAGGTTCCCTGCGTCATTAGTTCCTCATTGGAGACAGACAGCAGTTGATGACGCTCCACCCTTCATCTTAATCAATACAATTTAACTCTATTGTTTGTGTCATCAGTCTACTCTATATTTGGATAAAACCAAGTAATGTAACAAAAATGAAGAAAATGGATGAAGGAGCTATTAACATTTGTAAAAAGCTTTCTCATGATTTTTTAATATACATATTTTTACGGTTGAATGCTGAAAATATACACTGGAACCACGATTAAAACAAGAATACCTGAACACTCGAACTTCTTACCAAATGTTACGTAACATCTTCACCCAATACCTCTCCACATGATCGTCATTTTCACATATTTAAAATAAATATATATATATATATATATATATATATATATATGTGTGTGTGTGTGTATATCTACATTAAGTACCTCAGTATCCATATAATACATATTTTGTAAAAACTTATTTTTTAATTATATTTTGCTAATTTCTATTATTATACTGTAATTCCTAACTCGTATTTACTTTTTTGCACCATGTAGAACGTACTGTATTGAACAAGTAAAATAACATATATTTTGAAAAGATAAAATAAATAACATGAATTTATTATATTCATCAGAGTGAAGAAAAAAAACACTCATATTGTCATTTGACAAATTACAAACAGTTACACTCAACATTTTGCAAAAAAAAAAAAAAAAAATAGAGTAAAATTAGTAAAATAAGGAGTAAATTACAACAAAAATAAGTTATTTGTAAATTTACTCTCACTTAATATCGTAAGTGTATTGGATTTATTCAGCTCAATTAAGAAATATTCAAAAACAAAGAACTTTTATATTAGGGGTATTCATGATGTGTGTGTTAACTATGTTAAATATGTTACCTGTGTTAGTTCGATAAAAATGTTGACAGTAGTCTGCTAAATATATGACTTTAACACACTTCGATCTAACAGAGGAAAAGGTATGTTTGATCGCTTGGTAAGGTTATGCAAGGTTACTTTAGGTAGCAATCTACAGCCCACACAGTTTTTTAGTTTTGACTTTTATATTTTTACACATATCTACATTATAGCGAAAACTGTGTACTAATAAAATATTGTCCATTATTTCGTCTAATTCATCATCATTTAAATCATCCTCTTGATCTGAATTTCCAGTAAAAAGAGTTCAGTAGCTCGTTCAATGAGCTCGTTAAGCAACTTACTTTTATTACTTACTTTAGGCATCTTATTTATAATAAAAACACAAACAAACTTTAACTTATTTTTTTTAGAAAACTAATAAAACAAGATAAATGACAACAATCCTTGGTCGGTTATATTGAAACTTCCTTTAATTGCCACTTGGAGCGCTAGTTATAACAGTTAGCATTTAACAATTAACAAAGGGGGTGTTCATGAATTTCTGTCCCTGTAAATTTTTATTTCGATAACATTTAACACCTAACACACATTATGAATACCCCTATTGTCTACTTTCACAAAAATATTTACATAAACTGTACCGGTATCAGTTTACGATGGCGTAAGCCGAAACCGGTACACTTTATTTATAGATTTTTGTGGAATTAGACAATATAAAAGTTCAAAGAGTTCTTTGTTTTTATTTTATTAGCTGTCAACTATATCGACACAGATCGCAGAAATGTAATTGAACAAAAGGAACTATTTGACAGAAGCAATATAAAATACATTATATGAATCTAAAAAGCAATAAATTTGATTTCACTGTGACGGCTTTTGGCTTCTTCACTACAACATACTTCATTAATATTAAAAATAAGCATATAATTCAGAAAAAAAACAATGTATAACTGTATTCGAGGTTGTTCGTTGGACATAATCAAAATTATTGAGCTGAATAAAAACAAAATTTTCTCACATAAATTTGTTTTCAACAGAAATCAATGTTAAGTATAACATTTTTGCATATATCATATTGATGTGAAAGTAATAAGTCCTGATGGTTTTACATGATAAAATAATAAATAAGATGAATAATGAACTCAAAACCTAAATCTAAAATGTCATCATCAAAAACCTATTATTTTCCATTTCAGGCACTGAGTTATAAAATATATATTATTGCATACAACTGGAATAATGTCAATGCAGTAACCGTAATAATAAATTACACGTTATACAGTTACTAAAAATTATTTGTATAACTATGACAATATAATTAAGTATAATAGAAAAACGATTGAAGTACAAAAATATTTTTTTTTCTTAAATCACCATTATACAGTTTTGTTAAATGTATCTTAGGAATATATGCAACTAGTGAAACAAATAACTATTTACGACTCATAAATAGATTCAATGGTTTATCATTAGATAAGTTTAAGGGATATATTCATTTACAAAATAGGAAGGGTGAAATATATAATATTTACAAACAGTTTTCTTCAATACAGCTCTTAACTAGTACTGGCAGAGTTCCTCCTAATACAAATTTAGCATGAACCCATAGAACACTATTTTGGAAAATTTTGGATGCTGTTTGTATTTTGGAAAATTTTACATTTTCTTTTTCTAATTTTGGCAGGCTGAATCGGAAAATAAAATTCATTGTGTTTCATCGCCTAAAGGTTTTGCAATAATCGGTTTAATTTCAGACTAAAGAAAAACAAAAAAAAAATGATAGGCAATAAATAATTAAACTATCAATTTCCGGGTTGAACCATAGTGTACGAGAAATTTTGATTATTATCCCAGCATATAGGGAAGTTATTGTAATGGAAATCAAAATTTTCATATTTTTATGTTTTCAAGGTCATTATAGTATTTTTAAACTTTTTTTGGAATAAGTCACGGCCCAGTAATTTCCTCTGACTTAGGGAGCAAAGAGGAGAAACACACACATCCGAGATCCTGCTTGATTACTTGGATTTTATTTTTCGTTTTTAAAATGTTTACACTGACCACTCTTCAGTAATTTAAAGATTTCGAATATGTATTAAACTATGAAAATCAACAGAAATCTTGGGAAAACTACAGTATAAAGCCCATTTAGCGAATTTTCAACCCGCATGGATTTATCCTAATTAGAACTGATTCTAAGAATTTTTAAAGTTCGTAAAAAAGCTAAGTTTATTGATACTGCTGGGCAACTACTTACATATTATATACACAGTTCAGTTAGCCATCCATTAACGGCATTTTTAATTTTTGTTTCAAATTTATTATGAGTTATTTTGAGCAAAAATTGACTCTTGAATGTTGCGCTGGTGTATAATCAAAATTTGATTAGGCTCAAACTAGAAGCTGATAAGGTATGAAATTTTTCATATTTTTTTTACGAAACGCTTACCCCAATTATTGCCAACTCAACTAATAAAGCAAAATGTATTTCATATTCGGATTCAGCAAGCAGACAGAATTATACATAAGACAGAACCCAAAATTTTGCATAACAATGTAATTCATTCAGACCTTATAAAAATTGAAGAGATTGATAAGGGTTTGCTCAAAAAATATATTCTCGACCATTTCGAATATTATCATAAAAGGGTCGGAACTGAATACAAATAACTTAAGTTGCTTGCATAAGTTGGCTATTTTGAAATAAGGCCTCATGACAAAACCTCGAAATCACTTCCATTCACACTTTTCAAAATATAGATAAATATATATTTTCATAAGCTACTAATATACGTTACGAAAATTTATCACAATTTGTACATTAAAAAATAGTATTAAATATAAATATATTTAAAAAAGGAGAACTAAAAATAGGCAGGTACATTCAGCATCTTAAAGATGTTTATGGCAGCTTTGGGCACCACAAAATCAAATTGTTCTTTATAACAAACAAATTGTTCTATATATCTCTACTGTGCAATTAATAATATTAAGACATTTATTGTTGAAGTAATGAGACTATTATTAAAACATTATCTTTTCAGGATATTTTCTGTAATGAAGGCATTTGAGGGCTTAAGTTCCTAAAAAGAAGGGCACGTATACATTTTGAATAAAAAGATTTTTTGTTTTACTTTTAATGCGTTTATATTGGACAATCCTGGTGTTGAGAGATTAAATTAATTAATTCAATTAAAGGAATAATAGAAACAATTAAATTTACTCATTAATTAATTATCCTTTAATTATCTTGTGCGAAAGCTTAGGTAACCAGTTTTTTGCCAGACGCTAGCGAACATTTTATGTAAATTTGAGTGTTAATTATTTTATGTCATTGAAGTAAGCCATTTTCGAGATATCTATAGTTGTAGTATTGAGATGACGATTTTCAACATTACAGAATTAACTATATCATAGATGTACAAAAATATTTGGGTAAAATTATAAATGAAATGAGAACATAATAAATACTATTATAAAACAAAAAGTAAATATAAAAAAAAAATCGTGCCTGGTCCTCAATAAAATATCTTTTTTTTTCACACTCAAAACCAAAATTATTTATTTGTTCTTAGCTATAAACGAAAAAGTAAATGAAAAACTGAAATACAAAAAAATAATAAAATAAATAGTGAAATAGTGGAGCCCAAAACTGTTTTACGGACAACAATGTTTAAGCGTAAAAGCTCAACTGTCCATACTAGCTAAAATTTCATCCATAATATTAATGTTAGTTTTGGGAAAATCTACGGGATATTTAAGGTCCTTAGTATCTTTAGAGTCCTTAGTATCTTTAGGGTCCTTCGCATCTTTAGGATCCTTACTAGGGTGGTGCTTCACATTTTTCCTCTCACTCTGTCTGTGACTTTTATGGTCAGATTTTTGATGGTCTTCTTTTTTTTTTTCACTCTTCTCAATTTTCTTGTGTATTTTTTTATGAGATGAGTCTGACTCAGGTTTTTCCTTTAATGAAGATTTTTCATTCTGAGATCTATTTTTAGAAATTCCTTTAAGATCATTTTTTTCGCAATTATCTTTGACTTCCTGAGTTTTGTTACTATCAACATGTTTATTTTCGCACTTCTTTTCGGTTTTCTCCGTAGAATTAGGTGACTCCTTTGATTTTTCTTTGTGGTCATGATGATCAGTATTTTTTCGTTTTTTATGAGGTATGCCATCCATTGATTGTGATTTTGATTTTCTTTTCGCAGGCGTATCTGTCGTGGGTTCCGCTTTGTGCTCATCTTTCTGAACCTCAACCTTCTTCTCAACTGTAAATTCTTTTTTTTCCCGAAAAACGGTCGAAAAATGACGCGTAGCGGAAATCCCATCGTGCACAACCTCTTGTTTTGTGAGGCTTTCTGGGTAGTACTGCGCTAGCCTCACATGCCATGCTGAAAATAACGAATGTGTTAAAAAACATGTATAGACAATTTTTTTAAAATGCCAGACATTTATTATACGTATTATACGCATAGTTGCCAATAGTTTGTCCTTGTATTTTCTTATCCTATTTGCATGTAATAAATTTAATATACGTAATTAGTGGAATGGGAATGATAAAAAAATAAAATGTAGATAATAAAAATAAGATGAAATAGTCTCGGAGCAGTAGTTTAAATGGGTAATGAAATTCACCGTTCACTGTATGTGATAAAGTGGCCCCAATACCCACAGGTGAAGAATCACAAGCCACTATCAAAGGCAGGTTGGGGTTGTAGCGCGTGAGTACGACATCGGATGCCAAGGCTTTCTTGGCCTTTGCAAAAGCCTCATCGCAATTCTTATCCCAGCTCCACCTAACATGCTTTCCCAGCCGCTCAAACAGGGGATCTAATAGCGAGGATATCTGGACGGTGTTATGCAAAAAGAAGGTAACCCACAAAAACGAAGTTGTTAAAAAAACGAGGTTAAAGGTTAAAATCGAAAATCTGGATTTTTTTTGCCATTTCATCGTTTAAAATTAAGACAGTGGTACTCCTTCATTCCATTATTGATATTTGTTTAAATTATTGAAGTGAAATGTAATTTTTAAATAATACATAATAAAATAAATAAGAAATTTAGTTTTTGCATTTGTCCTTATCGAACTTATTTTCAAGTGTTTTTCGCCGAAAAAATGGTTAACTGATATTTGAAAAACGTGCAGGAGGCTGAGCTTGATTGCAAGAGGAAGTCAACTAGAATTTGAAAAAATTGTGGGTTACCTCCTTTTTGCATAACACCGTCCATTGTGGTAAGAAACGACGATAATAATTTATCATACCCAGAAAGGCTTTTAATTCAGACTTGTTTGTCGGTCGGGGTATAATTTTCTTATCCGTTTTATGGAGTCCCTTTTTATCAATAATAAATCCACAATAAGCTACTTGATCCTTAAGAAACTCGCACTTTTAAATTTTGCAAATGTTTCCTTTCATTTCTCCCTTTTTTCATTCTTTATGATATCGTCAAGATAACAAAGAATATGGCAACAGCCGCGCATTCCTATACCCCGGAACAACTCCATCTTTTAACGATAATTTTCCTTCGAGGCCAACAACGTTACCCAAAGAACCATCAAAAACCTTTGAAAATTTCTTCATAAGTACAGTAGACTCTCCCTTATCCGGCGTTCTGTTAACCGGCGCGCTCCCTTATCCGGCGCCCGCAAAACAATATCAAATTTGTTAAACTAAAATTAACATTCAATTATTAGATTATCAATTATATGAGCCACGTGTATTTACGAGCATATAATAATTCCGTAACTCACGAATCTTTTATGTATTTTTATTGTATATACATACATATCTACATTGTATTTATAATGAAGGGAACGCCAATACAATATTTTATTACTTCACTAATATCCTATAAATAAATTATAATAAATACATAGTTGAAAATCAAACATTTATAAAAATAATGAAGATGAAACAATTGATCATAAGCCACACAAGGAAGGTAGGAGGCCTTAGAGAAAGTCTTATCTCTTATGCTTTTGGCTGAGGATGGTAGAAATACCGAAAGTACTCCCATGTATATATAGTTAGTGAAATTAGACAATATATTAAATAAACAAGTTTTATTTTATTTTTCAAGTCCACTTAGAGAAAGCACTTCATTATGTTGAACGACAACCATCCTCCACTTTTTCAGACGTCTTAACACTAAACAAGTGGTGGGACTATGCAGCACGGAACAGTGTTGTGTTAGCGAAACAAAAGAAAATTACCGATTTTTTTAACAAATAATATTTTTAGAATTTTAGATTTTGTTTTAAATATGTATGTAATTAAACGCAGATTTCTAAATATATTTTAAAAATGTTATCAACAAAATAAATACGTGTTTTATTCATTGGCTCACCTGAAAACACTTTTTTTATACTTTAATTAATATATTTTTTCTCATTAATTGATGATTTCTGTTATCCGGCGTCACGTCGGTCCCGGCAACGCCGGATAAGGGAGAGTCTACTGTACTGCAATACTTAAATAGTCTCTGAAATCAATGTTGATTTCGTTCCACTGTATAGGGAGTTTACAAATAAAATCCCATCCTAAGAGTGCTTTGCTCTTGTGCGGGCAAACATAAAAATATTCACTATGAGATAGCCCCTTATAGACCAGATCTACATTAAGTTTGCCTTCCGATACTATAGTTTCCCTATTGTAGGTCCTCAAAGTGACCGAGGTTGGCTTCAGTGGCAGCCTGTCTACCTTCATCAGCTTCTTGGCTTCGCCTACACTCAGGGCCGCCCCGGTGTCCACCTCTATGTCGACACGCTTCCCGTTACCATAACGGGCAACAACATGGACTTGCTTTGCGATATTTTATTCAGCTGGCCACGATTTACCTTTTGAAAACATATCTCATTATCCGTGTGGTCACTGTCACTTGACTCCTCACTTACGTCATCCACTCTGATTTTGGCTCTACAAACTTTGCGAAGATGTCCCTTATATCCACACTTACTTCATTTACTATTCTTATATTGACAATCCATCTTGATATGTCCCTTATATATAAAATATATATTTATATTCAGGAATTTTGATATTTTTGGAATAAGGGGTCAGGAAACATGAAATTACAGGGAAATTTAGAGGTCAAATTTTTGACCGATGACATAACTGCTCTAATCTAGTGTAGCAGTAAAAAAATACTTCTGTATAAAATTATACAGTAGACTTATTATGATACAAGAGCGGGGAGGGGGGGGGGGGGGGGGGGTGTTGTATAGATTACAATACTTAAGACATTTTCTTAAACAGATAATAATGTCACTACTCCCACATTTAACTATATTTGCCCATGAAAAACAAGAATTAATATTATGTGAACTCACCAACACTAGCGACAGCCGATACTGTTCGGAACTGATGAATTATGTTCCTCGGTAAGAAATATATGTCATTATCACAAAGTGAAATCCTTGAATATCGTATACCTTCTCTTCGTAACTGATTCAACTTCGCATCTTCAATCCACTGAATGCACTAAAATATAAAGTAAGAAATAAAGCATTAAATATATTTCATAGATACAGTAGACCATTCCTCAGGCAGATTTTTTCCTTTAATTCCCCAGCTAGCCGAAGTGTAGAGGATGTTATGTAATCGGTCACAAATTCGATGTTGCGTTTTCAACAGAATTTCATGTTTTTCGACCCACTGATATGAAAATTGAAAAACAAAAATTCTGTCTGTTTTTTTGTGAACACGATAACCCCGACAAAATGCATTTATCGACCCGAAATGTTACATGTGTATCCAGAAGCCCATGGGGACAACACCTACCGATTTTTAGTCAAATCGGACAAAGGGAAGGGGGTATTAGGGGAAGGCATAACTCAATAATTCGAATAACTGCCGTTGTAATGAATGTAATGACACAACAATTTAAATCCATAAGGACGACACCTATTATTTTTCCGCGTAATCGGCCAAAGTGAAGGGGAGATTAGAGGGGGTCCAACTCAAAAACCCCAATAACTGCCGATGTAATGAATGTATCGACATGAAATTTTAAATTTGAATTCAAACCCCCATACGTATGGCAGCTATAAATATTCCGATAACAGCGTTCCCTATGTACGAACTAGCTGGGGTGTCCGGCGGTCCTAAACACATAGCTGAGCTGTCCGGCGTTGCAAGGCACATACTAGCTGTGGTGCCCAGTGTTCCTAAGTGCGAACTAGCTGTGGTGCCCGGCGGTCCTAAGTACGTCACAGCTGGGTGCATACCTGCGCATAATACCTGCGTGGCCAGTGTCGCACCGGAAATACTAGCTGTGTGCCCAACGTTCGTATGTACTTACTAGCTATGGTGCCCAACGTTCGTACGTATGTACTAGCTATGGTGCCCAGCGGTCCTAAGCACCTACTAGCTGGGGTGTCCGCCGTTTCAAAGAACATACTAGCTGTGGCGCCCAGCGTTCCTAAGTGCGTACTACCTGGGTGGCCAACGTTGTTCGGCACATAACACCTGGGTGACCAATTTTGCACGGAAAAACTTGCTGTGGTCACCAGCACTGCTAACCACTATAACTTGGTTGTCCGCCTTTGCAATCCACGTACTAGCTGGGTCGCCAAGCGTAGCTCAGCACATATGGGGTCCCCTGTTGCTTCGCAATTATTAGCTACGATGACTACCATTGCTCGGCCCCCACATTTGTTTTCATACCAAATCAATTAATGTTTACTGTTGCCTTTTTTCGGGATTAGACTATATGCCTAATCGCATGTGAATAATAGAAAATTGCAACGTCATGAATGTATTGTCGAAGAAATGCTTAGGAATCGGATGAGAGATATTATGGAAAACATTTAAATTCTCCGAGCAAGGCTGGATAATACTGCTAGTATATATATATACATATGTATGTATTTGGGAATTGTTATTTTTATCAAATCCCTAGTTAAAATTGTATACTCCCACTTAAGCTCATTTTTTCTGACATTTCTTCCAGAGGTAGTCTTTGTTCTGTCAATATTTCGAGACAGACGATTCCACTCCTCTTCTTCAGATCACAGTAGATCTCGTTCCTCACTGTGACCTGAAGAAGGGAACTATTGTCAGAACGAAGATATCTCTGGAAGAAATGCCAGAAAGAAGCATTCCAAAGCCCAAGAAACATACTTCCTTCTACCCGGCGGTACTTCGGCCCGACAACCCCAGTTAAGAGGGAGTCTACTGAAATATATCGTCAACGTCACGATGAAACCTCCCATGTTACCAAGTCCGTGAACGCAAACGCGTAAAGTTAATGTGTTCGTAGCATTTATTAAAAAATAAATTAAAAAAGTCATGGCGTTAGTGAACCACAAGCGAGTACTCTTTCAACGGGACAATGCGCGACCCCATGCTTCGAATTTGACCCAGCAGACAATACAAGAACTTGATAGGATTGAGTTGTTACCCCATCCTGCGGATTTCTATAAAAATCCGTTAACATACCTTTCTGATAACAAATGTACATGAGAGCTTACATATAATAGATTAAAAATATAATAAAAGTACCTGGGAAATGGGAGGTTCATGTAAATCCAGCTGAAGTTTCTCAACCAGTTCTACAAAATCTCCTGCATGAAAAGCAATAACATCTTTCGTAATCCTATTATATGGGACTTTTTCACCAGCTGTTACTGCCTTAAGGACGCCTGTAAAATAATAAAAAAATAATAACGGGGACACTAAAAAGTATAAGCATCAGAATAATTAAAAATAATTTCTTTAAATTATAGTTATGCTGTCATTTTTACGTAGAAAACTCGAACAGCTACATTGAAATTTTGTGATATTCAATCACGCAAGGCGAATGAAAGTTTGAAAATGTATTACGTAAAACAAGGTACCATGCATCATGAGTAGAGATTGCAATCCCACACTGTCTTCAGTCCGGCTCAATTCCTACGGGATTACCCTGTCTAAGATTATGCTAAATTCACAATATTTTGATTCCGCAACTAAACAAGTCACATGGGAGGTTTCATCGTGACGTTGACGATATATTTCAGTAGACTCCCTCTTAACTGGCGTTGTCGGGCCTAAGTACCGCCGGTTAATTGAAATCACCGGGTAGATGGAAGTATGTTTCTTAGGCTTTGGAATACTTCTTTTCGGCATTTCTTCCAGAGATATCTTCGTTCTGACAATAGTTCCAGACCGTTCCCTTCTTCAGGTCACAGTGAGGAATGAGATCTACTGTGATCTGAAGAAGAGGAGTGGGAATCGTCTGTCTCGAAATATTGACAGAACAAAGACTACCTCTGGAAGAAATGTCAGAAAACATGAGCTTAAGTGGGAGTATACAATGCTTAGGACCTGTGAACTGTTGTTCAAATGTGTGATTTATTTCGAAATCGTATCATATTCAAGAAGTCTTCAAGATAGTTTTTTTTTTTGTTATAAAATGTGAACATCTCATTGTGCATGCTTTTTCCATTTTTTTTTTTCCACTCTCGAAATAACTCTTCTAAAACTAATCTACCTATAATAATTGGTCGTATACCTAAAATAATCTACCACTAAAAGAGTGCAAAAAAAAAATTAAATAAATCGGAGACTGTGTACATCCAAAATATTTATTAAATTGGTCAATTTGTAGTCGATAAATACTTGAAACAATAGTAAGGATATCAAATCAAAATCTCTTACCAACAGCTGCTGTGGTCTTTCGTTCTATGCCATGGCCCACGTGATCAGCGTGCGCTCTTGTTCGGTCCTCAAACTTATGCTCTCGAGCTTCCGACATTCGAGGAAGGTACTGGAGATTCTGTAGTTCATTAATGGCTGCTCTAAAACAACAAATACTTGGTCAAGTTTAAACAAACTATACACAACAAAAAAAAGGAAAAATATTAGTACAAAAGAATGTTTCAAAATGTACAAGAAAATGTGACAATATATCCGAAATTCGATCCTCGTCTGAGCAATAAGCCTTGTTTTCGTTGATAAATTTCTGTCGGTATTATAAAAAAAATATTGTGGTTTTTTAAGTTTGCTACGTCTTGCGTGATTTATAAGTAACTTAATAGTGAATACACAAGTCCAAATTCATTATTATGTGGTTTGTTGGTGGTTTATACAATGTATGACGAGGACATAACATCGCTGGATTGGTCTGACAAAACATGTGAAAAACGAAAAGCACCTTCTAATAGCTCGACACCAGAAAGACCGGGTAAGCGCTACCAATTTGAGTTTACAATTCCAACAAATAACAAATATGCAATATTAAACAATCTCGGGGATAAAGAAAAGGAAGATAGCCCTAAAGTATCTAAACAAAATAGTCTGAAAATTCCCCCCATATTCTTACATAATGCTCCAAATTACCTCGAAGTTATTAAAGATATAAAAACTATAGTTAAAAGCACATTCGAAACTAAAATAACCGGCAAAATTGTAAAAGTACTGACCTCTACTTCTGATGATTTCAGAGCATTAACTCAATATTACACTGAAAATGAAATACAATATCATACGTATGTCCACCCGGATGATAGAAAACTTAGTGTTATAATTAGAGGCGTTCCTTACTCTCTCTCGGAAGAAGAAATAATGGGTGAGCTGGCCCAAAAATATCCAGTCACTAGTGTATTCAGAATCAGAAATAAAGATAAAAATCCAACACCACTATGTGCTGTGGAACTGACAAATAATGAAGCAGGAAAGGGTATTTATGAGCTAGACAGGATCTTTTATTCTGTGGTAAGAGTAGAACCACGGAAAAAATCTTCAAATATACCTCAATGTTCAAACTGTCAGCGGTATAACCACACCAAAAACTTTTGTAAATTAAGTCCTCGGTGTGTCAAATGTGCTCAAGACCACCATTATTCAATGTGTCCAAACAATAAAAAGATAGAAAAGCCAATTTGTGTCAATTGTGGGCAAAACCACACGGCAAATTACAAAGGTTGTATGTACTACCAATCTTTATTAAACAAAAAAATGAGGGAACAGCCAATCAATAATATCCTAGTTACAGCTCCGTCCCTACCTACATACTACCATACATCCCTACGTAAATCTGCAGACATACTGGATATCAGCTTGAGCCGGGACATCTATACGCCGATATCTCACACAGTGTTAGCGGAACTCGACTCGGACCATGCGCCAGTAGTCATTAACTTCCAACTGATGGACACCATCCAGACTCAGCTTCCTAACTGCGATCACCTGATCAAGGGGAAGATAGATTGGGATACCTTCAGACTCCGGCTTGATCTTCACTTGGACAGAACCCTCATGCTACCATTGACTTCTACGGAGAGCATTGAAGAAGCAGTCACCAACTTCACTCACTCTGTTTATACATCAGTTGAGGAGTCTACGTACAAACCTTACCAATACAGAAGAAACCAAAATCCTCTTCCGAGGTATATAGAGGAACTAATCAAAGAGAAACATAAGGTCCGTCGAGCCTGGCAACAAACAAGACTTCCTCATATCAAAAGTAGGTTAAATCAGTTAACAAGACGAGTGAGGTGGGAAGTTAATAACCACGAGATCGACAGTTACCAGAAGTACCTGGAAGAGATGGATCCCGGAGACCCGAGCATGTGGAAAGCCACCCGAAGGCTGCTACGACATCCACACATCATACCTCCTCTCAAACATAATAATGAGATTTACCAGTCGGATATGGAAAAATGTTCAGCTTTTGCAGATCATTTTGAAAATATTTTTAAACCCTCCATCAAAAAGAAATCAGACGTTTCTAAAAAAGTAGAAGCCCATTCAAAACTAGTTTATCAAACCGCACAACTACCATTAGCGTTTGTCCGGGCCTTCTGAAATAACTCAATTCATTTCTCATCTTAAGAACAAAAAATCCACCGGGGACGATAAAATTCCTGTAATCGTTCTGAAAAATTTATCGACCAAAGCAATATGTTTTCTCACAAATCTGTTTAATTCCAGCCTTCGAAAAGGTTATTTCCCGAAAGTATGGAAGCATGCGCAGATGATAGTCATCCACAAACCTGGGAAACCGAAAGCGGACCTCTCAAGTTATAGACCCATAAGTCTGCTACCCTCTTTGGCCAAACTATTTGAAAAAATAATCCTTTCTAGGCTTACGCATTTCTTAAACTCTGAAAATATCCTTCCCAAATTTCAGTTCGGATTTAAGAAAAATCACTCGGCGGTTCATCAAATTCAAAGGCTGTACGAAAAGGTAGTTAGTGGCTATGAACGAAAGTTGTTCTCAACTGCAATGTTTTTAGATCTTAGTCAAGCTTTTGACACAGTTTGGCACGCGGGGCTCCTCTTCAAACTTAAACTGCTAGGAGTACCTCTTTATATTTACGAAACTTTGGCCTCATACCTCGATGGGAGAACATTCTCTGTGAAGATAGGAAATAGTATGTCCGAGTCACGCGACATAAAGGCTGGAGTTCCACAAGGATCCGTTCTGGGACCAACTCTGTTTAATATATACTGTTCAGACATACCTTCCCTGTCTGATCAGTTTATTGCCATATTTGCTGACGACACTTGTATTATCAGTCAGGACGATGACCCAAGGATAGCAGCATCCCTGCTTCAAACGGCAGTGAGTGAGGTGTCCGAGTGGTTTGAAGCTTGGGGTTTAACACTCAATCCAAACAAAAGTGAGGCAAAAGTATTCACGTTGAGGCGTATACCGGAAATAACTCCAGTTAAGATCAATGGTGTGGAGGTGCCGTGGAATCCTGAAGACAAGAGCGTCAAATACCTGGGAGTGGAGTTGGACAAACGTCTCACCTGGAAGCTACACACAAACAAGAAATTGAACCAGGCCTACGCACGCCTCTCCATCTTGTATCCTCTAATTAACAGGACCTCCAGGCTCAAGACAAGATGCAGCCTTCTCATATACAAGACCATCATTCGGCCTCTATACACGTATGCATGCCCGGTCTGGGGGCTACCATCTGGTAAAAAACTTGAAGGGTTCCAGAAGCTACAAAATAAAGTTTTGCGCACGGCAGTAAATGCGCCATGGTTCGTGAGGAACAAGCAGCTTCACGAAGAACTAGGCATGTCATATGTTGAGGACTTCGTGAAGAGGGTTACCAAGAAGTTTCTGGATTCCCTAAACACCGCAGCAGGACCAGCGTACTACGAATTAGGAAAGACGACTCCAGCCCCCAGACTCAAGCCACGGCTCCCTCAAGACATCCTCCCTTAGAGACCAAATGTTAAAGTTTACCTTCTTTCATTTTTTATTTATACATTTATTCTTTTACATTTATTTCCATCTATTTGTTAAATTCTATAAGCAGTCTTAGGTTGTGCTCAAGATGAGACGACGCCGATCTGTTATTTTAATCTATTATTTTATATGTTATTTATTTTATGTCCATATTTATACCTACTAGCATAGCATGTGATATGCTGAACTAGTAAAATAAAAGGAAAAAAAAAAAAAAAAAATATCCGAAATAACTTGACTTTCTGACTATTCCCGATATTTGCATAGGAAGAAAAATTCATGTATATTTTATTTCAAATAAAGCAAATTTTCAATTAAATCAACTCAACTTGACTTGTTTATACCCACCACATTTTACAGATCACTCCCCCACCTCTACTATCTCAAATTAATTTCTCCCTCAATACTGTTCATGAGAAAGTCATGGCTTCAACGGGTTTCATTGTTTCATTGCAGTAAAGCGACTTTCTTATACCTAGTAATGCCAGTTTGAAATGAGGGAGAAATGAATTTGAGAGGAAGGGGGTCTGTAAAACGTCGTATGAGTAGGAAGGAAAGTCATGTTATGGTAACATCACATGTATTTTTTTTAAAATTTTATATGTATGTTTTACAAGAGAGTATTCGTTTTATATGAGGGATTGACAAGTACAGTAAATACAGTCTAGTACGTGGAAGGTGCACCCAAAAAGCTAATGAATAAAGAACTTATTTTATGTTATATTAGTCATGTATTAAATATCTATATCTATATATCGTTTATTATATAAAGTTTTTTTCACTCACATTTTATTGTTTAGTACTACGAATAAAAGATAAAATAGTGTTGACAAATATTGTAAAAACAATATGGAGCCTGTACCGTAAAAATTTATATATATCAATGTTGTTGCGCTTTGGAAATATTCAAATTCCCTGCCTTTTCCAGGTTTTCCAGACCCAATTTTAATTTTTCCAGGTCATTTAAATAATGAAGAACATATTGTGAAACTGTTGGTAGACATATATTATAGTAAAATTTACAGATACATGAACATTTTGATTAAAATCATATAATCACTTTTCAATTCACAAATTATATAAAGAATATAATCGTTTTTCAAATCACAAATGATACACATAGTGTTATCATTTTTCAAATCACAGTTCGAACATTAATAATACAACCGATTTAAATCAAAGTAACAATCTATAATTAGTGATCTATGATGACTCAAAATTACGTCTTTAAAACACTCATCGTCTTGCGAATTTCTTCTTCTTTTCTCGTTCAGTTCGCGAAGTTTTTCTTTAGCTTTTCTTTTTTCCAACTCTTTCTTCTTCTGTATATCGGCTACGAGCACTTCTCACATAATGAATCATGCTTTTTGTTATTTCAATTTTGTCGATTCCTCCTTGGTGCTGAACTCCTTCCCAGACATGACGTTGAGCCACCAACGATTTTTCCGACATGTTATCGACGAGGCACTCCTTATTCACGGAAAATCCACGCTCAACCTCTCCTTGGCCGTGAGAGAAGACAAACGTCAACCTAAGAAATTTCGTCAGATCAGAAGAACATTTGTGTTTCAACAGCAAGCGCATCCAGAAGTTGTCCAGTCTTTCGTCTCTTGAGTACCCTTGTAAAACTTCATCCATCTCTGGTTTATTACAAAGGGCTGCGAATTCTTGTTCCACCTTGTCACATGAAATTCCACTTATCCATCCGCTTGACATCAAATGTTGAATGTATGACAAACGTCGCATGGCAAGTTCTTTGTCGTCGCTAACAACATGTGGATCGCAGAAAGTCATCATTCTAGCTGCCTCATGAGCCAATGGAGATTTCGATTGCAGTTTCTGGCAGAATGTTTGAAAAGCTTTCAAACAAGTTCGTCTGAATTCCACAACATCTCTCTCCGTGAAATGCAAACAAATTGTCAAGAATTTATTATTTGGTAATGAAAATCTATGTGAAACCTATTAGTTAAAATGAATAAACATTACATTAACAAAATAAAAATGGAACATGAAACTGTAAACAAAACAATGTATTTCTAAGAAAACCGTGATGCAAAAAAGTCGTTAATTCAAGTAAATCGTTTGTATAAGATAAATTTTTCTGATATTTTAATGTGAAATGCATACATTTGAATACTTACTTGCAGTCACTTAATGATTATATCTTTATATCGCTCGCTTTTTAAATGAAAACTTAAATGACATGAAACGGGTGGACGATTCGATTGGCCTCTCGATTTCAGTTTAGGCTAGCACGGAGTCGGTATAAAAATTTCGCCACACAGTTCACACTAATTATACAGATGGCGTTGATTCAGTTTAACCCGGGAATGGGCGCACACACGGTCATTTCGACCGACCAACAAAGATAGCCACTCCCGGGTTAAAAGTGAGAAATTATTGTTTAAACGGTTAATTTTAGTAATCATCGAAACAATTTTTTGTTAATTCAAAAAATTCCAGGCAGTTTTGTGAAATTCCCTGACTTTTCCCTGATATTTCCAGGTACAACAAAATTCCCTGCCTTTTCCAGGTTTTCCATGTTTTCCAGGTGCGCAACAACCCTGTATATATAATAAAAAAATGAATCCTCCATTGTCATTTCGTAACATAATTTAGTGGTTAATTAATCATGTCGCAGGCAAATTCATAATAATAAAAGGGGAGAGTGAAGCTAAGAAGATAAAATGTATTCATGAATATCACATGCCGTCGATGCCGTCTTCAATTTCTGGAGATCGCCTAGTTAAAGGTTATGCGACCCGATCTCAGTATTCGCATAGTGTGACTTCGAATATAGGATAAATGGATACCGTAGTTCAGAAGTGGGATATCTCAGAATTATTGATTATTGAGAAAACTTATTTGAAAGTTCCGTTCGCTTCTGAACTTCCATGTTTTCGTTTCATATTATTGAAATGCAACTACATTTGTGAAACAACATCAAATTCATAGATCAGTACTAAGACATGTTTCTGAAACTAAACATTTGGGAAAAAATGAAAATTCTATAACAGGTTATGTATATTTTAAGCCCTCAATTTTTTATTTTTAGTTCTCCGAGTTCTGAATATGAAAGAGGGTGAAAACTTCTATAAGTAAATGACAACCCAAAAATGAGTTTTTTTGAGTTGTCCCACTTCTGAACTACTGTATCAATATGTCTTCATCATTAACAGGTGATGGAGGTGAGTAATAAGTATGGAAATATAATAAATCGTAGGATATAAATAAAACTAACCTCCGTCGTTTACGAGGTGTGGAGTCCACTGAGGAAACTGTTGGAACAAGTTGTTCGCCAGGTCGAATCCACAGAATAGGTCCATCATTCGAATCTTCAGGAGTATTCATTTTTAAGAGAGACAACCGGCCCCATGGCATAGACTAAAAATAAGGAAACATTTCAAATAAATATTATGTAATACTACAATTACACTTCAAATGTACCCCAGAGGCACGAATCTCATCCGCTCCCATTTCTCATGATACCATTTTGAACGACATTACATTTGTTAACAACACTAAGGGCCGAAGGCGCCGGTAGCTCAGTGGTATGCGTGCTTGTCTTCTGAGCTCAAGATCGTGGGTTCGAAACCCGACCGAGGCCCTTAGTTTATTTTATCTGGGAGGTAAAATAAACTTAAGCACGCCGTCCTTCGGATGGGACGCAAAGCGATGGTCCCGAGCCTGTACGATGTCAGGTACTCGTTAAAGACCCCTACCCTAGGTGAATAAACATGTAGGGTAGGCAAAATTTAGGACTCCCACAGTAGAGTCGGGCTCATGTCCACCAGAGTGACGAAAGAGCGCTCTGGCAATAGGCGATATGACCTCGTAGTTAAAGCCCGGGCATGAGTCATAAAACCTAACCTAACCTAACACTAAGGGCCGCCATTAAACCTTTCAATGCCATAGGCGAACTAATTGTTTTGTGCACTCACTAGGATTTTTTTTAATACAGTACATTATACTTGACTTAGCAAAATAAAGAGTTTATGTAATGTGTTATGTAATGATACAATAAATAAAGCAAACAAGATACTACTAAAGAAATCTCTAAAGATTATATTTAGATCCAAAGATTATAATATATCTATTGATCGATTTTACGTGGTATTGTCGTACATTAGATTTTATGTCTCAAGTAGAGATGGAGGGTTATTGGAGTTAGGAGGGTCCTATCAATTCTATCAAGGGGTCCTGGTAAGAGAGGGAGGAAAGAGTTATCTTCATCCCCCCCGGCTTAAACCCATTCAAATTGTAACAAATAAACAAAAAATACATTTTTCAAGTTCTTTCCATTCTTTTTGTAAGGAATAAAACTTACCAATTTCAGAAAAAGATTTTCTTCGAGCCGATTGAGTAAATCTGGAAAGAATCCACCCACTTCTTCGGTGACCGTACCTACCAAACTGATCTGATGGAGAGGCCCATGTCGAAATGTGCCATAGGAATAGTTTTTATGAACCTGAAACAAATTTTCTTCATTAACATTTTAATAAAAAAGAAAAATATCAGAATTGAAATTGATCAAGAAAAGACAACTAAAATGACGGAGCTATTGAAAGTTTCATCCTACATGAAGCATGAAAAAAACTTTTTGTATACAAAAAGTTAGTTAATCGAAGACTGAGTTTCTAAGTTTATTCAAACTGGTCGATTTGAGGTGGAATGTTCGAATAATGTACTATATGTGATAGTTATTATGACTCATGCCCGGGTTTAACTAAAAGGTCATATCGCCTACTATCAGAGCGCTCTTTCGTCACTCTGGTGGACATGAGCCTGACTCTACTATGGGAGTCCTAAATTTGGCCTGACCTAAATTTTCATTCACCTAGCGTAGGGGTCTTTTAACGAGTACCTAACATCGTTCAGGCTCGGGACCATCGCTTAACGTCCGATCCGAAGGATGACGTGCTCAAGTTTACTGTACCTCCCAGATGAAATAAACTAAGGGCCACGGCGAACCCGCGACCTCGATAACAGCAAGCAAGCACCCATACAACTGAGTCACCAGTGCCCTCTATGTATTGTAATGTAATCAAAGTGCGACCAGTATTATTTATTTCTTTAATAATAATAAATAACAATAAATAAAATAGAAGTTTTTAACGTATATACCATAAGTATAAAGAAGTGTTAAAAAAAAAAAAAAAAATTCCCAGAATGAAATGTGTCTTTTTTCTGTTTTTTGTTACAATTATATGTTCTGCGCTTATTGAATTATCAGCTGGCAGTTTGGTTATATTTGTATGTTTGTCCGCTCAATCATTGAATAATTTATGGCATGTCCTTGATCAAAAGATAAGGAAGCCCCCGAAAACATCTCAAAAACATTTTAGCGAAAAAATGGGAAAAAATCTATTTTGATTTAATAAAAACCTGGTTTATTCTATGTCAAGACGTCTACAAGCCGTGATAGATGCTAAAGGACTGTTTACTAAATATTTTTAAAAAAAGTGTTAATAGTAAAAACTTAGAGGTGGAAATATTAATCTGTTCCTTTTTTCCAAGGAATTTTTCAATTTATTTTTCTTGATGTTCGTGTTATTATTTTCTTTATATGAGAATTTGTTTCTTTTTAATGTATTTTTTATTTTTGTAAAGAAGATTGAAGTTTTTCTTTGCTCGGATTAAAATATTTAAAAAATCAAATACTTTTTGCCGCCACTGTATATTCTGGATTGTGTAAAAGGCGCTAAAAGGTTATAATATAGGTTGCCGTGCTGTTTATTAAATAGAATTTATAAAAAAACTTCTAGTAATAAATATACATTAGAAAATGTTTAGAATATTTAAAAAAATAATTGAATTGAAAACAAATTATAAAGTTAATTGCATTATAAGATAAGAAGTGTGTTCGGAAATTAAACAAGTCAGCCATGTTGTTGAAAAAAAGGCGGACTGGTCGCCATTGTAAATGTGTCTTTCTCTGTCATCCTTGTAGACAACTCACTGTGATCTGTTCATTTCTGTCCCCGTTTGAGTGTCCTCAATTGTGTCTTTCCCCAATTGTGTCTTTACCCAATTGTGTCCTGCGTTATGTTCAACAGGATATAAGAAGAAGCAAGAGATCTGCAGAAGAAATAGACCAGTAGAACGGCCTTAGAGCTCCTACGGACGTGTCCCACAAGAGGATTTGAGAAAAATTGACAGCCTAACAAGTATTCGTTAATTTATTTATTTTAAGTATTTTTTTTTGTTTTGTATAAATATATTCATTATGAGTTTCTAGAGTTAAGTGGGTTACTCATGCTTTAGGGTCCAGACGTACACTTTTTAGAATACATGTACTCTTTTTAGATTTACCCCTTTTGTACTATTTACTTTTTTAAAGTTATACTCTATTGTATTCTTTTTATTATTATGTTGGCTAAATTTATTCAAGGCATTTTATTACAAAATTGGGGCGGACCACACCCAACAACGCATGGCATACGTTACAGTATTGCCTCGTCCATCTTCCTAGATATTGGTTAATTTAATGTGTTAATTCGATTATCGCTTTATTCCGTAATTTTTGTTTAAGTTATAAAGGTTTAAGGAAAATCAGGATGCCCATTTTCAAAATTTAGAATCAAAATTGTTTAGTGATGAGAAACCAAGATAGGATTCCAATTTCAAGTGTCCACAGTCCAAATCTAAGTATTGAACAAGAATTGGTGATAGATGTAGGTTGAAGTTATAAGAAACGTCACAGTAATTTATGAGTAAAATAAAGAGTTGTGAGCTTTGTGTAAAATCATTGACTAAATAAAACGAAACAAATTTTGCTTTATAATCTAAAAAAAAAAGAAAAAAAGTTAACTATTCTTAAAAGCATGAGTCATAACAACTAACTTTACCTTACAAGTATATATTGTAAATAACCGAAAAATATCGTAAATAATACGTTATCGAGGGTGATGCAACACTCTTTTTTGATGTATGTACCTTCTGAATATTTCGAACGGGAGGGGTCGAGGGCAGGCCTAACACATTAAACAAGTGCTAGTTTTTTTAACGCTTGAATGAACTTTCATGAAACTTCAAATGTAGCACCATCAAAAGTTGTGGGGGGAGGGGGTGCGGACGGGGTCAACGCATAAAATGAGTGTTAGTTATTTAACGGTTGATCGGATTCTCATATAATTACACATGTAGCGTGCTTATAAGCCTGGTTCAAGCATAGGCTGAACAATTGCTACGTTTTCATGGGATGTTGAAAATGTTTTGAAAAGTCATGAAAACACTTGTTTCAAATATTTTGAGTTCAAGGTCGATAAGGCTTTTTCTGAGGTATGATCCAATTTTGAGATATCGATTACTTATAAAACATCGTTATGTACCGAATACCAAATTCATAGACATTTCTTTTACAGTTTCTTGAAGGTTATGTTTTGGTTTTGAGTTGAAAGCGGATGAGGTTAAATTTGTGATTTAGTTTTTTGTTCTGCTTTATAGTTGATATAATTTTCTTCTGTCTTCTGCGAAGAACAACACGACTAGCGTTGATTTTTATTATGGTTATCATAGCTACCTGAAAGGCCATAGCCAGTAGCAACAATGGATAGGGCTGCATTGTTCCAAATTTATTATACACTTATCTGTACACAGTTATCTATAAACTTGAACTTGAATAATGGAAAACAACCTGTGTATTTGTAACCTTTCCCTTCATTTTGAAAATTGTTTTCAAAACTGTCATGAAAACGCACCCATGAAAACTAAGTGATTAATCAGCTGAACCACTGCCTACCAATTTCCATATCTTTAGAATTATGTAACCTATACAAGAAACATAAGCCATGTGCACTCGAAATGTATACATATATCGAGGGTGGCAGGTAAATCACACCACTTTTACTTCCTCAAGATCATCGAAAATGTCAACTTATTTTTAAAATCATATAACTTAAAGTAACTAACCCGACAGATAACATTACTAACCTGCTTTAAGTTACTAACCGGGCGAAGGGTAACCTGCAAGTATGATATAAAAACAAATTCAATCCTATGCAATTAAAATTAAACGTAATAAATAAAACTCGTACATATCCAAACCCGGGATCGCAATCCTAGTTTAGGGGCACTACAGGAACTGAACAAAATAGAAGAATAGCACCCACTGCCACATTCAACGCCATTGGTTTGGCCTAGAAATATTTTTTTCGAGAGCTTTATTTTTTAGATAGCATAAGAGGGAAAAATATAAAAATAACAAAAAAATTACCTGATCTCTATAATTAGAAATTGTGGTTGTTTCAATATCGGAAACTCTCCCCAATTGTCCATTTTTAACAGTCAAATTGGGGTAATTGTCAGCCATATACTCTAGGAGATCAGGAATATATTTAGCAGCATTGTGCACAATTCCCATTACATAGTAGGCACATCCGTACTTATCTTCGCTGAACACAACCTGTTAGTACAAGAGAATAGCATGGGGAAACATTATACGTACACAAACAAAAATTCAAATTTAAAAACCGTGTGCTTCATGATAATGAAGCGTCATTGTTGGTAGGAATTAGTTATTCCATTTTACAATAAATTTAATAGATACGGTCTTTAATCCATATTTGTAAGGACTTGTTTGGAGTATGGACTCCGTACGCAATGTACTTCCCCAGCACGAATTATTCAATTACATTTTCGCTCTCCTTTCAAAAATTTAAATATAAAATTTCATGTCGACAAATTCATTTCATAGGCAGTGTTGAGCCTCCTAATCTCCTCCTACCCATCGGCCGATTTGGCTGAAAATCAATAAGTGTCGTCTTCAGGGGGCTTTGAATTTACATGTGATATTTCTTTTTATGCATTTCAAATAAGACTTCAGAAAATAAAGCCCAGAGTAGGCACTTAACGCATATCACCCAATATCATAGAATAGTAGTATTTATTATACAGGCCCCACTGAATCTATTCATGAATATTCTTACTAACCTTTATATACCAATTCTTCGAGAAATATCTTAGGATAGCATGATATTTTACTCATGTCAAATATAAAAACAAAGTTAATCCCAGCCAATGTTAATGTATAATAGGAAGGAAAAACTCACCTTTAAAAATTCCTCGGCGAGTTCCTCTACTTCAGATTCTGACAAAGAATCAAGTTCCTCTTGAAACATATGAATCACAGAGGCACCCCCGTTAGGATAAGTCTCAACCCTCATATATTTTGCATATTTTAATTGTTCAAATCCAGGATGAGAATTAGGCACAATAGAAGAAAATTGACTTATTAAGGAATCCGACAAATCATTAGTAACAAAACGTGGTACGGATTTGTCCCGTCGACACTGAACTCCAATGTTACAACGTTTCACTTTGGTTCGCCGATAACACTTCTCACAAATTGATTTCTTCTCTGAATGTCGATCTGTGTGCCTGTCTTTTTCATAAGAGTGTTTCTTCCTTGAATCATACTTGCTATTGCTACTGCTACTGTGTTTACTTTTCTCGTGATGATGACGATGGTGTGAATGTTCCCTTTTTGATGATGATGTCTTACTCGTTGAATGCACTGATTGTGAACTAACATTTAACTTATTGTCCTGACGATGTTTACTGCTCTCACTTTCTTTCTTCTTGTCGTGATTGTTTAGGCTTTTACTATCTTTTAATGAACTTTCATTGACACTGTTCCTTTGTTTTTTTGAGACGTCAGTCTCTCTACGGGAATCCTGAAAAAAATAAAATAAAAATAAAATATACACTGTTCCTTTCTTTTCTGGCACGAATTAATAAATTTTTCGTTATCGCTCTCGCTTCAAAGCCAATCGACTGTTTGGCCTAAAACATAATATTTGATTTACGTAGTGGGGCTTGTGAATCTTCATACTAAATGTTGTGTCGTTACATACATTACACCGGCAGTTATTAGGGTATTTGGGTCGACCCCTTCCCTTCGTCCGATTTCTCGGAAAATTAATAGGGTTTTGAATTTAAATATAAAATTTCATGTCGATACATTCATTCAGTTCCAAGCGAAATTTCTTTTCTTAACGATAAAATCTGATTTTTGGAAATGTATCGCGTCCTTTTTGGGGGCAAAAGAGATTAATTACATACCTGATCCGAAACTGAGTCTGAGAACGAACGAAGAGATGCTCCTAGCCTCGCAGCGCTTCAAAAACGAAACTGAACCATTGAACAAAGGATGCGATGCCCCTTGCCACGCAGCGCGCCCCCCTTTGCCTTTAATGGGCAACCAGTCTTAGAGAATTATAGTTATAACTATAATTAGTTACATAACAGGTTGATACATACCCGTGTTCTCTCAGAACTCTTTTTACATGTATTATCGTTACACTTATCCCGGACCTTGTGCTTCTTAGTAGGATAATTAGTTTCTTCGAGGTCATCGGTCGCAATCTCAATTTCTGCAATATGTGAACACATTTCATATAATACAATTACAATTAGTATAGGACAGGGAATCTTCAACTTTCAAGATTTGTATCTAAACGCATTGTACTTCTATGAAGAACTGTTTTAATGAACCAGTTATCGTAAACTTTAGTCTCAATACAATGCGGTGTTCAAACCAACATAAAGATCTTTTCACATAATCTTTTCACTATACAGACACAATCGCAAGAAAAATTAAAACTAAATATGTAATCCTTAAAATACATACACATTAGAAATTTCATATAAACACTTCAACTACTCAATAACGATATTTAAAATAATGTATTTAAGAGCAACAACAATTCATCAATTGTGTTGTCTTATTTCTTAAATTAATATAGCGATTATTGTTTGGTGTTCCTTTATTACGATTTTTTTTAATTTTATACAAAGTCAAGTAAAACGGCCCAAAGTTATAATAAATATTTCTATTTCTGAATGGAAATAAGTATTACAATTATTTAATCGCAGCTTCCTTATAAGTTCCTTTGCGCGGGTTAGTGTTTGTATCTGAGTTGGTGTAGGTCACGATGCATTGAATAAAGAATAAGAACCAACCTAATTGGAAAAATATAAACAAATTTAACGACAATTACTAATACTTTGCTTCAAATAAATGTCATACTTTTTTCATAAATAATAGTTCTTAAATGGATACACGTTGAATGCAATATTAATTTACAAAAGAAAATTATGAAAATATTGAAGTCAAATATTTATTTTATGAGTGAAAGAAGAACTTTATATATATATATATATATATATACATAATAAATGAAAGTATACCTTTTTTTATGTAATTCGCTGATTCTGTAGCTACAGGCTCTTCACAATTAATTTTATCACAGACTTCATTTTTTACTGATTCCTCATTTGTTGATTCTGAACGAATTTTATCACAGTTACACCTTAAAACGTGACTGTTACAACCAGTATCGCGAATTTGTTCACTGAAATCGTTCAATTTTTCTTCTTCGCTGGAAACACTCCCATCGTTTTCAACTCCCTCATTATTTTGACTATCCACAAGAACTCCCGGAAAACTTAGATGTGTAATACTCCGATGAATAACATTTTTTGACAAGCCGATAAATGTCAAACCATCTGAAACCAAAGGATCTTTAGTTATTGCAGTTATATCGTGACAATCTGACATGATTTGTTTTTGCACTATTTCAGATGCTACACTTGTTATCAAGTTAACCTGATGCTGTTTGGTTATGTTTTAAAAATTCACTAAATTCAAATAAAAAGATTTTTACAAATTAAGATAATGTTGAATACAGTTTGTTTGATAAAAAAAAAAACCATTCTCACTAATAAATAGTTTTAAGTATTTTAAAGAAAGACGAATAAAACAACGATGCTTGTCACATCTGATGGCCATTTTTAGAACTGCTTTTTAAGATGTCCGAATACATATTTTGCGTTCTGTGTGCTTCTTAAGAGATAGTATATCGAATTATGCACAATAATTTCCTGAATCAATCTGAATGTTACTATTTAATAATACATTAAATTTCATCTTAGTAAGCACCCCAATACTCGACAGATTTCTGATTCATTCACAAAATTGAGTTTTTATAATTAAGAAATACTATATGATCAAGGACTCGTCTTTTTAACCTTGTTAAACAATCTCAATTGATATAGAAAAAGACATTATTGGTAGAGTTTCTGAGTAATAATATTCAGATAGTCCCGCAGTTTCTATCAATTTTTGAAGATAATTTAGCCCAAAAAGTAGGATAAACACAGACATTTCAAGAATAAATTGAATGTAATTAGGTCCACTTTTTTCGATAAACACATTTTCTATTCGAGATTTGAATAGCATTCGTATAGTGCTAGCGTGTAAATACATTTTTTGTTCCAGTTGTGAGAACCAGTCAGATATCCCTGCCGTATCTACAGTTTTAATTGGGCCCCCCTCTCATCTCCACATTATTTGAATAGCATTCGTATAGTGCTAGCGTTTAAATACTTTTTTGTTGCAGTTCTGAGAACCAGTCAGATATCCCTGCCGTATCTACAGTTTTAATTGGGCCCCCCTCTCATCTCCACATTATTTGAATAGCATTCGTATAGTGCTAGCGTTTAAATACTTTTTTGTTGCAGTTCTGAGAACCAGTCAGATATCCCTGCCGTATCTACAGTTTTAATTGGGCCCCCCTCTCATCTCCACATTATTTGAATAGCATTCGTATAGTGCTAGCGTTTAAATACTTTTTTGTTGCAGTTCTGAGAACCAGTCAGATATCCCTGCCGTATCTACAGTTTTAATTGGGCCCCCCTCTCATCTCCACATTATTTGAATAGCATTCGTATAGTGCTAGCGTTTAAATACTTTTTTGTTGCAGTTCTGAGAACCAGTCAGATATCCCTGCCGTATCTACAGTTTTAATTGGGCCCCCCTCTCATCTCCACATTATTTGAATAGCATTCGTATAGTGCTAGCGTTTAAATACTTTTTTGTTGCAGTTCTGAGAACCAGTCAGATATCCCTGCCGTATCTACAGTTTTAATTGGGCCCCCCTCTCATCTCCACATTATTTGAATAGCATTCGTATAGTGCTAGCGTTTAAATACTTTTTTGTTGCAGTTCTGAGAACCAGTCAGATATCCCTGCCGTATCTACAGTTTTAATTGGGCCCCCCTCTCATCTCCACCTTATTTGAATAGCATTCGTATAGTGCTAGCGTTTAAATACTTTTTTGTTCCAGTTGTGAGAACCAGTCAGATATCCCTGCCGTATCTACAGTTTTAATTGGGCCCCCCTCTCATCTCCACATTATTTGAATAGCATTCGTATAGTGCTAGCGTTTAAATACATTTTTTGTTCCAGTTGTGAGAACCAGTCAGATATCCCTGCCGTATCTACAGTTTTAATTGGGCCCCCCTCTCATCTCCACATTATTTGAATAGCATTCGTATAGTGCTAGCGTTTAAATACATTTTTTGTTCCAGTTGTGAGAACCAGTCAGATATCCCTGCCGTATCTACAGTTTTAATTGGGCCCCCCTCTCATCTCCACATTATTTGAATAGCATTCGTATAGTGCTAGCGTTTAAATACTTTTTTGTTGCAGTTGTGAGAACCAGTCAGATATCCCTGCCTTATCTACAGTTTTAATTGGGCCCCCCTCTCATCTCCACATTATTTGAGTAGCATTCGTATAGTGCTAGCGTTTAAATACTTTTTTGTTGCAGTTCTGAGAACCAGTCAGATATCCCTGCCGTATCTACAGTTTTAATTGGGCCCCCCTCTCATCTCCACATTATTTGAATAGCATTCGTATAGTGCTAGCGTTTAAATACTTTTTTGTTGCAGTTCTGAGAACCAGTCAGATATCCCTGCCGTATCTACAGTTTTAATTGGGCCCCCCTCTCATCTCCACATTATTTGAATAGCATTCGTATAGTGCTAGCGTTTAAATACTTTTTTGTTGCAGTTGTGAGAACCAGTCAGATATCCCTGCCGTATCTACAGTTTTAATTGGGCCCCCCTCTCATCTCCACATTATTTGAATAGCATTCGTATAGTGCTAGCGTTTAAATACTTTTTTGTTGCAGTTCTGAGAACCAGTCAGATATCCCTGCCGTATCTACAGTTTTAATTGGGCCCCCCTCTCATCTCCACATTATTTGAATAGCATTCGTATAGTGCTAGCGTTTAAATACTTTTTTGTTGCAGTTGTGAGAACCAGTCAGATATCCCTGCCGTATCTACAGTTTTAATTGGGCCCCCCTCTCATCTCCACATTATTTGAATAGCATTCGTATAGTGCTAGCGTTTAAATACTTTTTTGTTGCAGTTCTGAGAACCAGTCAGATATCCCTGCCGTATCTACAGTTTTAATTGGGCCCCCCTCTCATCTCCACATTATTTGAATAGCATTCGTATAGTGCTAGCGTTTAAATACTTTTTTGTTGCAGTTGTGAGAACCAGTCAGATATCCCTGCCGTATCTACAGTTTTAATTGGGCCCCCCTCTCATCTCCACATTATTTGAATAGCATTCGTATAGTGCTAGCGTTTAAATACTTTTTTGTTGCAGTTGTGAGAACCAGTCAGATATCCCTGCCGTATCTACAGTTTTAATTGGGCCCCCCTCTCATCTCCACATTATTTGAATAGCATTCGTATAGTGCTAGCGTTTAAATACTTTTTTGTTGCAGTTGTGAGAACCAGTCAGATATCCCTGCCGTATCTACAGTTTTAATTGGGCCCCCCTCTCATCTCCACATTATTTGAATAGCATTCGTATAGTGCTAGCGTTTAAATACTTTTTTGTTGCAGTTGTGAGAACCAGTCAGATATCCCTGCCTTATCTACAGTTTTAATTGGGCCCCCCTCTCATCTCCACATTATTTGAGTAGCATTCGTATAGTGCTAGCGTTTAAATACTTTTTTGTTGCAGTTCTGAGAACCAGTCAGATATCCCTGCCGTATCTACAGTTTTAATTGGGCCCCCCTCTCATCTCCACATTATTTGAATAGCATTCGTATAGTGCTAGCGTTTAAATACTTTTTTGTTGCAGTTCTGAGAACCAGTCAGATATCCCTGCCGTATCTACAGTTTTAATTGGGCCCCCCTCTCATCTCCACATTATTTGAATAGCATTCGTATAGTGCTAGCGTTTAAATACTTTTTTGTTGCAGTTCTGAGAACCAGTCAGATATCCCTGCCGTATCTACAGTTTTAATTGGGCCCCCCTCTCATCTCCACATTATTTGAATAGCATTCGTATAGTGCTAGCGTTTAAATACTTTTTTGTTGCAGTTCTGAGAACCAGTCAGATATCCCTGCCGTATCTACAGTTTTAATTGGGCCCCCCTCTCATCTCCACATTATTTGAATAGCATTCGTATAGTGCTAGCGTTTAAATACTTTTTTGTTGCAGTTGTGAGAACCAGTCAGATATCCCTGCCGTATCTACAGTTTTAATTGGGCCCCCCTCTCATCTCCACATTATTTGAATAGCATTCGTATAGTGCTAGCGTTTAAATACTTTTTTGTTGCAGTTCTGAGAACCAGTCAGATATCCCTGCCGTATCTACAGTTTTAATTGGGCCCCCCTCTCATCTCCACATTATTTGAATAGCATTCGTATGAAAATGAAATGAAATTAAAATAAATTATATTATTCTGGGACCGAGGTCCCCTAAAAATAAATACATACAGAGTAATGAAAATGAAACAATGAAATATAGTATCAGAACAAAGAAATAAAAAGATAGGTAGGTAAATAGAAATTAGTGCTACATTGGAGAAAAACTATACAACTAAAAAATAGATAAACAGGAAATAAAAAAAACAGGAAAAAACATAAAATTAACAACTTCAATATGATGAAACAAAATAAATAAAAGAGAATAAGTAAAAAAGAAAAAAAGAAAATCCATACAACTAAGAAAGAAATAAAATTGATAATATATATAAATATAAATCGACCGAGCATAGTACGGTGGTTGATTACAAAAGAGAAGGAAGGATGCCCAGCCAAGGTTAAAAATAAAATTAATTTAGAAAGCAGAAAATAAGATAAGATAAAAAATAAATAAATGCATAATAAAAATATATTAATGTGTAAATGAGCCAAAAATGAATATTATTGATTATGATCGAATAATTTAGAAAATATGATAAAAAAATATAATAAAACTAGAGAATGACAAAGACAAGAAAGAGGGAGAAAAAAAAAAAAAAAAAAAAAAAAAAGGGAAAAGTAATTTGAATGATTAGATAATTAAGGTTGACGAATTAGCGTATAGTGCTAGCGTTTAAATACATTTTTTGTTGCTGTTGTGAGAACCAGTCAGATATCCCTGCCGTATCTACAGTTTTAATTGGGCCCCCCTCTCATCTCCACATTATTGATAACTTACAATGGTGTCGAGCATGTTTCATTTAGGGCCGAGAAGAGTGTTCAGTAACATTATTTATTGTTAATTAATGTGAATTTATTATCATACTGGCAGTAATACCCGGCGTTGCTTTTGACTTTTCTCTTAATATCTCTCATTGGAATTCTATTCAATTGTTCAACAGTACATTCATGATGGTATAACTTTCAATTATTAAAATGAAATAAGGCTTATAGTCCAACAATGGCAGCGACCCCAGCTAGACCTATCCGCCTCTTACTCTTCAATATAACTCTGGAGAAAGCTATTAGGGGCATCCGCACGAACCCTAATGGCATGATTTATAACAGGCTATGTCAGCATTTCGCATATGCGTACGATGTGTGCATAACCGGACGATCGAAAGCTGCATTGGCGGGAGCGTTCCAGGAATGTGACGAGGAGTCTAGGAAGCTGGATCTTCTTGTGAACGAGGGCTAAACCAAGTATTAACTTATTAATAATCGAATTCTGTAAATTAGATATATTACCAATTCGACGTACTTGGAGTAGTAGTCAACCACCAGCAGGTAATTTATATTACTAAAATTGAAAATATCCATGGCAACTCTCTCCCAAGGTCGACTCGGCACTGGGTGACTTAACAGGGGCTCCCGCTGTTAGAATTCTGATTTCTTCTGCAGACATCACAGTTTCGACCCATATTTTCGATGTCATTATTAATCCTAGGCCAAAATAGAAACTCTTGAGCTCTTAGTTTACAGTTTTCTATTCCCAGATCCATAGTGTACTTTTTCTAGCAAGATCTTTCTGAGATCTTTGGGAGTGACTATCTGCCTGCAGACCATCTGTTTCGTGCAGATCATCTCTATACTGCCAATACATTCTTGCGCACTCCTCTATCCCGTTCTTATTCTCAGGCCAGCCTTCGGACAGATACCTCGTGATTGTCCTCATTTCCCTGCCTTCTATATATCTTTTGACGAGTTCTTGCTTCAAAGAATTATCTATGGGCAGCTGATCCCTCAATAGGCAGACTTGTGCCTCGATCTCCTCATCAACATCTCTTAAGGCTTCATCTATTCTTGTTCCTCTCTGAGGAGATCGAGACAATGTATAGGGATGAACATTTCTTTCCCTGGCTTATACCTTACCTCAAATTCATATTTTTGTAATTGAATCACCCGCTGCAGACGAGGAAGGCATGCTTCAATATTTTTCTGGCAGATGAACTTCAGAGGTTTATGATCTGATTCGACAGATACATGTCGTCCGTATGTATACTGATGAAATTTTTCAAGGCCAAATACTACAGCAAATGGTTCTTTCTCTATATTGGCTTATCTCCTTTGAGTATCTGTTAAACTTCTGGACGCATAAGCTATAGGATGTCCATCCTGCATCAGAACTGCTCCGACTCTATAGGACGATGCATCTACTGATAACGTTAAAGGTCTAATAAGGGGGCCGACGAGAGACACTTCCTCAGGTTGTCAAAGGAATTCTGTTTCTCATACTCCCAGTGCCATGCAATATATTTTTTGAATAAAATTCTTAAGGTAGCTGATACTTCGGAATAATGTCTAATTTTACTTACGTACGTGCACATCCCTAGGAAGCGTTGTAAGTCCTTCTTGTTTTCAGGTTTCTTCATGTCTTTGATAGCTTCAATTTTCTCCTCATCCGCCCAGATGCCTTGCTCATTAAATATGTGACCTAGGTATTTAATTTTTTTTACGCCAAATGTGCATTTCTCCATTTTAAATTTGACATTTTCCTCGTCTGCTTTCTGAAGAAGCTGTAGTCGTGTTCTTCCTTCGTTCTGTCCCATACTAGGATGTCGTTAATATAAGTATCCACACCCTCCAGGCCTACAAAAACTTCTTTGAAACGTCTGTGAAACACTTCCGAGACTGAACAAATGCCAAACGGGAGCCGTATGAACTTGTAGCGGCCCCATGGAGTGTTGAAAGTACAGAGGTCCGAACTGGAGTTGTCCAGTTGGATTTGCCAAAACCCGCTGTAGGCATCCAGTTTGCTGAAGTACTTGGCTCCCTTCAACTTGACCGCGAGTTCCTCTACCGTCGCAATAGGGAAGTGATCCCGCTTGATGGCTTTGTTCAATTGTTTTTGATCTAAACATATCCGCAACGCCCCATTCAGCTTCTTTGCAATCACTAACGGGTTGACCCAGTCAGTAGGGTAAATTACCTTTTCAACAATACCGTCCTGAATCATCTTGTTTATTTCTTCTTTGACTCCATCTCTTAAGTGAAATGGCATCTTCCGTGGTGGGGGTACCACCGGAGGCACCGATTTATCAGTAACTATAGTGTGTTCATCTTTTATTTTACCCATCCCATTAAAGGTGGACAGATATGGCTTCACATAGTCAGGTACACTCGGTGTTATATTCTGAACCTACTGGATTAAATCTAATTCCATCCACGTCTTGAGACCTAAGATGGGTTCCGACTGTGTGTTGACAACAAAACAGTTCAGTGTATATACCCTATTCTTGACGAAGCCCTTTACTTGGTAAGTTCCACAAACATCTAACTGATCCCCTGTATAGAAGACCAGTTTGCTTATCGACCTTTTCAGTTTAGGTAACCCAAGTTTCTTATAAGTGGTGTACGGCAGCACATTAGCTTGTGCCCCCGTATCCAGGATGAACGTGATCGGTGTCCCGTTTATCTGAACATCTACCGTCCACCGACCCTTTTTGCGGCCTTCAACTGACTTTACTGATACCATGTAATTTATCTCATCGGGTTCATCTCGTTCAGTTGCGTTAACAGTATTTTTCTTATAACAAACTTTAGAAAAATGATTTTTCTTTCCACAATGCTTGCAAATTTTACCAAATGCCGGACAACGCCCGAGCACATGTGCCCCTCCACAAAATTTACAATTAGAAATTTGTGTTTTGTTACTATGACCACAACCAGCTTGATCAATCTTATCAATTGAATTTGGAAACGAATCACCTGACAATTGTTTTATTTGTTTCTCAGTGGTTACGGCATTTTTACATATGTTCAGTGCTTGTAATAAATTCAGGTTTTCTGCAATTAAAAGTTTTTCTTTGAATTTTATATTTTTTATTCTTATTATGTGTTAGGACAAGACTTTCCTCGAAATTTTCAAATTCACAAGTCTAGGCTTTTGTTTTCAACACAGTGACATATTCTGAAATTGACTGATCACATGTTTGAGCGGTCGTAAAAAAGTTGTATCTTTCACAATTTACATTAATTTTGGGTAGGAAATATTCATCAAAAGCATGTATAACATTTCCAAAAGAAGATTTATTGTCCACTGTCTTAAACGAATCAAATATATCTACTGCATTCGGACCCATCGCTGTTAACAGCAATGCCATTTTTCGTTTTTTCAGAAATAGTTCCACCCATAGCCGCCAAGTAAATTTCAAATTGCCTTTTTTTTGAACACCTTCCAATTACCCTCACTATTCATTCTTGGGATCTCCATAAATTTAGCCATGTGTTCAAAATCCATTTTTCTTAAAAAATCCAGGTTCAAAGTATCAAAATAGAATAATATAGATTATGAAATTCCAACTCACCAAATTTCCGACTGCGCCATGTTAACTTATTAATAATAGAATTCTGTAAATTAGATCTATTTTATTAGACCAGATCACATCAAACAATATCCACGTATCTCCACTACCTAACCAGCATGTACATCATCTGTTCTATTATCTCACACCAAGTACATGAAACCACGAGGAAGGAAGTAAGAGACAAGGAACTCGTACTTGGAAGTTGCAGGGATGACCGGGTGGATAGCTTCGGTAGGCTTCGTAAAGCGAGGGCGGGTGCGATGGCTGGGGCCCTCCCTCACCAGTTCCCCGCCTAAGAGGTCTAGGTGCTCATTTGGTGAGAAGTAGCAGCTGAAGAAGTGTACTCCGGCTATCTCTCCGTGGACGTAGCCCTTGCCACTCCTACAGGGTGTTGCCCCGAACGGGGGGGGGGGGGGGGGGGGGGGGGGGGGGGGGGGGTCATGGCCTATATGCCTCCTCAAGCTGCGAGATAGTCTACTACTGTAGTTGCAGAGTATCTAGTAACATAGTTTGTTGGTAAGAAATGTTGATTAAATTTCGCTATTACAATATCCAGTTTCCCACTGTCTTCGGGGGATAGATTGAATGACGAGAAAATGTCTATTCCTTCGTCCTTCATTGCATGTAGGAGAATCGCAATTTTTTTTTTCTCAGTAGTAGTGGAAGCCATAAATGCTTCACAATATAGCTCAAAACGTTTTTTAAATTTGCTCCAATTTACTGCAAGGTTACCAGTGAAACACATGTCTTGAAGTTGATAATTCGCCATAGTGGAATTAGATGTATCCTCTATCATCATAATACTATAAAATTCTGGAAATGAAGGTAGCACAATAAAAAGGAACTATTGGCGAAAAGCCTTTGGCAACGTTACATAACAAAAAGTAGAAAATGAACAGCCGTTCACGAAGCGCCTCACATCTGCCCGCAGCGCCGGCCAGCGGAACCACTGCCGAAGCCTCCGCTCCGTACGACCCCCTCCAGGATGCCCGGAAAGCGGTGTGCTATGGGCCCTGTCCAGGAGGATGCCCCTCATTGGTTTTGGCACGAGAACCAAGCGCTTCCCGGCTACGGTCTCTCGGTAGAGTAGCCCGTCCTGATCTCGCCCTGCGAGACCCCTAGTCACAAGTTGTTGACACCACGTATCCTCGTCTTGTGCCCGCTTAAACAATTCCCGGTCAAGGGGAGAACTGGCTCCCGCGGTGATGGCCGCCACGGCCCTACTCAAAGCATCAGCATTGGAGTGTTTTCGGCCCGGCTTGTCCTCCACCGTATAGGAGAACTCCGCCAAGCGGTGCCCAGCGAGTTAAACGGGAGGAGGGATCCCTTAAACTGAGTAGCCACTGCAACGCGGCATGGTCGGTTACCAGTTTAAAGGGTCTCTCAAAATTAGGTATGAAACGACGGTAGTACCCCGCAAGCCCCAGGAAACTCTTTACCTCCTTCGCGTTCTAGGGGACAGGATAGGCCCGAATAGCCGAAATCTTGGATTTTGCGTCACCCGCTTCCGCTAACGATAGCCCTGCGAGTTGCCGCTGCAGCTGAGCCTTTTTATCTATCGCCCCCTCCATATCACGTCGAGCTTTTATTAGTTGCTCCGACAACTCGGCTGCGGTCACCTTATATTTGGTCAACTCCTCCTGGGTCTCGCTCATCGTACCGGACTAATTATAGTAGGTGGACTAATTATAGTAGTAATATTAAAAGGATGACCTACTCATAAGAGATTAATAGTAATAAGTGAGTCTCCGTGCGTCAGCAGTACCTTTGAACCAAGGGATCAGATACGTAAGACCTCTGTCGTACTGGCACCGCGCTGTCTGGTCGGCTGGCTCCCCCCACCACCTCTCACCTACTCGGGAGGGACTAATTCCCCGGTCTAGCGGGGGAGTTTCCCTACGACGGGGAATTTTTCCCTTATGCTGACACCACCCTTCCACTGTCCTCGCCGCTGAGATAGCTTCTAAAATGAAAAATATCAAATATTCCGAGCCATAGCCAAAGGGTCCCCTCGAATTCTTTTTGCAAATTCTACCCCACACCTGACACCAGTGTAATGGGCCGAACAAAAAGGCCAAATTGTTCAAATTGTTAAACAGGTTTATTACTAAGCATAGATACATAGACAACTCCTGGGCGCATAATATACCCTAAGGCCAAATAATAATATATACATTTCTTTTCTTAACGATAAAATCTGATTTTTGGAAATATATCGCGTCCTCCTTTGGGGCAAAAGAGATTAACTACATAACTGATCCGAAACTGAGTCTGAGAACGAACGACGAGATGTCCCTTGCCGCGCAGCGCGCCCCCCTTTGCCTTTAATGGGCAACCAGTCTTAGAGAATTATAGTTATATTATAATTAGTTACATAACAGGTTCATACATACCCACGTCTTCTAAGTTCTCTTTTTATCGGGAGCACTAATTTAATTCTGACCCCGGCCGTCCTACTCCTAATAACTATGTGAATTTTGTCCAATAGCCGTAGTCGACTCATCGAGGTCCCTCACCAAATACGTACCATCATAGATGCTGGTTGTTGCACAATAGCAACAGTTGTATCTTTATAAATAAAAGACAAAAAAAAAAAAAAAAAAAAAAATTAATATTTTTTTACTTTTTTTTACAATAACATTTTTTTAAAAACATTCATATTTATGGAGCCATAATATTCTGGCGATTTCAATCTCTCAATGGGAACCCTGAAAAAAATAAAATAAGTACCATGACCGGTCTGACCGCATTTCCTACAGTCCTCCTACCGGTCCCTCTTGCTTTTGCAGTGTGGGGCGATGTGTCCTGTCTCCCAGCATCTGAAACACCTCTGAGGCCATTCTGATGTCCTGATCCTGCAGGACACCCAGCCAATCTTGATCTTCCCGATCTCCAATAGTTTTTAAGCATGACCTGCCCCAGCTTGACTCGCGCCACCTAAGTTTGGCCAAGGTCGGTCTCAGATGGATTATAGCGCCAGCCAAATCCGCGTCAGGGATTCCTTGACTTCCTCGGCCGTAGTCGACTCATCGAGGTCCCTGATCTCAATCTCGGCCATCGGGGTTTTCCCAGTGACCTCCGCTGATGTTGTCAATGCGGCTCTCAGAGTCTCCGCAAATTCCTGCGTCGGGGGGGGGGGGGGGGGGGGGGGGCTTGGCTCGCTGCCCTTAAGCTGCCAGATAGTCTACTACTGTAGTTGCAGAGTATCAAGTAACATAGTTTTAGGTCTTATTATAGTCTTGTAAATGGTCAGTTTGAACTTTCGCGTACATTGTTCCTCTGTTTTGTGGAGATCTCAGTTTCTCTATGGGAATCCTGAAAAAAATAAAATAAATAAAAATTAAATAAGTCGCCGTTTTCGTTCATGCTTCTGTGCCCCGCCCAATCTTTCTCTCCCTGTGGGGGGGGGGGGGGGGGGGGGGGCTTGGCTCGCTGCCCCCTAGGATGAGGAGATGATCTCCAGTCGCCGTCCTCATTCATTTCCCAAATGTCTTTTCGAGACTTCTCTTTTCGATGAAGGTGAAACAGTAAATAGTGGGAACTGAAGGGTGCAAGAACATTCCTTTGGGTGAAAGAAAGGAAGATTTGTATAAGAAATGTTACTGTAACATACTCGTATATAGCAGTAATCTATTTTACTCCCACTCGTAAGCGCGACAAGGCGTCGGCGGGTGTGTTGTTTCTCCCAGATTGGTACTCAATGTGATACTGATATGCAGAAAGAATGAGAGCCCAGCGTGCCAGCCTATTTGCAGCCATACGGGGTATTTCACACTTCTCCCCTAATAACCTTTCCGGTGGTTTGTGATCTGTTTTCAGAATGAATGATCGTCCAAAAAGGTATTGGTCATATTTCTTGACAGCGAAAATTAATGCCAACGCTTCCTTGTCGATTGAAGAATACTTGCGTTCAGTTTCACTTAATGTCCTTGTTGTGAATGCGATGGGTCGTTCAGAAGAGTCTGGATATCGGTGGAACAGTAGTATAGTTAAGTTAATGATTATATCATATATTTTGCTGTTTGATAAGTAATTGATATTAACCGCTATCGACAATGAAAAATCTCTTCCAAAATGTTTAGAACAGGTTCTTCATTTTCCACTAAATATAATTACGCTAAAGATATTCATTAGTATACAAAACTAATTTTCAGTTCAAAGGATTATTAGTCATGATTCAATTATCCAAAGTGCGGAAGACGCTAATCCCAAATTACAATCGGCTTTCATAACTACTGATGTAAATAACAATAATTGTTATCAATTATTGATGATTTTGTAAATTTCTGTCAAGTCAGGGTATAGTAGTTACTAACAGATATAAGAACCAACTTATGGTTGATGAATGAAGATACCCATAAACGTTTTGTACTGCAAATTAATTCCTTTTGTACACAGTTTCGCAGTTACAGACTTCAAATGACAAATAATTTATAATTAGAAGTATTCAAAAGATAATTGACCTCTTTGTTGAGCAAATCATCCAAAAATGGAAAATCTATATCATCTCCCAAAATATCGTCTGTGAACCAGGGATCCTTAGTATGTTGAGGAGCTACGGATTCTACTGTGTCTGTATACCAACACAATTCTTCTTCTCTTAAAGGTAACATCTTTCTTCGTTTTTCTACAGATTCACCGCTAAACCATGGCTTTTTACTTCCACACCTATTCAGATCATCGGAATCGCTCTGACTTGATGCGAATAAATTGTGCAATTACTGGCTAGCACTTGTTTTTGGTGGAATTTTATCTTGTGCCATTGTTGTATTTGCTAAAAATCCACAGTAATACCAAATTATCACCAGGGTCCTGTTATCAAGGAGGGGTACTTCTGGGCAGGGAGAGGAGCCCTTTAAAGAAGTTGAATGGTTTCTGCTTCGTATGTTTGGTTTGTATCTGTATATTTTCATGTTCAATGACCGAAATGTCTCTGCAATACATGAACACATTTTATATAATAATATGTGGACCAATGGGACACAAAGTATTTCTATATACTCTCGGGCTGCTCTGAGAAACGCTTCTGTCTCTGTCTTTGATACATACCTGTGTTTTCTCAGCATTTCTTTTACATGGAGCACTATTTCTAAACGGACCCTGGTCCTCCTGCTCTTTATTATTTTTTTTACGAGAACAAATAATTGGGTTTATTTACTTAAACTACATAATAAAATTGATAACTAAGTGATTAAAAAAAAATCAAATTATCTACGAAAAGAAATCTTACAAGCTGATTTTTACATTTTTGACATTTGACATTCGCAGCGCGCCCCCCTTTGCCTTTAATGGACAACCAGTCTTAGAGAATTATAGTTATATTATAATTAGTTACATAACAGGTTGATACATACCCACGTCTTCTTAGCCCTCTTTTTATTTGGAGCGCTAGTTTTATACGGACCCTGGACGTCCTGCTCCCTAATACTATGTATATTTTATTCTGCGTCACTCGACACAATCTCATTACCTGCAATATATGAGTACATTTCATATAATACTACCAACAAATATTTTAATCGCTTTTACATCAGACTTTTTCTATGAACTTTCGCGTACATTGTTCCTCTGTTTTGTGGGGATCTCAGTTTCTCTACTGTAGTAGTCTTCGTGCTCAGCAAGTCAGTTAGAGGAGCGGCCATGACCGAGTAGCCTTGAACATGTGCCCATTTTAGTTGGGTAATCATTAGTTACCATGAAATGTGCAGGTTTGAGTCTATCCACAACTATGTTGGTGTCCTTGTTTTTAATTCTAAGTGTGAAATATTTATCTTGTCGGATGATTACCTCAAATAGCCCTTCATATGGTGGTTCCAAAGACTTCTTGACACTAAAATACGCTTCTGTTTCATTTTTAAAAATTGGTTAAGTTCATTTCCCAAATGTCTTTTCGAGACTTCGGTCTAGGTGCTCATTTGGTGAGAAGTAGCAGCTGAAGAAGTGTACTCCGGCTATCTCTCCGTGGACGTAGCCCTTGCCACTCCTACAGGGTGTTGCCCCGAACGACATAGTCCCGCAAGCCCATAGCGCTGCCTTGCCGGTGGGATCCGATCTCCACCGGCTGTCATACCTTAGGTCGCGGTTTTGTTCACAGATAAGGGCCAGGTCCTTACCTGCTTCCCGAATTTCTAGATCTTACGCCTCTCCACATCTATTGGGATTAAGCTGCATTCCCTTCATACTTTGAGCGAGGATGCAGCTCCTCCCTGAGCTCTCGGGGCTTACAGTCCCGGCCCATGTGACCGGTCTGACCGCATTTCCTACAGTCCTCCTACCGGTCCCTCTTGCTTTTGCAGTGTGGGGCGATGTGTCCTGTCTCCCAGCATCTGAAACACCTCTGAAGCCATTCTGATGTCCTGATCCTGCAGGACACCCAGCCAATCTTGATCTTCCCGATCTCCAATAGTTTTTAAGCATGGACCTGCCTCAGCTTGACGCGCGCCACCTAAGTTTGGCCAAGGTCGGTCTCAGATGGATTATAGCGCCAGCCAAATCCGCGTCCGTTCCGTCGAGTTTCGTGATCAGGGATTCCTTGACTTCCTCGGCCGTAGTCGACTCATCGAGGTCCCTGATCTCAATCTCGGCCATCGGGGTTTTCCCAGTGACCTCCGCTGATGTTGTCAATGCGGCTCTCAGAGTCTCCGCAAATTCCTGCGTCGGGGGGGGGGGAGGGGGGGGGGGGGCTTGGCTCGCTGCCCTCAAGCTGCCAGATAGTCTACTACTGTAGTTGCAGAGTATCAAGTAACATAGTTTTAGGTCTTATTATATTCTTGTAAATGGTCAGTTTGAACTTTCGCGTACATTGTTCCTCTGTTTTGTGGAGATCTCAGTTTCTCTATGGGAATCCTGAAAAAAATAAAATAAATAAAAATTAAATAAGTCGCCGTTTTCGTTCATGCTTCTGTGCCCCGCCCAATCTTTCTCTGCCTTCCCTCATGCATAACTGTACTGGGATGTAGCCTTGAGGATTTCGAGCCATATTTTCCAGAAATGGTCTCAGTTTGTTCTTGAAAGCCCACAAATATTCAAGGCAGCCCATGTGCGACAGCTGCGCACATAATTAATCACTTCCTGCCGCAGGTGTGGCCAGTAGAAAGTCTCGGCGATGGCCCAGTATGTTTCGTCCTGACCTGGATGTCCTGCTCCGTCGTCCTCATGGAAGACATACAGGATGGGACTGCGCATTGATGCCGGAACGACTATCCGGCGTTCCTAACTACGTACCAGCTATGTTGCCCAGTGTTCCTAAATACGTACCATCATAGATGCTGGTTGTTGCACAATAGCAACAGTTGTATCTTTATAAATAAAAGACAAAAAAAAAAAAAAATTTAATATTTTTTTACTTTTTTTTACAATAACATTTTTTTAAAAACATTCATATTTATGGAGCCATAATATTCTGGCGATTTCAATCTCTCAATGGGAACCCTGAAAAAAATAAAATAAGTACCATGACCGGTCTGACCGCATTTCCTACAGTCCTCCTACCGGTCCCTCTTGCTTTTGCAGTGTGGGGCGATGTGTCCTGTCTCCCAGCATCTGAAACACCTCTGAGGCCATTCTGATGTCCTGATCCTGCAGGACACCCAGCCAATCTTGATCTTCCCGATCTCCAATAGTTTTTAAGCATGACCTGCCCCAGCTTGACTCGCGCCACCTAAGTTTGGCCAAGGTCGGTCTCAGATGGATTATAGCGCCAGCCAAATCCGCGTCAGGGATTCCTTGACTTCCTCGGCCGTAGTCGACTCATCGAGGTCCCTGATCTCAATCTCGGCCATCGGGGTTTTCCCAGTGACCTCCGCTGATGTTGTCAATGCGGCTCTCAGAGTCTCCGCAAATTCCTGCGTCGGGGGGGGGGGGGGGGGGGGGGGGCTTGGCTCGCTGCCCTTAAGCTGCCAGATAGTCTACTACTGTAGTTGCAGAGTATCAAGTAACATAGTTTTAGGTCTTATTATAGTCTTGTAAATGGTCAGTTTGAACTTTCGCGTACATTGTTCCTCTGTTTTGTGGAGATCTCAGTTTCTCTATGGGAATCCTGAAAAAAATAAAATAAATAAAAATTAAATAAGTCGCCGTTTTCGTTCATGCTTCTGTGCCCCGCCCAATCTTTCTCTCCCTGTGGGGGGGGGGGGGGGGGGGGGGGGGGGGCTTGGCTCGCTGCCCCCTAGGATGAGGAGATGATCTCCAGTCGCCGTCCTCATTCATTTCCCAAATGTCTTTTCGAGACTTCTCTTTTCGATGAAGGTGAAACAGTAAATAGTGGGAACTGAAGGGTGCAAGAACATTCCTTTGGGTGAAAGAAAGGAAGATTTGTATAAGAAATGTTACTGTAACATACTCGTATATAGCAGTAATCTATTTTACTCCCACTCGTAAGCGCGACAAGGCGTCGGCGGGTGTGTTGTTTCTCCCAGATTGGTACTCAATGTGATACTGATATGCAGAAAGAATGAGAGCCCAGCGTGCCAGCCTATTTGCAGCCATACGGGGTATTTCACACTTCTCCCCTAATAACCTTTCCGGTGGTTTGTGATCTGTTTTCAGAATGAATGATCGTCCAAAAAGGTATTGGTCATATTTCTTGACAGCGAAAATTAATGCCAACGCTTCCTTGTCGATTGAAGAATACTTGCGTTCAGTTTCACTTAATGTCCTTGTTGTGAATGCGATGGGTCGTTCAGAAGAGTCTGGATATCGGTGGAACAGTAGTATAGTTAAGTTAATGATTATATCATATATTTTGCTGTTTGATAAGTAATTGATATTAACCGCTATCGACAATGAAAAATCTCTTCCAAAATGTTTAGAACAGGTTCTTCATTTTCCACTAAATATAATTACGCTAAAGATATTCATTAGTATACAAAACTAATTTTCAGTTCAAAGGATTATTAGTCATGATTCAATTATCCAAAGTGCGGAAGACGCTAATCCCAAATTACAATCGGCTTTCATAACTACTGATGTAAATAACAATAATTGTTATCAATTATTGATGATTTTGTAAATTAACGGAGTGAAACCTTAATTTGTTTATTAAGTACCTATTTTTTTTTTGGCCTTATGTACCTACGTTGCATATTAGCCATGTCACTGTGTTATCATCTACTTATTTACGACATCCATGGCCCCGTGAGGGAGTTCTATCTACGAAATAAAACTCACTCCCGGATGGGATTCGAACCCGCAAACCAAGATGAGACCATGAGAGCCCTATGCTCTAGCATGGCTCCCTGTTATTAAGTACTTATAGTTAGTTGGTTATTGCGACTAAAGTCCGGGCTTTAACTGCGTGTTCATATCATTCATATCAGAGCGCTCTTTCTTCGTTCTGGTGGATATTGAGCCAGACTCTACTATGGGGGTCCTAAATTTCTGTCAAGTCAGGGTATAGTAGTTACTAACAGATATAAGAACCAACTTATGGTTGATGCATGAAGATACCCATAATCGTTTTGTACTGCAAATTAATTCCTTTTGTACACAGTTTCGCAGTTACAGACTTCAAATGACAAATAATTTATAATTAGAAGTATTCAAAAGATAATTAAAGTAAATGGTACCTCTTAGTTGAGCAAATCATCCAAAAATGGCAAATCTATATCATCTCCCAAAATATCGTCTGTGAACCAGGGATCTTTAGGATGTTGTGGAGCTACGGATTCTACTGTGTCTGTATACCAACACAATTCTTCTTCTCTTAAAGGTAACATCTTACTTCGTTTTTCTACAGATTCACCGCTAAACCATGGCTTTTTACTTCCACACCTATTCAGATCATCGGAATCGCTCTGACTTGATGTGAATAAATTGTGCAATTACTGGCTAGCACTTGTTTTTGGTGGAATTTTATCTTGTCCCATTGTTGTATTTGCTAAAAATCCACAGTAATACCAAATTATCACCAGGGTCCTGTTTTCAAGGAGGGGTACTTTTGGGCAGGGAGAGGAGCCCTTTAAAGAAGTTGAATGGTTTCTCCTTCGCCTCACATCTGCCCGCGCCGCCGGCCAGTGGAACCACTGCCGAAGCCTCCGCTCCGTACGACCCCCTCCAGGATGCCCGGAAAGCGGTGTGCTATGGGCCCTATCCAGGAGGATGCTCCTCATTGGTTTTGGCACGAGAACCAAGCGCTTCCCGGCTACGGTCTCTCGGTAGAGTAGCCCGTCCTGATCTCGCCCTGCGAGACCCCTTGTCACAAGTTGTTGACACCACGCGGTGATGGCCGCCACGGCCCTACTCAAAGCATCCGCGTTGGCGTGTTTTCGGCCCGGCTTGTGCTCCACCGTATAGGAGAACTCCGCCAAGCGGAGTGCCCAGCGAGTTAAACGGAAGGACAGATCCCTTAAACTGAGTAGCCAACGAGGCATGGTCGGTTACCAGTTTAAAGGGTCTCCCCAACAAGTAACAACGAAAGGTTTTGGTGGCCCACATCACCCCAAAAGTTCTCGTTCGGTGGTACTATAGTTCTTTTCAGCCGGTAACAGCTGTCTACTCGCGTAGGCGATGAGTCGTTCGTGCCCGTACTGTATGTGTGAGTGAACCGATCCAACGGCCACTCCCGACGCATCCGTGGCTAAAAGGAAGGGCTCCGTAAACGTTGGGTAAATCAGTACCGATTCAGAGCAAAGCGCCGTTGTTAGACGGCGGAATGCTTGCTGCGGTTCCTCCTCCCATCGGAACTTTTCCTCCTGCCGCAGCAGGGAGGTAAGGGGGTGTGCGAGGTTGGCAAAATTAGGTATGAAACGACGGTAGTATCCCGCAAGCCCCAGGAAACTCTTTACCTCCTTCGCGTTCTTGGGGACAGGATAGGCCCGAATAGCCGAAATCTTACCCGGATCAGGTTTCCCCCCTTGTGCCCCCACTAAGTGCCCCAAGTACGCCACCTCTGAGGCCGCGAATTGACACTTCTCTAGTATAACCTTTAAGTTCGCTTCCGCCAGAAGGGACTACACGTGATCCAGCCGTTCGACGTGCTGTTCCATGGTTGCTCCGAATATAATGATGTCGTCCAAGTACTCCAGACACTCGGTACCCTTGATCCCAGCCAACAGCATATCCATGGCCCGCTGGAAAGTAGCCGGGGCGTTCTGAAGGCCAAAAGCCATCCTGCGATACTCAAAGTGCCCGCCCTCGGTGGTGAAGGCGGTTTTTTCCACATCACGAGGGTCTATCTCGATCTGATGGTACCCACTAGCAAGATCAAGCGTAGTGAAAAACCGGCAGTGGCTCAGGTGCTCCAGAGTCTCATGGATCAAGGGCAGAGGATAAATATCAGGTTTAGTAACCTCGTTCAGGCGTCTCTGCGCGAGTTCTTCCCTATGCTGGATATCTTCGCGTAATTGTCTAAGAAGACCTAACTGTTCCATTAGATCACGCCCAAGAACACCGTCTTCTCTCAATTGTCCCATTGCCCCAATTGTGAACTGGTGGCGGAACTCCTTTCTCCATACTTGCCCTGTCAGCTCCTGTACCCCCGAAATCGCCAGCTGGTCTCCGGTGATGCTACGCACTAACTCTCGATTTGCGTAGAGGGGGTCTCTCTCTACTGGCCTCCCCAGTAGCGACAAGTCCGCCCCAGTATTCAACAAAAGCACCCGAGAGCCATCCCAAAACCTCACCGTCACGTGAATTGGGGCCCAGTGATTCTGAAGGCCCGCCACCAGGGGCGCTTATCGGCTCGACATCTTCACGTCCCTTTTTGATTTCGCCTCGTTTGTACCTATTCGGGTCCCGGGGGTGAGGCTGGTCCCGGGCCCCAGACTTTTGGGGCTTGGAGCTCCCTGTCGCCTACGAAGTCATCTGGATGGCCCTCCTCCACTTGGCTCGCCCATACTCGTCTCCTCCCCCCGGGAGGACCGTTTGATCGATCCGCTCTCAAGGAGCAGTCACGGGCCCGGTGCTCTCGGCGCCCACGTAAGACCTCTCGTCGTATTGGCACCGCGCTGTCTGGTCTGCTGGCTCCCCCCACCACCTCTCACCTACTCGGGAGGGACTAAATCCCCGGTCTAGCGGGAGTGTTTCCCTACGACGGGGAATTTTTCCCTTATGCTCACACCACCCTTCCCACTGTCCTCGCCGCTGATAGATAGCTTCTAAAATGAAAATTATCAAATATTCCGAGCCATAGCCAAAGGGTCCCCTCGAATTCTTTTTGCAAATTCTACCCCACACCTGACACCAGTAATATACCCTAAGGCCAAATAATAATATATACATTTCTTTTCTTAACGATAAAATCTGATTTTTGGAAATATATCGCGTCCTCCTTTGGGGCAAAAGAGATTAATTACATAACTGATCCGAAACTGAGTCTGAGAACGAACGACCCCTTTGCCTTTAATGGGCAACCAGTCTTAGAGAATTATAGTTATATTATAATTAGTTACATAACAGGTTGATACATACCCACGTCTTCTTAGCCCTCTTTTTATTTGGAGCGCTAGTTCACCACCAGATACGAATCTTTAGGATGTTGAGGAGCTACGGATTCTACTGTGTCTGTATGCCAACACAATTCTTCTTCTCTTAAAGGTAACATCTTACTTCGTTTTTCTACAGATTCACTGCTAAACCATGGCTTTCTACTTCCACACCTATTCAGATCATCGGAATAGCTCTGACTTGATGCGAATAAATTGTGCAATTACTGGCTAGCACTTGTTTTTGGTGGAATTTTATCTTGTGCCATTGTTGTATTTGCTAAAAATCCACAGTAATACCAAATTATCACCAGGGTCCTGTTATCAAGGAGGGGTACTTCTGGGCAGGGAGAGGAGCCCTTTAAAGAAGTTGAATGGTTTCTGCTTCGTATGTTTGGTTTGTATCTGTATATTTTCATGTTCAATGACCGAAAGGTCTCTGCAATACATGAACACATTTTATATAATAATATGTGGACCAATGGGACACAAAGTATTTCTATATACTCTCGGGCTGCTCTGAGAAACGCTTCTGTCTCTGTCTTTGATACATACCTGTGTTTTCTCAGCATTTCTTTTACATGGAGCACTATTTCTAAACGCCAGGGTCCTGTTAACAAGGAGGGGTACTTCTGCAGTTCTCTGCATTTGAATCCCACGTAAAAACCTGGCCTTCCTTCAGGAGGTCCCTCTGTGGTTTGGACAGATCGGAATATTTTGCAATATATATCGATAAATAACTAAATACTCCGAGTAGCCTCTGTAAAACTTTCTTACTGGTGGGGGGGGGGGGGGGGGGGGGGGGTGATGGCCTATATTCCTCCTCAAGCTGCCAGATAGTCTACTACTGTAGTTGCAGAGTATCAAGTAACATAGTTTTAGGTCTTATTTAGGTCATAGTTTTAGGTCTTATATTTTAGGTCTTATAGTCTTGTAAATGGTGAGTTTGAACTTTCGCGTACATTGTTCCTCTGTTTTGTGGAGATCTCAGTTTCTCTATGGAGGATGGGACTGCGCATTGATGCCGGAACGACTATCCGGCGTTCCTAACTACGTACCAGCTATGTTGCCCAGTGTTCCTAAATACGTACCATCATAGATGCTGGTTGTTGCACCCTAGCAACAGTTGTATCTTTATAAATAAAAGACAAAAAAAAAATAACAAAAAAACTTTTATTTTTTTACTTTAACATTAGAATTTTTTTTAAAGAAATTCATATTAATGTATCCATAATTTACTGAGGATTTAAGTCTCTCTATGGGAACCCTGAAAAAAATAAAATAAATAAATAAAAATGAAATAAGTAGTCCCAGCACGAATTCATACATTTTTCGTTTTCGCTCTCGTTTCAAAGCCAAACCTCTCACACGAAACACGCTGAACCGTCGACTAAAAATACTCTACGGACTGTTTGGCCTAAAACATAATATTTGATTTACATCGTGGGCCTTCTGAATCCTAAATGTTGTGTCGTTACATAGATTACACCGGCAGTTATTAAGCTATTTGAGTCGACCCCTTCCCTTCTTCCGATTTCTCGGAAAATTAATAGGTGCCATCCGTATGGGGTTTTGAATTTAAATATAAGATTTCATGTCGATACATTCATTCAGTTCCAGGCGAAATTTCTTTTCTTAACGATAAAATCTGATTTTTGGAAATATATCGCGTCTTCCTTCGGGGCAAAAGAGATTAATTACATAACTGATCCGAAACTGAGTCTGAGAACGAACGAAGAGATGTTCCTTGCCGCGCAGCGCGCCCCCCTTTGCCTTTAATGGGCAACCAGTCTTAGAGAATTATAGTTATATTATAATTAGTTACATAACAGGTTCATACATATCCACGTCTTCTAAGCCCTCTTTTTATCGGGAGCGCTAGTTTCATTCGGACCCCGGCCGTCCTGCTCCTTAACACTATGTATATTTTATCCTGCGTCACTCTCATTACCTGCAATATATGAATACATTTCATATAATACTACCAACAAATATTTTAATCGCTTTTACATCAGAATTTTTCTATGAACTTTTTCCATATCGTGGAGATGGTTTTCCAAACGCTTCTTCTGGATCTGAGTGTTTCCTCATAGTGATATTTTGGGGGGATGAGAAGTCATGTTCCTAAAAGTAACCATATCAATCGTACTTCTGGGCAAGGAGAGGAGCCTTGTAAAGAAGTTGAATGGTTTCTCCTTCGTATGTACGTAATGTCAATGTTTCGTCGTTCCAAAATTTCAGTAAGGTTATTAGTCGCTTTAATTGATCTCTGGAGATTAATTTAAAAACAGTGCAAATTTCCCAGAATTTTACAAGCCATATTCCGTATTTTCTTTTCTTAAAACAACAAGACGCTGATAAGAGGGACAATCCCGATTCATAGCCGTATGTTTGCAGTCTACCTTTTTATTATTTGTACAATATTTATTATAGTTTATCAATTGACGCAATTAATTTCCTCTGAATTTCGGGGACATTCCTCAAATGAATGATTCTTCGAACAGAATGGGCAGATGATAACACTTTTACATTCTTTATCACATATGGTTAAATGTATTACATTTAAAACACCCGATCACTTGAGTGTGATCATAGCAGTAAAAAATGTTCCACCTCAGCTTAATGCGAGAATTTATGAACTTCAATCTTGACGCAGGGTCTACTTCTAATATTAAATTCCTAATTTTTTTTCTTTTTTAGAAATTGAATCTTTTTAGGTATTAGGTATAACGGATTTATCTGTTATTAGATCACCGTTCTGTTTTTTAAGACATCGATTGCGTTTTTTTTTAATCGATATCATCTGGCATTATTTTTTGCGGGCACCGCTCATTTATTTAGTGTGGGGAAGCGCAAGGTAGGTTTGAACCCTCCCCCCTCCCTTGGCTGAATTCGATATAACAGTACTATTATGTAAAACTGGATTTGACTATTAGGTCAATATGTATTTATTATATGAATTGATAAAACTTCAATTTTTCCTTTAGATACCTTTGAACTCTTTGATTGAATTGTACAACATCCATTATCATTTGTTGAGGTTGCTTCCCTTCAAGCAGCAGCTCGAAAAACAGGACTGAAGCCTTATGGCTTATAGAACTGTTTTTGTGGTAAGTAAATGTCGCATTATAATATTTTTCATCCACGGAAAAATCCTTCTTTTTTTTTTCCTGTGTCGGAGATGACATATAATTCATATAACTTATCCCATGTATTGGTATACTCCATGTGCAGACGTTCCAGAGCTCGGTATCTACCGCGAAAAAGATTAAATTTGGTTGTGTCTGGCTTTCGCGTCCTTATCTGCATTATGAATACCCTTTATATCATTGAACAAGGTTTGAAGTCCCTTAGAAAACGTTTTTGCTATGTAGCCCTTGACCTTTGTTGGTAGAGCAGACTTTTCTGAAACCGGTGGGTCAGCGGTAGTGGCCATGTTTTCGTGGCAATATCAAGGCTTTTTACTAAAATAACAATACTCCTTGATAAGTACAATGTTCACACTTGAATGGTTTCTCATTCGTATGCTTGGCTTGTATATGTATCTTCTAATAATAATAATAATTTTTATTGCTTAAAGGGATCACCCCTATACAATTGAGTCAGTGACCATTACGTGTACGATATTAACATAATAATAACACATATAAAGGAATACACATATAAAACAATAATGACACATATAAAGGAACCTTTAACAAACTAAATAAAAAACATAAATAAATAAAATCTTTTTAGGTATTATAACGGATTTATCTGTTAATAGATCTCCGTTCTGTTTTTTTAAGACATCGATTTCGTTTTTTTTAATCGATGTCATCTGGCATTATTTTTTGCATGTTTTACTCTTGGAGCGGCTGCGAGATGCTGCCTGTAGTCTAGTTTTAAGTGGCGAAGGGGTACCTCTGGAGGATAGGGTGGAGGAGCTCCTAGATAGAACGAGCCCAATCGGCTCAGCCATAGCTACAGGCTCACCACCAGCAACAGGGGCCTGAGGCATAGGCTGAGAGGCAGGAGCAGTAAGGGGAGGTTGTAGGGTCTCCTCAGGGCCTACACCAGCAACCGGCATAGAGACAGTTCGCTCGATTGAGTCTAGCCTATTAGAGAAGGACTGTAACATATCTGCAAATCTTTCTAGAGATGACATGACAGCAACTGAGGTGGAAGGGGCGGCAGCCACAGCGGCGTAGGGTTGAGGCTGAGGGTGCAATGGGTGGGGAGGTCGTGTTGACCCGTCGCTGGGCCTCTCTCTATAGGAGACTTCGAAGATTTGAAAGATCGGAGAACATAGCTTGAAATAGATCCGTTTGACTGTTATCTACTTTAGCTACCGCCACCCTCCGAGCCATGTCCCCAGCTATCCGATGTTTTTCCTCCAGCAGGACTCCCCATCTCTTGCCAGCAGCTGCGCTGATCTGGTGTTCTCTCAGCAGATCTTTGTAAGTCTTGTCAATCTGCTTCTTTGCCGTAGCCAGATTGGAGGGCGTGGTAGGCTGTTTCATTTGGGATCCTTCTTTAGCCAACCTATCAGCCTTTTCGTTGCCTGGGATCCCGCAGTGGCTAGGCAATACTATGGTCTTCCCCTTACCAAGGAGCGCACTGATCCTACGCCTGCAGAGTAACTCAATCAGCGAAGTGTGCTCGTCAGCTCCCGGTTTAGTGAAGGACTTAATTGCGGCCTGCGAGTCAATCAGGAGGACGAACTTTTCCTTTGGGCTATCTTCGATATGTTTGACAGCTAGCGCCATGGCTGCGGCTCTAAGCACGTGTGGTAATGTGGTACCTTTATTCACGTCAACCACTAAACTGATATCTCCCTTTGCCAAACGAAGATCTAAGATACTTATTTCCCCTATGGTCGGGAACCGTTGTCGATTTTCCAGGGTCAGTTTCCGATCGATGGTTAATTTATTATGAAAAAAATAAAAATAATAATAAATAATAATAATAATAATAAATGGCAATATACACAAAATTAGATAAAATAAAATAATCTACAAAATAATACATCTATACAAAAACAATAAGTAGAAGTGCAGACTAATAGAATACATGTATACAATTAATGGTCAGTCCCAGGTACGATCCAGTCAGCGTTGTAACCGCTGACCGACCCAGTCGTGACTGAGATGTGAACTAACATTTAACTTATTGACGATGTTTACTGCTGTCACTTTCTTTCTTCTTCTCGTGATTGTTTAGGATTTACAATAATATCTTTCGAATAACTCTCGTGTATAACAGGTTGATACATACCCGTAGTCTCGGGCGTTGCCACCACCCACCAGCCGCATATCTTGTCATCATAACATGGATTTAGCGTTTGGTTTACCAACTTTGTTTAGTATTTCAATTGATTTACATGTATCGATATTGGAACCATTAGGCTTCAGTCTATCTTTAATTGTTACGAAGTATTTATTTATTTCATCAACTGCTTCTTTTTCTATCAGAACTGTTCTACCGTTACTTATTTGTAATTTTTCTATTGTATCATCTTTTCTTTTTTTTTTCTGTATTTATTGGACTCCAGGCTGTTTTAATTTTATTATCTGACTCTTCGACCGTTTTTTTAAAATGTAACTGTTTAGCTGTTCTGAGCGTTTTCCTATACTCTTTTGTGCCGTTCATTTTCTAGAAGTTATAAGGTTATAAGCATTTTATAGTTAACCAACCAATCCAGAGAACTTGAAGCTCCCAGTCACAAAAAAATAGTTGGAAGAGATTATTAATAAAAAAATAAAATAAATGGACTTTTAGGAAACTAATACATACATACATATATATATATATAAAATAAAATGATTACAAAAAAAAAATAGTAAAAATGTGAAAAATATTGGGCAAATTGTTAGGGCCTCATTTATAGTTTAACCCTCAAGCGCTCGCGCCTATGTGAGTCACACAGGCGCTCGCGTGGGCTGTCAGTTGAACGCCCACGTTTTTTTCATGATTATCATGCTGTTTTTTGAAAAATTCGTGATTGATTCATTGCATTGAAAACAAAGGTACTTTAATACAACATGGCAAACACTTTTTTGGTAGACATTTTTTATTTAAACTATATAAATATTCATTAACACATAGATAAATTTGGCATTGGCTTCAAAAAAGGCTACTTCAGAAAAGAATAACTAAACTATTTGGTAACAAATTACAGAAAAAGTTTGGTGCCTTAAAACTGGCGAAAATATTCCTTACCTTTTTACAACAAGAGTATCAGAAATAGTTTTGTATCATAGGTAACTTCTAACACAAATATTGTTTCTGGAAATGAAGGTAGCACAATAAAAAGGAACTATTGGCGAAAAGCCTTTGGCAACGTTACATAACAAAAAGTAGAAAATGAACAGCCGTTCACGAAGCGCCTCACATCTGCCCGCAGCGCCGGCCAGCGGAACCACTGCCGAAGCCTCCGATCCGTACGACCCCCTCCAGGATGCCCGGAAAGCGGTGTGCTATGGGCCCTGTCCAGAAGGATGCCCCTCATTGGTTTTGGCACGAGAACCAAGCGCTTCCCGGCTACGGTCTCTCGCTAGAGTAGCCCGTCCTGATCTCGCCCTGCGAGACCCCTAGTCACAAGTTGTTGACACCACGTGTCCTCGTCTTGTGCCCGCTTAAACAATTCCCGGTCAAGGGGAGAACTGGCTCCCGCGGTGATGGCCGCCACGGCCCTACTCAAAGCATCCGCGTTGGCGTGTTTTCGGCCCGGCTTGTGCTCCACCGTATAGGAGAACTCCGCCAAGCGGAGTGCCCAGCGAGTTAAACGGGAGGAGGGATCTCTTAAACTGAGTAGCCACTGCAACGCGGCATGGTCGGTTACCAGTTTAAAGGGCCTCCCCAACAAGTAACAACGAAAGGTTTTGGTGGCCCACATCACCGCCAAAAGTTCTCGTTCGGTGGTACTATTGATATTAACCGCTATCGACAATGAAAAATCTCTTCCAAAATGTTTAGAACAGGTTCTTCATTTTCCACTAAATATAATTACGCTAAAGATATTCATTAGTATACAAAACTAATTTTCAGTTCAAAGGATTATTAGTCATGATTCAATTATCCAAAGTGCGGAAGACGCTAATCCCAAATTACAATCGGCTTTCATAACTACTGATGTAAATAACAATAATTGTTATCAATTATTGATGATTTTGTAAATTTCTGTCAAGTCAGGGTATAGTAGTTACTAACAGATATAAGAACCAACTTATGGTTGATGAATGAAGATACCCATAAACGTTTTGTACTGCAAATTAATTCCTTTTGTACACAGTTTCGCAGTTACAGACTTCAAATGACAAATAATTTATAATTAGAAGTATTCAAAAGATAATTGACCTCTTTGTTGAGCAAATCATCCAAAAATGGAAAATCTATATCATCTCCCAAAATATCGTCTGTGAACCAGGGATCCTTAGTATGTTGAGGAGCTACGGATTCTACTGTGTCTGTATACCAACACAATTCTTCTTCAGATCCCTTAAACTGAGTAGCCAACGAGGCATGGTCGGTTACCAGTTTAAAGGGTCTCCCCAACAAGTAACAACGAAAGGTTTTGGTGGCCCACATCACCCCAAAAGTTCTCGTTCGGTGGTACTATAGTTCTTTTCAGCCGGTAACAGCTGTCTACTCGCGTAGGCGATGAGTCGTTCGTGCCCGTACTGTATGTGTGAGTGAACCGATCCAACGGCCACTCCCGACGCATCCGTGGCTAAAAGGAAGGGCTCCGTAAACGTTGGGTAAATCAGTACCGATTCAGAGCAAAGCGCCGTTGTTAGACGGCGGAATGCTTGCTGCGGTTCCTCCTCCCATCGGAACTTTTCCTCCTGCCGCAGCAGGGAGGTAAGGGGGTGTGCGAGGTTGGCAAAATTAGGTATGAAACGACGGTAGTATCCCGCAAGCCCCAGGAAACTCTTTACCTCCTTCGCGTTCTTGGGGACAGGATAGGCCCGAATAGCCGAAATCTTACCCGGATCAGGTTTCCCCCCTTGTGCCCCCACTAAGTGCCCCAAGTACGCCACCTCTGAGGCCGCGAATTGACACTTCTCTAGTATAACCTTTAAGTTCGCTTCCGCCAGAAGGGACTACACGTGATCCAGCCGTTCGACGTGCTGTTCCATGGTTGCTCCGAATATAATGATGTCGTCCAAGTACTCCAGACACTGAAAGGTTTCTTATTATGTTTATAAATTTGAGGTTACTATAGTTATATTACTTTGAGTATATAAATGAATTGAATTTAATTTCCACACAAGGGATATGCCATAATGAAAGGTTTTATTTATTATATTTACTTGTTGCCTTTCACAATAAATAAAAAAAAATGAATTAAATTTTGAATAATAAAAAAATTTAAGTTAATTAAATCTATAATTTCAAAAATAAAATAATCTACCGTATGGTTGAGTGAAGCTCTTAAAAAAAAATGAAAAACATATATTATAAATAACTCTGTAAAATTTTCAAACTACGTTACTTGCACCAATCCAAAAATCCAAAAGTCTCCCGGTGTGATTCTGAAAATTAAGATTATTAAATATTATGTCCCGATAACGATTGGCGCTTATCTCAAAGGTGTTGATTCGCAAGGCCTATGAGTTTTGAGATTTGAATTTCATTGAGAGAGATATGGGGAGTTAAAAGAAAATTAAAACATATTTACAAACAATATAACTTTAATAAAACTATTATGAATTTTGGAATTAAAAATGGCCATCTTAGGAATTATATGTACAAAAAAATGGATCATACCTTGGTGACGTCACACTTGAAACAGATAATTCTAATTAATTATATTTTACAAAAGGAATCGGAGTCCAGGCTCTCTCCACCTCATCTTAACTCTTCATGAGTCACCTTTACTCACTTTTAATTGTTCACTCACTACTTTTCACTCATTTCAAACAAAAAAAACAGAGACTAGTCTCTCACAGGTCTCACTTCTACCAGAACTCAACACAGACTGACTAAACTGCCTCCCACGGAATTATGGGTAGCAAATTCGAGTTTCTTTTTTCTGTTGTCTCTTGTTTTACTTCTAAATATTAATATTTTTTGGTGTTTTCTTTCCTTTCTTCCGTTTCTTCTCTTTTCTAAATTGTTATCTTAATTTTCTGTAACTTTTGTTTTTAATTTTGGCTTCTTCATTTCTCGAAAACAGTGTTTAAAGTTTGTGGTATACACTTTCGGATCACTTGTATTATTTCAGATGGGATCCGGCCTAGTTGATTCGATGTATTTTAGAACTGACCGTTTCTTCAAAATTTACTACTGGCTTTTCTTTCTGATGTGGGCAGTTTTTCTCTTCTTTTTCTTCTTTAATCTTTTCTTAATAATTAACTGTCTTTTCCTAAAAATTTTCACAACTTTCTACCGACTCGTTTTTTAATTATTGACCTTTTCTTAATTTTGCTTATATTTTCCTGAAATTTTCTTCATTCTTCTTCTTTTAGCTGTTTCATTTTGTTTCTGGGTGCTAAATTAATCCCTTCTTAAAATTTGGCTTCATTTTGAAGTTGGTTGGTTTGGTAATTTATGTAGAAAATGTTGGTTGATAACTGTAAGGTTAGGCCTACAGCCACCTTTTCTTCCTTTTGAAGTTATTCTTCCTTTCTTCTTAAACTTGTTTTGTTCTTCAGATTTCCATTTTCTTTTCTTCTTTCTTAATTTTCTTTCTTCTTTTACTTTGATTTCGTCTTCTAAATGGGTTTAATATAAATGTATAGTGGCTTCTAAATCCGTTGCCTTGGCAACGGGCTTGTTTATATTACAACACTCGGTACCCTTGATCCCAGCCAACAGCATATCCATGGCCCGCTGGAAAGTAGCCGGGGCGTTCTGAAGGCCAAAAGCCATCCTGCGATACTCAAAGTGCCCGCCCTCGGTGGTGAAGGCGGTTTTTTCCACATCACGAGGGTCTATCTCGATCTGATGGTACCCACTAGCAAGATCAAGCGTAGTGAAAAACCGGCAGTGGCTCAGGTGCTCCAGAGTCTCATGGATCAAGGGCAGAGGATAAATATCAGGTTTAGTAACCTCGTTCAGGCGTCTCTGCGCGAGTTCTTCCCTATGCTGGATATCTTCGCGTAATTGTCTAAGAAGACCTAACTGTTCCATTAGATCACGCCCAAGAACACCGTCTTCTCTCAATTGTCCCATTGCCCCAATTGTGAACTGGTGGCGGAACTCCTTTCTCCATACTTGCCCTGTCAGCTCCTGTACCCCCGAAATCGCCAGCTGGTCTCCGGTGATGCTACGCACTAACTCTCGATTTGCGTAGAGGGGGTCTCTCTCTACTGGCCTCCCCAGTAGCGACAAGTCCGCCCCAGTATTCAACAAAAGCACCCGAGAGCCATCCCAAAACCTCACCGTCACGTGAATTGGGGCCCAGTGATTCTGAAGGCCCGCCACCAGGGGCGCTTATCGGCTCGACATCTTCACGTCCCTTTTTGATTTCGCCTCGTTTGTACCTATTCGGGTCCCGGGGGTGAGGCTGGTCCCGGGCCCCAGACTTTTGGGGCTTGGAGCTCCCTGTCGCCTACGAAGTCATCTGGATGGCCCTCCTCCACTTGGCTCGCCCATACTCGTCTCCTCCCCCCGGGAGGACCGTTTGATCGATCCGCTCTCAAGGAGCAGTCACGGGCCCGGTGCTCTCGGCGCCCACGTAAGACCTCTCGTCGTATTGGCACCGCGCTGTCTGGTCTGCTGGCTCCCCCCACCACCTCTCACCTACTCGGGAGGGACTAAATCCCCGGTCTAGCGGGAGTGTTTCCCTACGACGGGGAATTTTTCCCTTATGCTCACACCACCCTTCCCACTGTCCTCGCCGCTGATAGATAGCTTCTAAAATGAAAATTATCAAATATTCCGAGCCATAGCCAAAGGGTCCCCTCGAATTCTTTTTGCAAATTCTACCCCACACCTGACACCAGTAATATACCCTAAGGCCAAATAATAATATATACATTTCTTTTCTTAACGATAAAATCTGATTTTTGGAAATATATCGCGTCCTCCTTTGGGGCAAAAGAGATTAATTACATAACTGATCCGAAACTGAGTCTGAGAACGAACGACCCCTTTGCCTTTAATGGGCAACCAGTCTTAGAGAATTATAGTTATATTATAATTAGTTACATAACAGGTTGATACATACCCACGTCTTCTTAGCCCTCTTTTTATTTGGAGCGCTAGTTCACCACCAGATACGAATCTTTAGGATGTTGAGGAGCTACGGATTCTACTGTGTCTGTATGCCAACACAATTCTTCTTCTCTTAAAGGTAACATCTTACTTCGTTTTTCTACAGATTCACTGCTAAACCATGGCTTTCTACTTCCACACCTATTCAGATCATCGGAATAGCTCTGACTTGATGCGAATAAATTGTGCAATTACTGGCTAGCACTTGTTTTTGGTGGAATTTTATCTTGTGCCATTGTTGTATTTGCTAAAAATCCACAGTAATACCAAATTATCACCAGGGTCCTGTTATCAAGGAGGGGTACTTCTGGGCAGGGAGAGGAGCCCTTTAAAGAAGTTGAATGGTTTCTGCTTCGTATGTTTGGTTTGTATCTGTATATTTTCATGTTCAATGACCGAAAGGTCTCTGCAATACATGAACACATTTTATATAATAATATGTGGACCAATGGGACACAAAGTATTTCTATATACTCTCGGGCTGCTCTGAGAAACGCTTCTGTCTCTGTCTTTGATACATACCTGTGTTTTCTCAGCATTTCTTTTACATGGAGCACTATTTCTAAACGCCAGGGTCCTGTTAACAAGGAGGGGTACTTCTGCAGTTCTCTGCATTTGAATCCCACGTAAAAACCTGGCCTTCCTTCAGGAGGTCCCTCTGTGGTTTGGACAGATCGGAATATTTTGCAATATATATCGATAAATAACTAAATACTCCGAGTAGCCTCTGTAAAACTTTCTTACTGGTGGGGGGGGGGGGGGGGGGGGGGGGGGGTGATGGCCTATATTCCTCCTCAAGCTGCCAGATAGTCTACTACTGTAGTTGCAGAGTATCAAGTAACATAGTTTTAGGTCTTATTTAGGTCATAGTTTTAGGTCTTATATTTTAGGTCTTATAGTCTTGTAAATGGTGAGTTTGAACTTTCGCGTACATTGTTCCTCTGTTTTGTGGAGATCTCAGTTTCTCTATGGAGGATGGGACTGCGCATTGATGCCGGAACGACTATCCGGCGTTCCTAACTACGTACCAGCTATGTTGCCCAGTGTTCCTAAATACGTACCATCATAGATGCTGGTTGTTGCACCCTAGCAACAGTTGTATCTTTATAAATAAAAGACAAAAAAAAAATAACAAAAAAACTTTTATTTTTTTACTTTAACATTAGAATTTTTTTTAAAGAAATTCATATTAATGTATCCATAATTTACTGAGGATTTAAGTCTCTCTATGGGAACCCTGAAAAAAATAAAATAAATAAATAAAAATGAAATAAGTAGTCCCAGCACGAATTCATACATTTTTCGTTTTCGCTCTCGTTTCAAAGCCAAACCTCTCACACGAAACACGCTGAACCGTCGACTAAAAATACTCTACGGACTGTTTGGCCTAAAACATAATATTTGATTTACATCGTGGGCCTTCTGAATCCTAAATGTTGTGTCGTTACATAGATTACACCGGCAGTTATTAAGCTATTTGAGTCGACCCCTTCCCTTCTTCCGATTTCTCGGAAAATTAATAGGTGCCATCCGTATGGGGTTTTGAATTTAAATATAAGATTTCATGTCGATACATTCATTCAGTTCCAGGCGAAATTTCTTTTCTTAACGATAAAATCTGATTTTTGGAAATATATCGCGTCTTCCTTCGGGGCAAAAGAGATTAATTACATAACTGATCCGAAACTGAGTCTGAGAACGAACGAAGAGATGTTCCTTGCCGCGCAGCGCGCCCCCCTTTGCCTTTAATGGGCAACCAGTCTTAGAGAATTATAGTTATATTATAATTAGTTACATAACAGGTTCATACATATCCACGTCTTCTAAGCCCTCTTTTTATCGGGAGCGCTAGTTTCATTCGGACCCCGGCCGTCCTGCTCCTTAACACTATGTATATTTTATCCTGCGTCACTCTCATTACCTGCAATATATGAATACATTTCATATAATACTACCAACAAATATTTTAATCGCTTTTACATCAGAATTTTTCTATGAACTTTTTCCATATCGTGGAGATGGTTTTCCAAACGCTTCTTCTGGATCTGAGTGTTTCCTCATAGTGATATTTTGGGGGGATGAGAAGTCATGTTCCTAAAAGTAACCATATCAATCGTACTTCTGGGCAAGGAGAGGAGCCTTGTAAAGAAGTTGAATGGTTTCTCCTTCGTATGTACGTAATGTCAATGTTTCGTCGTTCCAAAATTTCAGTAAGGTTATTAGTCGCTTTAATTGATCTCTGGAGATTAATTTAAAAACAGTGCAAATTTCCCAGAATTTTACAAGCCATATTCCGTATTTTCTTTTCTTAAAACAACAAGACGCTGATAAGAGGGACAATCCCGATTCATAGCCGTATGTTTGCAGTCTACCTTTTTATTATTTGTACAATATTTATTATAGTTTATCAATTGACGCAATTAATTTCCTCTGAATTTCGGGGACATTCCTCAAATGAATGATTCTTCGAACAGAATGGGCAGATGATAACACTTTTACATTCTTTATCACATATGGTTAAATGTATTACATTTAAAACACCCGATCACTTGAGTGTGATCATAGCAGTAAAAAATGTTCCACCTCAGCTTAATGCGAGAATTTATGAACTTCAATCTTGACGCAGGGTCTACTTCTAATATTAAATTCCTAATTTTTTTTCTTTTTTAGAAATTGAATCTTTTTAGGTATTAGGTATAACGGATTTATCTGTTATTAGATCACCGTTCTGTTTTTTAAGACATCGATTGCGTTTTTTTTTAATCGATATCATCTGGCATTATTTTTTGCGGGCACCGCTCATTTATTTAGTGTGGGGAAGCGCAAGGTAGGTTTGAACCCTCCCCCCTCCCTTGGCTGAATTCGATATAACAGTACTATTATGTAAAACTGGATTTGACTATTAGGTCAATATGTATTTATTATATGAATTGATAAAACTTCAATTTTTCCTTTAGATACCTTTGAACTCTTTGATTGAATTGTACAACATCCATTATCATTTGTTGAGGTTGCTTCCCTTCAAGCAGCAGCTCGAAAAACAGGACTGAAGCCTTATGGCTTATAGAACTGTTTTTGTGGTAAGTAAATGTCGCATTATAATATTTTTCATCCACGGAAAAATCCTTCTTTTTTTTTTCCTGTGTCGGAGATGACATATAATTCATATAACTTATCCCATGTATTGGTATACTCCATGTGCAGACGTTCCAGAGCTCGGTATCTACCGCGAAAAAGATTAAATTTGGTTGTGTCTGGCTTTCGCGTCCTTATCTGCATTATGAATACCCTTTATATCATTGAACAAGGTTTGAAGTCCCTTAGAAAACGTTTTTGCTATGTAGCCCTTGACCTTTGTTGGTAGAGCAGACTTTTCTGAAACCGGTGGGTCAGCGGTAGTGGCCATGTTTTCGTGGCAATATCAAGGCTTTTTACTAAAATAACAATACTCCTTGATAAGTACAATGTTCACACTTGAATGGTTTCTCATTCGTATGCTTGGCTTGTATATGTATCTTCTAATAATAATAATAATTTTTATTGCTTAAAGGGATCACCCCTATACAATTGAGTCAGTGACCATTACGTGTACGATATTAACATAATAATAACACATATAAAGGAATACACATATAAAACAATAATGACACATATAAAGGAATACACATATAAAACAATAATGACACATATAAAGGAACCTTTAACAAACTAAATAAAAAACATAAATAAATAAAATCTTTTTAGGTATTATAACGGATTTATCTGTTAATAGATCTCCGTTCTGTTTTTTTAAGACATCGATTTCGTTTTTTTTAATCGATGTCATCTGGCATTATTTTTTGCATGTTTTACTCTTGGAGCGGCTGCGAGATGCTGCCTGTAGTCTAGTTTTAAGTGGCGAAGGGGTACCTCTGGAGGATAGGGTGGAGGAGCTCCTAGATAGAACGAGCCCAATCGGCTCAGCCATAGCTACAGGCTCACCACCAGCAACAGGGGCCTGAGGCATAGGCTGAGAGGCAGGAGCAGTAAGGGGAGGTTGTAGGGTCTCCTCAGGGCCTACACCAGCAACCGGCATAGAGACAGTTCGCTCGATTGAGTCTAGCCTATTAGAGAAGGACTGTAACATATCTGCAAATCTTTCTAGAGATGACATGACAGCAACTGAGGTGGAAGGGGCGGCAGCCACAGCGGCGTAGGGTTGAGGCTGAGGGTGCAATGGGTGGGGAGGTCGTGTTGACCCGTCGCTGGGCCTCTCTCTATAGGAGACTTCGAAGATTTGAAAGATCGGAGAACATAGCTTGAAATAGATCCGTTTGACTGTTATCTACTTTAGCTACCGCCACCCTCCGAGCCATGTCCCCAGCTATCCGATGTTTTTCCTCCAGCAGGACTCCCCATCTCTTGCCAGCAGCTGCGCTGATCTGGTGTTCTCTCAGCAGATCTTTGTAAGTCTTGTCAATCTGCTTCTTTGCCGTAGCCAGATTGGAGGGCGTGGTAGGCTGTTTCATTTGGGATCCTTCTTTAGCCAACCTATCAGCCTTTTCGTTGCCTGGGATCCCGCAGTGGCTAGGCAATACTATGGTCTTCCCCTTACCAAGGAGCGCACTGATCCTACGCCTGCAGAGTAACTCAATCAGCGAAGTGTGCTCGTCAGCTCCCGGTTTAGTGAAGGACTTAATTGCGGCCTACGAGTCAATCAGGAGGACGAACTTTTCCTTTGGGCTATCTTCGATATGTTTGACAGCTAGCGCCATGGCTGCGGCTCTAAGCACGTGTGGTAATGTGGTACCTTTATTCACGTCAACCACTAAACTGATATCTCCCTTTGCCAAACGAAGATCTAAGATACTTATTTCCCCTATGGTCGGGAACCGTTGTCGATTTTCCAGGGTCAGTTTCCGATCGATGGTTAATTTATTATGAAAAAAATAAAAATAATAATAAATAATAATAATAATAATAATAAATGGCAATATACACAAAATTAGATAAAATAAAATAATCTACAAAATAATACATCTATACAAAAACAATAAGTAGAAGTGCAGACTAATAGAATACATGTATACAATTAATGGTCAGTCCCAGGTACGATCCAGTCAGCGTTGTAACCGCTGACCGACCCAGTCGTGACTGAGATGTGAACTAACATTTAACTTATTGACGATGTTTACTGCTGTCACTTTCTTTCTTCTTCTCGTGATTGTTTAGGATTTACAATAATATCTTTCGAATAACTCTCGTGTATAACAGGTTGATACATACCCGTAGTCTCGGGCGTTGCCACCACCCACCAGCCGCATATCTTGTCATCATAACATGGATTTAGCGTTTGGTTTACCAACTTTGTTTAGTATTTCAATTGATTTACATGTATCGATATTGGAACCATTAGGCTTCAGTCTATCTTTAATTGTTACGAAGTATTTATTTATTTCATCAACTGCTTCTTTTTCTATCAGAACTGTTCTACCGTTACTTATTTGTAATTTTTCTATTGTATCATCTTTTCTTTTTTTTTTCTGTATTTATTGGACTCCAGGCTGTTTTAATTTTATTATCTGACTCTTCGACCGTTTTTTTAAAATGTAACTGTTTAGCTGTTCTGAGCGTTTTCCTATACTCTTTTGTGCCGTTCATTTTCTAGAAGTTATAAGGTTATAAGCATTTTATAGTTAACCAACCAATCCAGAGAACTTGAAGCTCCCAGTCACAAAAAAATAGTTGGAAGAGATTATTAATAAAAAAATAAAATAAATGGACTTTTAGGAAACTAATACATACATACATATATATATATATAAAATAAAATGATTACAAAAAAAAAATAGTAAAAATGTGAAAAATATTGGGCAAATTGTTAGGGCCTCATTTATAGTTTAACCCTCAAGCGCTCGCGCCTATGTGAGTCACACAGGCGCTCGCGTGGGCTGTCAGTTGAACGCCCACGTTTTTTTCATGATTATCATGCTGTTTTTTGAAAAATTCGTGATTGATTCATTGCATTGAAAACAAAGGTACTTTAATACAACATGGCAAACACTTTTTTGGTAGACATTTTTTATTTAAACTATATAAATATTCATTAACACATAGATAAATTTGGCATTGGCTTCAAAAAAGGCTACTTCAGAAAAGAATAACTAAACTATTTGGTAACAAATTACAGAAAAAGTTTGGTGCCTTAAAACTGGCGAAAATATTCCTTACCTTTTTACAACAAGAGTATCAGAAATAGTTTTGTATCATAGGTAACTTCTAACACAAATATTGTTTCTGGAAATGAAGGTAGCACAATAAAAAGGAACTATTGGCGAAAAGCCTTTGGCAACGTTACATAACAAAAAGTAGAAAATGAACAGCAGTTCACGAAGCGCCTCACATCTGCCCGCAGCGCCGGCCAGTGGAACCACTGCCGAAGCCTCCGATCCGTACGACCCCCTCCAGGATGCCCGGAAAGCGGTGTGCTATGGGCCCTGTCCAGAAGGATGTCTCTGCAATACATGAACACATTTTATATAATAATATGTGGACCAATGGGACACAAAGTATTTCTATATACTCTCGGGCTGCTCTGAGAAACGCTTCTGTCTCTGTCTTTGATACATACCTGTGTTTTCTCAGCATTTCTTTTACATGGAGCACTATTTCTAAACGCCAGGGTCCTGTTAACAAGGAGGGGTACTTCTGCAGTTCTCTGCATTTGAATCCCACGTAAAAACCTGGCCTTCCTTCAGGAGGTCCCTCTGTGGTTTGGACCGATCGGAATATTTTGCAATATATATCGATAAATAACTAAATACTCCGAGTAGCCTCTGTAAAACTTTCTTACTGGTGGGGGGGGGGGGGGTGATGGCCTATATTCCTCCTCAAGCTGCCAGATAGTCTACTACTGTAGTTGCAGAGTATCAAGTAACATAGTTTTAGGTCTTATTTAGGTCATAGTTTTAGGTCTTATATTTTAGGTCTTATAGTCTTGTAAATGGTGAGTTTGAACTTTCGCGTACATTGTTCCTCTGTTTTGTGGAGATCTCAGTTTCTCTATGGAGGATGGGACTGCGCATTGATGCCGGAACGACTATCCGGCGTTCCTAACTACGTACCAGCTATGTTGCCCAGTGTTCCTAAATACGTACCATCATAGATGCTGGTTGTTGCACCCTAGCAACAGTTGTATCTTTATAAATAAAAGACAAAAAAAAAATAACAAAAAAACTTTTATTTTTTTACTTTAACATTAGAATTTTTTTTATAGAAATTCATATTAATGTATCCATAATTTACTGAGGATTTAAGTCTCTCTATGGGAACCCTGAAAAAAATAAAATAAATAAATAAAAATGAAATAAGTAGTCCCAGCACGAATTCATACATTTTTCGTTTTCGCTCTCGTTTCAAAGCCAAACCTCTCACACGAAACACGCTGAACCGTCGACTAAAAATACTCTACGGACTGTTTGGCCTAAAACATAATATTTGATTTACATCGTGGGCCTTCTGAATCCTAAATGTTGTGTCGTTACATAGATTACACCGGCAGTTATTAAGCTATTTGAGTCGACCCCTTCCCTTCTTCCGATTTCTCGGAAAATTAATAGGTGCCATCCGTATGGGGTTTTGAATTTAAATATAAGATTTCATGTCGATACATTCATTCAGTTCCAGGCGAAATTTCTTTTCTTAACGATAAAATCTGATTTTTGGAAATATATCGCGTCTTCCTTCGGGGCAAAAGAGATTAATTACATAACTGATCCGAAACTGAGTCTGAGAACGAACGAAGAGATGTTCCTTGCCGCGCAGCGCGCCCCCCTTTGCCTTTAATGGGCAACCAGTCTTAGAGAATTATAGTAATATTATAATTAGTTACATAACAGGTTCATACATATCCACGTCTTCTAAGCCCTCTTTTTATCGGGAGCGCTAGTTTCATTCGGACCCCGGCCGTCCTGCTCCTTAACACTATGTATATTTTATCCTGCGTCACTCTCATTACCTGCAATATATGAATACATTTCATATAATACTACCAACAAATATTTTAATCGCTTTTACATCAGAATTTTTCTATGAACTTTTTCCATATCGTGGAGATGGTTTTCCAAACGCTTCTTCTGGATCTGAGTGTTTCCTCATAGTGATATTTTGGGGGGATGAGAAGTCATGTTCCTAAAAGTAACCATATCAATCGTACTTCTGGGCAAGGAGAGGAGCCTTGTAAAGAAGTTGAATGGTTTCTCCTTCGTATGTACGTAATGTCAATGTTTCGTCGTTCCAAAATTTCAGTAAGGTTATTAGTCGCTTTAATTGATCTCTGGAGATTAATTTAAAAACAGTGCAAATTTCCCAGAATTTTACAAGCCATATTCCGTATTTTCTTTTCTTAAAACAACAAGACGCTGATAAGAGGGACAATCCCGATTCATAGCCGTATGTTTGCAGTCTACCTTTTTATTGTTTGTACAATATTTATTATAGTTTATCAATTGACGCAATTAATTTCCTCTGAATTTCGGGGACATTCCTCAAATGAATGATTCTTCGAACAGAATGGGCAGATGATAACACTTTTACATTCTTTATCACATATGGTTAAATGTATTACATTTAAAACACCCGATCACTTGAGTGTGATCATAGCAGTAAAAAATGTTCCACCTCAGCTTAATGCGAGAATTTATGAACTTCAATCTTGACGCAGGGTCTACTTCTAATATTAAATTCCTAATTTTTTTTCTTTTTTAGAAATTGAATCTTTTTAGGTATTAGGTATAACGGATTTATCTGTTATTAGATCACCGTTCTGTTTTTTAAGACATCGATTGCGTTTTTTTTTAATCGATATCATCTGGCATTATTTTTTGCGGGCACCGCTCATTTATTTAGTGTGGGGAAGCGCAAGGTAGGTTTGAACCCTCCCCCCTCCCTTGGCTGAATTCGATATAACAGTACTATTATGTAAAACTGGATTTGACTATTAGGTCAATATGTATTTATTATATGAATTGATAAAACTTCAATTTTTCCTTTAGATACCTTTGAACTCTTTGATTGAATTGTACAACATCCATTATCATTTGTTGAGGTTGCTTCCCTTCAAGCAGCAGCTCGAAAAACAGGACTGAAGCCTTATGGCTTATAGAACTGTTTTTGTGGTAAGTAAATGTTGCATTATAATATTTTTCATCCACGGAAAAATCCTTCTTTTTTTTTTCCTGTGTCGGAGATGACATATAATTCATATAACTTATCCCATGTATTGGTATACTCCATGTGCAGACGTTCCAGAGCTCGGTATCTACCGCGAAAAAGATTAAATTTGGTTGTGTCTGGCTTTCGCGTCCTTATCTGCATTATGAATACCCTTTATATCATTGAACAAGGTTTGAAGTCCCTTAGAAAACGTTTTTGCTATGTAGCCCTTGACCTTTGTTGGTAGAGCAGACTTTTCTGAAACCGGTGGGTCAGCGGTAGTGGCCATGTTTTCGTGGCAATATCAAGGCTTTTTACTAAAATAACAATACTCCTTGATAAGTACAATGTTCACACTTGAATGGTTTCTCATTCGTATGCTTGGCTTGTATATGTATCTTCTAATAATAATAATAATTTTTATTGCTTAAAGGGATCACCCCTATACAATTGAGTCAGTGACCATTACGTGTACGATATTAACATAATAATAACACATATAAAGGAATACACATATAAAACAATAATGACACATATAAAGGAACCTTTAACAAACTAAATAAAAAACATAAATAAATAAAATCTTTTTAGGTATTATAACGGATTTATCTGTTAATAGATCTCCGTTCTGTTTTTTTAAGACATCGATTTCGTTTTTTTTAATCGATGTCATCTGGCATTATTTTTTGCATGTTTTACTCTTGGAGCGGCTGCGAGATGCTGCCTGTAGTCTAGTTTTAAGTGGCGAAGGGGTACCTCTGGAGGATAGGGTGGAGGAGCTCCTAGATAGAACGAGCCCAATCGGCTCAGCCATAGCTACAGGCTCACCACCAGCAACAGGGGCCTGAGGCATAGGCTGAGAGGCAGGAGCAGTAAGGGGAGGTTGTAGGGTCTCCTCAGGGCCTACACCAGCAACCGGCATAGAGACAGTTCGCTCGATTGAGTCTAGCCTATTAGAGAAGGACTGTAACATATCTGCAAATCTTTCTAGAGATGACATGACAGCAACTGAGGTGGAAGGGGCGGCAGCCACAGCGGCGTAGGGTTGAGGCTGAGGGTGCAATGGGTGGGGAGGTCGTGTTGACCCGTCGCTGGGCCTCTCTCTATAGGAGACTTCGAAGATTTGAAAGATCGGAGAACATAGCTTGAAATAGATCCGTTTGACTGTTATCTACTTTAGCTACCGCCACCCTCCGAGCCATGTCCCCAGCTATCCGATGTTTTTCCTCCAGCAGGACTCCCCATCTCTTGCCAGCAGCTGCGCTGATCTGGTGTTCTCTCAGCAGATCTTTGTAAGTCTTGTCAATCTGCTTCTTTGCCGTAGCCAGATTGGAGGGCGTGGTAGGCTGTTTCATTTGGGATCCTTCTTTAGCCAACCTATCAGCCTTTTCATTGCCTGGGATCCCGCAGTGGCTAGGCAATACTATGGTCTTCCCCTTACCAAGGAGCGCACTGATCCTACGCCTGCAGAGTAACTCAATCAGCGAAGTGTGCTCGTCAGCTCCCGGTTTAGTGAAGGACTTAATTGCGGCCTGCGAGTCAATCAGGAGGACGAACTTTTCCTTTGGGCTATCTTCGATATGTTTGACAGCTAGCGCCATGGCTGCGGCTCTAAGCACGTGTGGTAATGTGGTACCTTTATTCACGTCAACCACTAAACTGATATCTCCCTTTGCCAAACGAAGATCTAAGATACTTATTTCCCCTATGGTCGGGAACCGTTGTCGATTTTCCAGGGTCAGTTTCCGATCGATGGTTAATTTATTATGAAAAAAATAAAAATAATAATAAATAATAATAATAATAATAAATGGCAATATACACAAAATTAGATAAAATAAAATAATCTACAAAATAATACATCTATACAAAAACAATAAGTAGAAGTGCAGACTAATAGAATACATGTATACAATTAATGGTCAGTCCCAGGTACGATCCAGTCAGCGTTGTAACCGCTGACCGACCCAGTCGTGACTGAGATGTGAACTAACATTTAACTTATTGACGATGTTTACTGCTGTCACTTTCTTTCTTCTTCTCGTGATTGTTTAGGATTTACAATAATATCTTTCGAATAACTCTCGTGTATAACAGGTTGATACATACCCGTAGTCTCGGGCGTTGCCACCACCCACCAGCCGCATATCTTGTCATCATAACATGGATTTAGCGTTTGGTTTACCAACTTTGTTTAGTATTTCAATTGATTTACATGTATCGATATTGGAACCATTAGGCTTCAGTCTATCTTTAATTGTTACGAAGTATTTATTTATTTCATCAACTGCTTCTTTTTCTATCAGAACTGTTCTACCGTTACTTATTTGTAATTTTTCTATTGTATCATCTTTTCTTTTTTTTTTCTGTATTTATTGGACTCCAGGCTGTTTTAATTTTATTATCTGACTCTTCGACCGTTTTTTTAAAATGTAACTGTTTAGCTGTTCTGAGCGTTTTCCTATACTCTTTTGTGCCGTTCATTTTCTAGAAGTTATAAGGTTATAAGCATTTTATAGTTAACCAACCAATCCAGAGAACTTGAAGCTCCCAGTCACAAAAAAATAGTTGGAAGAGATTATTAATAAAAAAATAAAATAAATGGACTTTTAGGAAACTAATACATACATACATATATATATATAAAAATATTGAAAAATTCGTGATTGATTCATTGCATTGAAAACAAAGGTACTTTAATACAACATGGCAAACACTTTTTTGGTAGACATTTTTTATTTAAACTATATAAATATTCATTAACACATAGATAAATTTGGCATTGGCTTCAAAAAAGGCTACTTCAGAAAAGAATAACTAAACTATTTGGTAACAAATTACAGAAAAAGTTTGGTGCCTTAAAACTGGCGAAAATATTCCTTACCTTTTTACAACAAGAGTATCAGAAATAGTTTTGTATCATAGGTAACTTCTAACACAAATATTGTTTCTGGAAATGAAGGTAGCACAATAAAAAGGAACTATTGGCGAAAAGCCTTTGGCAACGTTACATAACAAAAAGTAGAAAATGAACAGCAGTTCACGAAGCGCCTCACATCTGCCCGCAGCGCCGGCCAGTGGAACCACTGCCGAAGCCTCCGATCCGTACGACCCCCTCCAGGATGCCCGGAAAGCGGTGTGCTATGGGCCCTGTCCAGAAGGATGCCCCTCATTGGTTTTGGCACGAGAACCAAGCGCTTCCCGGCTACGGTCTCTCGCTAGAGTAGCCCGTCCTGATCTCGCCCTGCGAGACCCCTAGTCACAAGTTGTTGACACCACGTGTCCTCGTCTTGTGCCCGCTTAAACAATTCCCGGTCAAGGGGAGAACTGGCTCCCGCGGTGATGGCCGCCACGACCCTACTCAAAGCATCCGCATTGGAGTGTTTTCGGCCCGGCTTGTCCTCCACCGTATAGGAGAACTCCGCCAAGCTTAAACGGGAGGAGGGATCCCTTAAACTGAGTAGCCACTGCAACGCGGCATGGTCGGTTACCAGTTTAAAGGGCCTCCCCAACAAGTAACAACGAAAGGTTTTGGTGGCCCACATCACCGCCAAAAGTTCTCGTTCGGTGGTACTATTGATATTAACCGCTATCGACAATGAAAAATCTCTTCCAAAATGTTTAGAACAGGTTCTTCATTTTCCACTAAATATAATTACGCTAAAGATATTCATTAGTATACAAAACTAATTTTCAGTTCAAAGGATTATTAGTCATGATTCAATTATCCAAAGTGCGGAAGACGCTAATCCCAAATTACAATCGGCTTTCATAACTACTGATGTAAATAACAATAATTGTTATCAATTATTGATGATTTTGTAAATTAACGGAGTGAAACCTTAATTTGTTTATTAAGTACCTATTTTTTATTTTTTTTTGGCCTAATGTACCTACGTTGCATATAAGCCATGTCACTGTGTTATCATCTACTTATTTACGACATCCATGGCCCCGTGAGGGAGTTCTATCTACGAAATAAAACTCACTCCCGGACGGGATTCGAACCCGCAAACCAAGATGAGACCATGCGACCAAAGCCCTATGCTCTAGCATGGCTCCCTGTTATGAAGTACCTATAGTTAGTTGGTTATTGCGACTAAAGTCCGGGCTTTAACTGCGTATTCATATCATTCATATCAGAGCGCTCTTTCTTCGTTCTGGTGGATACTGAGCCAGACTCTACTATGGGGGTCCTAAATTTCTGTCAAGTCAGGGTATAGTAGTTACTAACAGATATAAGAACCAACTTATGGTTGATGCATGAAGATACCCATAAACGTTTTGTACTGCAAATTAATTCCTTTTGTACACAGTTTCGCAGTTACAGACTTCAAATGACAAATAATTTATAATTAGAAGTATTCAAAAGATAATTAAAGTAAATGGTACCTCTTTGTTGAGCAAATCATCCAAAAATGGCAAATCTATATCATCTCCCAAAATATCGTCTGTGAACCAGGGATCTTTAGGATGTTGAGGAGCTACGGATTCTACTGTGTCTGTATACCAACACAATTCTTCTTCTCTTAAAGGTAACATCTTTCTTCGTTTTTCTACAGATTCACCGCTAAACCATGGCTTTTTACTTCCACTTTCTTCGGAATCGCTCTGACTTGATGCGAGTAAATTGTGCAATTACTGGCTAGCACTTGTTTTTGGTGGAATTTTATCTTGTGCCATTGTTGTATTTGCTAAAAATCCACAGTAATACCAAATTATCACCAGGGTCCTGTTATCAAGGAGGGGTACTTCTGGGCAGGGAGAGGAGCCCTTTAAAGAAGTTGAATGGTTTCTCCTTCGTATGTTTGGTTTGTATCAGTATATTTTCATGTTCAATGACCGAAAGGTCTCTGCAATACATGAACACATTTTATATAATAATATGTGGACCAATGGGACACAAATTATTTCTATATACTCTCGGGCTGCTCTGAGAAACGCTTCTGTCTCTGTCTTTGATACATACCTGTGTTTTCTCAGCATTTCTTTTACATGGAGCACTATTTCTAAACGGACCCTGGTCCTCCTGCTCTTTATTTTTTTTTTTTACGAGAACAAATAATTGGGTTTATTTACTTAAACTACATAATAAAATTGATAACTAAGTGATAAAAAAAAATCAAATTATCTACGAAAAGAAATCTTACAAGCTGATTTTTACATTTTTGACATTTGACATTCGCAGCGCGCCCCCCTTTAAATATAAGATTTCATGTCGATACATTCATTCAGTTCCAGGTGAAATTTCTTTTCTTAACGATAAAATCTGATTTTTGGAAACATATCGCGTCTTCCTTCGGGGCAAAAGAGATTAATTACATAACTGATCCGAAACTGAGTCTGAGAACGAACGAAGAGATGTTCCTTGCCGCGCAGCGCGCCCCCCTTTGCCTTTAATGGGCAACCAGTCTTAGAGAATTATAGTTATATTTTAATTAGTTACATAACAGGTTCATACATATCCACGTCTTCTAAACCCTCTTTTTATCGGGAGCGCTAGTTTCATTCGGACCCCGGCCGTCCTGCTTCTTATTACTATATGTACCAATGGGACACATTGTACTTCTATATACTCTCGGGCTGCTCTGAGAAACGTTTCTGTCTCTGTCTTTGAAACCGATAAAATGACATCGATAGCCGAATTCCTTACATTAATATTCGACCGCTTCCGTATCTTTTCAAACATTATTCAAGTATTTATTACAGAATTAACCAATTACTGAACACATCGTTACACCACTCACTAAACTACTTAACGTCTAGGACACTATGGTCGCTAGATGTGTTCTCTCGGACACTCCAGCCGCTCACAGCCCGGTATAGGACACCAACGTGACGTCTATATGAGACTCTCCATTGGGGCCACGGAAGGTGGGAGAGGAGTGCGGGTCATTAACAATGCATAGATCATGGCGGGCAATCACATCCAGCAGTCTGTCGCCCCGGAGGTCGGTGCGAACCGACCCCCACGCGGCAGACCGGGCATTGACGTCGGCCATGACCATGACATTGCGCCCCGCGAGAGCGTCCAGGACCAGTTCCAGGTGGCTGAGCTGTCGCTCTATGTTTTCATTCGGCGGGAAATATCCGCTGATCACATAGCAACTCGCGTTGGCGTGCCTGATACAAGCCACAGCTATATGGCTGGTGGACAGATGGTTGAGTGCCATCACGTCCACTTGGGGGTCGGTCACGACGATCGCTGCCATTGGGCGATCGTCGTTCCGTGCGCCAGTGATAATTCTGTGGCCAGTACCAAGGCCTGCCACGCAGCCTCTGACGCAGTAGGGCTCCTGGAGAGCTAATACATGAACACTCTCGGCAGTCACTAAATGCCGCAGTTCCTCCGCCACTATCCTGCTTCTGTGCATGTTGATCTGCCACAGGCGGAGGCCCCCGCGCATCCTTATATATAATTTATTAATTATTTTCGATTTGCGCATAGCGTGTTTGCACTTCGGTAAGTGATATTGACGCGTAAGTAATCGGCCTGCCGTTTTTTATAAAACCGCGCCCAGGCCAGTTGAACTCGCAGCTAAGACGGATAAGACAAGCGGTTCATTCGGGTCAAAAAATGATAAAACGGGGGCCTCGCACACTTTATTTTTTTAAATTTTAAAACAGTTGTCTGCATTTGAATCCCACGTAAAAACCTGGCCTTCCTTCAGGAGGTCCCTCTGTGGTTTGGACAGATCGGAATAATTTGGAATATATATCGATAAATAATTAAATACTCCGAGTAGCCTCTGTATAACTTTCTTACTGGTGGGGGGGGGTGATGGCCTATATGCCTCCTCAAGCTGCCAGATAGTCTACTACTGTAGTTGCAGAGTATCAAGTAACATAGTTTTAGGTCTACCCCACACCTGACACCAGTGTAATGGGCCGAACAAAAAGGACTCTTCAAATTGTTAAACAGGTATATTACTAAGCATAGATACATAGACAACAGGGCGTGGTATCCTTCTTTAGCCAACCTGTCAGCCTTTTCGTTGCCTGGGATCCCGCAGTGGCTAGGCAATACTATGGTCTTCCCCTTACCAAGGAGCGCACTGATCCTACGCCCGCAGAGTAACACAATCAGCGAAGTGTGCTCGTCAGCTCCCGGTTTAGTGAAGGACTTAATTGCGGCCTGCGAGTCAATCAGGAGGACGAACTTTTCCTTTGGGCTATCTTCGATATGTTCGACAGCTAGCGATATTGCTGAAACCTCTCCGTCGACACTATTCGCCCCGTGCCTATTGCAGCAGCTCTTTGGTAGTTTCCGGAGTATACCCCTGCGCCAGCATTACTAATGGCCGAATCAGCTGAGCCATCTGTGTAGATATGTATCCATTCCTCAATGGGATACCGTTCTTCCACTGTTGCCATGGCTGCGGCTCTAAGCTCGTGTGGTAATGTGGTACCTTTATTCACATCAACCACTAAACTGATATCTCCCTTTGCCAAACGAAGATCTAAGATACTTATTTCCCCTATGGTCGGGAGCCGTTGTCGATTTTCCAGGGTCAGTTTCCGATCGATGGTTAATTTATTATGAAAAAAATAAAAATAATAATAAATAAATAATAATAATAATAAATGGCAATATACACAAAATTAGATAAAAAAAAAATAATCTACAAAATAATACATCTATACAAAAACAATAAGTGGAGACTAATAGAATACATGTATACAATTAATACAAAATAGTCAAAACAAATAATGAGAAGCGAGAGAGAAATGAACATGAATATGTAGAAAATAATAGAATATTAATTAGAAAAAATTGGACTAAAAAAAGGAGCTAACGACACTAAAACAAGAAATGAAAGTCGAAAATCTCTTATATACAAGGTAAGAAGGAAATTGTAATAATATCATTATCAATATACACACAGAAAACATACTCTAGTTAGCAAATACATGAATTATTTAACCTAGTTTTTTTTTTATAGAGAGAGTGGACCAGAAAGATTTATCATGAGTTGACAAGGAAGCTAGGTAGGAGTTGTAATCTTCGGAACGGTAGGATACCAACTTTTCTTGAGGAGTCGGGTGAGGCGGGTATAGTTTGAGTGGTCAGAAGGATAACGCGTCCTTTGACTGAGTCTGAGAACGAACGAAGAGATGTTCCTTGCCGCGCAGCGCGCCCCCCTTTGCCTTTAATGGGCAACCAGTCTTAGAGAATTATAGTTATATTATAATTATTTACATAACAGGTTGATACATACCCACGTCTTCTTAGCCCTCTTATATTTGGAGCGCTAGTTTTATACGGACCCTGGCCGTCCTGCTCCTTATTACTATATGTACCAATGGGACACATTATACTTCTATATATTCTCGGGCTGCTCTGAGAAACGTTTCTGTCTCTGTCTTTGATACCGATTAAATGACATCGATAGCCGAATTCCTCACATTAATATTCGACCGCTTCCGTATCTTTTCAAACATTATTCAACTATTTATTACAGAATTAACCAATTACTGAACACATCGTTACACCACTCACTAAACTACTTAACGTCTAGGACACTATGGTCGCTAGATGTGTTCTCTCGGACACTCCAGGCGCTCACAGCCCGGTATAGGACACCAACGTGACGTCTATGTGAGACTCTCCATTGGGGCCACGGAAGGTGGGAGAGGAGTGCGGGTCATTAACAATGCATAGATCATGGCGGGCTGCGCATTGATGCCGGAACGACTATCCGGCGTTCCTAACTACGTACCAGCTATGTTGCCCACTGTTCCTAAATACGTACCATCATAGATGCTGGTTGTTGCACCCTAGCAACAGTTGTATCTTTATAAATAAAAGACAAAAAAAAAAATAAAATAAAGATTTAATATTTTTTTACTTTTTTTTACAATAAGATTTTTTTTAAAACATTCATATTTATGGAGCCATAATATTCTGGCGATTTCAATCTCTCAATGGGAACCCTGAAAAAAATAAAATAAATAAGCGCGAAGTGAACCTTGGAACAAGGGAACAGATGTTCCTTGCCGCGAAGCGCCCCCCCCCCCCTCCCCCTTTACCTTTAATGGGCAACCAGCCTTAGATAATTATAGTTACGTAACAGGTTGATACATACTCTGAGACTCTCAGTAGTTTGTTCACATCATACGTTATTGTAAAAACTAGGCCACTGCGGCCTAATTCGATGTATAGAGATTCTTCTCTCAAATATTTGAGAAGTATCTTGAATTTCTGCAACACATTACATATAATACAATTACAATGAGTCCAATTAGTATAGGACAGGGAATCTTCAACTTTCAAGATTTGTATCTAGAGCTGGTCCTACACTAATTGGGCTTCCTTCAGTCTCTCACCAAAGTGCAAATGAAGGCACTGGAAAGGCTCTGTAGCTGTATCCGGAATAACCATTATGTCTGGTTTGTGCTTAAAGTTAAATTTTGCAATTTGACAATCATGACAACTTTTGACGTATTTCGAAATACTTTCTTTCATATGGGGCCAATAAAACATGTCCCTTATCTTGATATATGTTTTCCAAAACCCGTCGTGACCTCCTGAATCGGGATCGTCATGATAAGAGTGAAGAATATCTGGCACCAAATCAGGTTTAACTTAAATTTTCCTTTCGCTATTGTCTGTGCAAGCCTGATTCAATAAACGAATTTGAGGTACCTTAGAAATGAAACATGATCTTGAATAAATATCATTATCCACTCCTTCATCACCGTCTATATTATTAACTCCTTTTTTTATTATCTCGCTCGGCTTCTTTCTTCTCTCCTGAGAGCTCCAAGATCTTCCAAAAGATTGGAAAGTAGCGGCGGCCGACTTCAGCTTGACGAGAGCTACCCGGAGTTCCTCCCTTGTCTCTATGTTCAGGATGGACAACTGGCTCTGGAGATCTTCGGGTGGTCCCAACATAACCATTATGAGAAAGGCCCTATCTGAGAGACTGCCGTAGGCAAGATTAATAAGACGTTCTTTCTCCAAGAAATACTCCAACATTGTCCCTCCACGATAGACATAGTTATTGCATCTTATCGCTAGTTCCAAAAGGTTCTGTTGAAACGAACTCAGAAATGAGCTTTTCTAAAGGGCCCATTCATTTGGAGTTTCTTTGGCCATGAGGGAGTGGTACCATTTCTCTGCAGTACTCTGGGGTATCAGATATGAAACTAGATTACTAATTTTCAAATGGTCACTGTCCCAGTTGTTGGAGGAACAGGCTTTTTCACATATAAGTAGCCAGGTTTTGGGATCTTCATTTTTTCCGTCGAATTTCTTAATACCCATCTTTTCCGGTTTACTGTTCAATTTTGTTATAACTTCAGCAAAAGATGCCATCATTGCTTCCATCATTTTCTGTACCCCCTGCTGACTACTTTGTATCAGCTCCTGGTTGAGGCGCTATTGATATTCTAATAGCGTCAACAACATTTGCCGCTCCGGACTTTGACCAAGGGACACCGGTGGATCCGAAGAATGAGAGTCAACCCCTTCTTCTTCATGATCCGAATCTTCTACGGCCTGAGTGGAGGATGAACGATAAGCCTCAGCCAATTCTTTAGTAATGCTTATTGATATAGACTTTTGCCTGAAATCCTCTTGGAGGATATGTCGAACACCCTCAACCGACAGAAGCCCTGTGTGAAATTGCAGGTCTCGAAATGCGGGTTCAACTGTAACCCAATCATTGCTATTTTTTTCTTTGAATGCATATAAAATGCATTTGCCTCCAAATTTCTTAAATCTGAACTTGAACTCTATGGAAGACATAATTTATAGTATAATGAATACCTTATTCACTTGAGTCTTCAGTTCGTGGTCCTACCGACTGCGCCAAATGTAAGTTATTTAGCAAGTCCACCATATATGTTTCATTATAAACATTTTATTATACAACTCAACTCACATATTTATCTAACCTACCTCCATCTGTAGTTGATATTGTTTTTGATCATATGGTACATTACAATATATATATACAACTGAAATAAGTTCTAAAATATATGAAAAAAATAAACAATAAATACAATTAAGAACACGACATTTACATAATATAGTAACTAATAAAGTAAACAATCATAAGAGTGACATAAAAAAATAAAATATTAATTAAATAAAATTGGACTAAAAAAAAGGAGCTAACTACTCTGTAAGAAGGAAATTGTAATAATATCATTGTCAATATACACACAGAAAACATACTCTAGTTAGCAAATGCAAGAATTATTTAACCTAGTTTTTTTTTTATAAAGCTAGAAATATTATAATTACACGAAATATGGAATAGTAAAACTGCTGATATAGTGAGAGGAAAAGGAAACAGAGCTATTGAGATAGGAGTTGCTTGGAGAGGTAACTGGAGGAGTACGGAGGCAGGATATGGTGGGAGAGGGCTCGGCGGACAAGTACTGCAGTGCCACCATGGGCTCTACCATCCGTATGGTCCGTCCTGAAGGTGAAGTCCTTGGGAGGATGGGGGGCGAAGGACTGCGGGACAAGGGGATGTGCTGCCTTGGGCCCTGTACCGGTGGCGGAGCTCCTCAGCCGCTTCAGATCTGTGTGCAAGGTGCACCCTCTGTAGTTGGCAGGGTGTTGGCCGCCACACAGAGGAGCCCTTTAAAGAAGTCGAATGGTTTCTGCTTCGTATGACTACGGAGGGGGCGGAGGGGGGGGGGGGGTGAACGAAGCAGGGTGGGGGGCACTCATCTCTACCGAGCTCACCCAACGGACTTCTAACAACTTACACAATTCAAAAATTAAAATAAAAGCTATCGCGCAAACGGCTCGCTCTATCACGTTCGAAACCGTAACTTAGTGTCACCAATAACTGAACTCACTGATTATCAAGATTGTTCCTCGAAATAAACACTTTAACCGGGCAAACTGGAGAAACTAACACGGAGCTGGTCTGGGGTGATGTTGTCCCTACTGTGGCCGGAACGGTGGCCTTACCGAGTGCTGGAGCAGTCTTGGAGTCCTTCATTGTTGAGGCTTATGGCTTTTAGAACTGTTTTTATGGTAAGTACTCATACAAACGTAATGCACTTCGTATTTCTCAAGTCCTAGACTAAAGATACTGCAAAAACTTCTTATTTGTGTCAGTATATTAAGGCACCGAAGAATTTAAAAAAATGTTGCTTTTAAATGACAAGGTAACGATGTATTTGCCATCTTTATTTCTTCTTGTCGTGTTTGAATAATGATTTTCACATCTTGTGCATATCCTCTTACACTTGACTTGAGATAATGAAGTTTTTGAACGCTTGATAATGAAGTATTACTGTCAATCAGAGCCTTAAAAGCATCACGAAATGATATCCACTTACAATAATTACCGTCAAAAGTGGGTAAAGCAAACAAAGCGTTGTGTTCTTCAGACCAATTATTGCATCTTGGAACATCTTCTATTTCCCAGAATTTTTGAAGTTGATCTAATGAGTTTTCGGTAATATATCTAAAAAAAAAAACAGGAAATATTAAATTTAAAAGTAATTTTTTTTTATTCCAATAAATCATTTTTCCTTCTAATTTCCTTTGTTCTTTCCTCAAACAACCTTATCTATGTTCTCCTCAGTTCCATTTTGTCTTCGAGTTGCTTCTGTTTCATTTTTAAAAATTGGTTAAATTCATTTCCCAAATGCCTTTTCGAGACTTCTCCTCTCGATGAAGGTGAAACAGTAAATAGTGGGAACTGAAGGGTGCAAGAACATTCCTTTGGGTGAAAGAAAGGAAGATTTTTATAAGAAATGGTACTGTAACATACTCGTATATCGCAGTAATCTATTTTACTCCCACTCCCCCTGATATACGTACGAAGTAATGGAATAACTTCCCCTAATCGGTCAAAAATTGCTGAGTTTTCAACGGAATTTTATATCTTCCGACCTCCTGATTCCAAAAATCGAAAACAAATAGACTGTCTGTTTGCGAACACGATAACTCCCCATAGAATGAACGTATCGACATAAAATTGTATATGTGTATCCAGAACCTTCTAAGGATAACATCGATTTTCAGCCAAATCGGCCAATATAGGGGGGAAGCTTAACAAAAACATTAATAACCGTTGCAATGAATATATTACAAATTTCTTATGTAAATTCAAAGCCTTCTAAGGACAACGCTTACTAATTTTCAGTGGAATCGACCAAAGGGAAGCGGGGGAGGGAGGGGGTATCATGAAAGCTCTACTAACTGCCGTTGTAAAATGTATGTACATTCAAAGCCCTACGAAGATGTCACCTTTTACGTTTCAGCGGAATTGGTTCCGCCAATGGCCCAGTCTTCGATGCCACAATTTGACATTTGGTTTTATTTCACATGGATATGCTCTTTTTGAGCATTTATGCATTTTATTTTCTCCCTTGTTGTTAAATGTGAAATCCAATCGATATAGATTTTCATTTAATGTTCCAGAAGCGACAGTTTCTCCATTTTTACGGATTCTTACAGTGGTTTCATCAAAAATGACACTGTATCCTGCATGAGTAATGGCTCTTACTGAGAGTAAGTTATGTCTTAGTTCTGGAACAAAATATACATTGTTAAAGGTGCATATGTTTCCGCAAATATTATTGATGGCTGTCAATTTTCCTATCTTGGAACTCTTCAAGATATCTCTATTTGCAATTTTAATTGAGACTGGCGTCAGTATCATGCTAGTTTCTGTTAAGTCCACCAGAGTCAAGGTAACAGCAAATTTCTGATGTTGATTTCATATCACCTATAAAGTTTTGTGTAAGAAAATCAAATCATTCTTTTCATTGTCATCTTGACTTTGTACAACATTTGCTTGTTGTTTATCATTTGAGCGCTTATAATAGTAACAATCTGCCTTCTTATGCCCTTTTCGCCCACAAAATTCACATTTTATTAAAGTTTTTTTTTTGTTATATCGTTGTGAGGTTGAGCTGGCTTTGACTGTTTTTTTTTACCTCCCCACTGTTGTTCTCTGTTTCTTCTATTTCCATTGGTTCTGGATATATCGTCATTACTTCATGACTATCAACAAGACATTTTATTTTATATTCATATTTTTCATGGCTTTTGCCATTTAACACAACTTCCGAATTCGTGGTGTTATACGGAATCTCAACGACATTTAAACCCTGTTGTAATTGAATTGGATATATGTTATCGAACTTAATTTTAATAATATGATTATTTTCTAACTGTAATCTATTATTTTCGAAATCGATATTTATTTTATGTTCTCGCATAGTGTAATGTCCTAATAGTATGTCATATTTTTCAGAAAATTTAAATATGTACATATTCATGAGAGAAGGTGTAAGTCTCTTAAACTGAATTAATAACAACAACAACAACAACTTGAATAATACACATTGTACTGACGAAGGCGTATAAATGTAAAACAAATTATTTGTTTCTAAACAATTCAATTATGGTTTTTTCTTTTTAAACGGCAATGCACAACGATGCACATAATTCTCCCACGTGATAGAAGCGTTACATTTTATTATTATTCCCATGTAGTCTTCAAATACTTTTTACTTGTGAGAAATACATTCTTAAAGATTGAATGTGAAACTATGTAGGTAGATAAGATAATAGTCTAATATAAAGATATGAAGGAGCTACGAGGGATTGTACTTGTCGAAGAATGGTAGCTGTGGCTGCGGTAGTGCAGCCAGGATGTTGTGGGGAGGCAAGAACGGCTTTCTGTCCACAGCCGGCGACATCAGACCTCGCAGACCTGCAACAAGAGGACAATGCAACTTTAGTTCCAACATCAATGGATCCATTCCTGGAGATTGCAGGTTATCGTTAGAGCTACTTAGCTCGAAAACAACACAAGAAGAAAACCAACTTCTTTTTGAAATATTACACAAACCAAAGTAAAGTTTAGTTATAAACTAAGTCAGTACTCGTATAGGGAATGCAAATCCTTCTTATACGTTTGTATGTCAGGTAAGGAATGGGGTTGGCATTTAGACTTGCAAATCCCCATGGCTCTACAGTAAGTAGTTTCATGGCTCTACAGGAAGTAGTTTCATATGAAATATTTACTTCTCTCTCTAATAATAAATAATAAACTATAAATACTAATAATCAATGACATAACATTTTGACGCCACATTGTAAGTCTCTTGAATATCGACAACACCTTGAATAATACACTTTTACACGCGGTCAGTTTATTTGTTTTTTTAAGATGGCGATCATATATGGCGATATATATATATGATATTTTGTTATTTAAAGTAAATATTAAATACTTTAACGACCAAGGCAAAATGTGGCTATTTCTTCCTGGGACCGGCGCAAAATACGACAATTTTTCATTGGGGTCAAGGCGTAATCCGAAAACTTTCCCGTGGGAGCAAGTTTTTTTTATCGCATATTTCGATTTATTTTATTGTTATAAGTCAGTGTATAGAGCTCAGATGCCCACGATAGAAGCTTCAACAGAGAACTTTCCAAGGAAGCTCAACGATTTAATGAGACAATGTTGGCAGCAGAGGCCAGCCAAGCGGCCATCTTTCTTAGATCACTATCACTATCGTTAGAGCTACTTAGCTCGAAAACAACACAAGAAGAAGACCAACTTCTTTTTGAAATATTACACAAACCAAAGTAAAGTTTAGTTATAAACTAAGTCAGTACTCGTATAGGGAATGCAAATCCTTCTTATACGTATGTATGTCAGGTAAGGAATGGGGTTGGCATTTAGACTTGCAAATCCCCATGGCTCTACAGTAAGTAGTTTCATGGCTCTACAGGAAGTAGTTTCATATGAAATATTTACTTCTCTCTCTAATAATAAATAATAAACTATAAATACTAATAATCAATGACATAACATTTTGACGCCACTTTGTAAGTCTCTTGAATATCGACAACACCTTGAATAATACACTTTTACACGCGGTCAGTTTATTTGTTTTTTAAGATGGCGATCACTATATTGGGGAGCTCAGAGGGAGGTCTCCACACTACTCTCCTTCCAGTGACTGGATCACGATACACAAGGAAATTTAGACACAATGTGTGAGACAGGACTAACAATGTCAAATAAAAGAACACGAGAGGGTGAAGCTAACTTCTATGAATAATTGACTGTGGCACTATCACTTTCTTACTGGAAGGAGATACCGTGATGGAAAATGTACGATGCGGCCTCGTCGTGAAGTTCTGTTGTGCACTTCTGGAAGTGGCGGTGCAGCAGGTTGTATGTACATTCAAAGCCCTACGAAGATGTCACCTTTTACGTTTCAGCGGAATTGGTTCCGCCAATGGCCCAGTCTTCGATGCCACAATTTGACATTTGGTTTTATTTCACATGGATATGCTCTTTTTGAGCATTTATGCATTTTATTTTCTCCCTTGTTGTTAAATGTGAAATCCAATCGATATAGATTTTCATTTAATGTTCCAGAAGCGACAGTTTCTCCATTTTTACGGATTCTTACAGTGGTTTCATCAAAAATGACACTGTATCCTGCATGAGTAATGGCTCTTACTGAGAGTAAGTTATGTCTTAGTTCTGGAACAAAATATACATTGTTAAAGGTGCATATGTTTCCGCAAATATTATTGATGGCTGTCAATTTTCCTATCTTGGAACTCTTCAAGATATCTCTATTTGCAATTTTAATTGAGACTGGCGTCAGTAGCATGCTAGTTTCTGTTAATTCCACCAGAGTCAAGGTAACAGCAAATTTCTGATGTTGATTTCATATCACCTTTATAGTTTTGTGTAAGAAAATCAAATCATTCTTTTCATTGTCATCTTGACTTTGTACAACATTTGCTTGTTGTTTATCATTTGAGCGCTTATAATAGTAACAATCTGCCTTCTTATGCCCTTTTCGCCCACAAAATTCACATTTTATTAAAGTTTTTTTTTTGTTATATCGTTGTGAGGTTGAGCTGGCTTTGACTGTTTTTTTTACCTCCCCACTGTTGTTCTCTGTTTCTTCTATTTCCATTGGTTCTGGATATATCGTCATTACTTCATGACTATCAACAAGACATTTTATTTTATATTCATATTTTTCATGGCTTTTGCCATTTAACACAACTTCCGAATTCGTGGTGTTATACGGAATCTCAACGACATTTAAACCCTGTTGTAATTGAATTGGATATATGTTATCGAACTTAATTTTAATAATATGATTATTTTCTAACTGTAATCTATTATTTTCGAAATCGATATTTATTTTATGTTCTCGCATAGTATTATGTCCTAATAGTATGTCATATTTTTCAGAAAATTTAAATATGTACGTATTCATGAGAGAAGGTGTAAGTCTCTTAAACTGAATTAATAACAACAACAACAACAACAACTTGAATAATACACATTGTACTGACGAAGGCGTATAAATGTAAAACAAATTATTTGTTTCTAAACAATTCAATTATGGTTTTTTCTTTTTAAACGGCAATGCACAACGATGCACATAATTCTCCCACGTGATAGAAGCGTTACATTTTATTATTATTCCCATGTAGTCTTCAAATACTTTTTACTTGTGAGAAATACATTCTTAAAGATTGAATGTGAAACTATGTAGGTAGATAAGATAATAGTCTAATATAAAGATATGAAGGAGCTACGAGGGATTGTACTTGTCGAAGAATGGTAGCTGTGGCTGCGGCGGTGCAGCCAGGATGTTGTGGGGAGGCAAGAACGGCTTTGTGTCCACAGCCGGCGACATCAGACCTCGCAGACCTGCAACAAGAGGACAATGCAACTTTAGTTCCAACATCAATGGATCCATTCCTGGAGATTGCAGGTTATCGTTAGAGCTACTTAGCTCGAAAACAACACAAGAAGAAAAACAACTTCTTTTTGAAATATTACACAAACCAAAGTAAAGTTTAGTTATAAACTAAGTCAGTACTCGTATAGGGAATGCAAATCCTTCTTATACGTTTGTATGTCAGGTAAGGAATGGGGTTGGCATTTAGACTTGCAAATCCCCATGGCTCTACAGTAAGTAGTTTCATGGCTCTACAGGAAGTAGTTTCATATGAAATATTTACTTCTCTCTCTAATAATAAATAATAAACTATAAATACTAATAATCTCCTGCTATCCGTAAAAATGAAAGCCCTTCTTTTCTGAGCCCTCTGTATATATTTGAGAGCCTCTAAAATAGCGAAGCTCTCTGCTGAGTAGATGGATGCTATATTAGGCAGTTTGAACAGGGAGCTGAAGTTGTTGGAGGGGTCGAGGAACGCCGCCCCAACTCCTTTGTCAGTTTTAGATCCGTCTGTATATAGAGAAAATATACTATCTGAATAGCCACTTCGAATCCCCTGAAGAACATCTGGAGGTAACTTAGACTTATCGGACATGGAGGTTGGGTCACAGATTATGTTACCCATCCTCGTGACCAGGTTGAACCAGGATGACTGCATGTATCTGGGATGGTTGGCTCGTTTAGCTACCCCTAGCGTTAGTTCCGATACCGCCATGTACAGTTGGAGTAAGAGTGGCTCCCTTTTTTTTCTCCAATACTGCGAAGTGTGGAAGGCAGGAGCAAGCCGCTCCAGACTACCAACCAGTGGACAATTCCTAAGGCCAATTCGTGAGGTCAAGAATCTTCCAGTTACCAGATTTCTACGGAATCTCAGCGGCATCTCCCTGGCTTCCACTTGTAGTGCATTGGTGGGTGTCGACTGCATGGCTCCCAAGCAGATTCGTAAAGATTTGTACTGGAGTCTATCAAGTTTTTTGAGGTGGCTCGTAGCTGTCCTAATATTATGTTCTAATAGTATGTCATATTTTTCAGAAAATTTAAATATGTACATATTCATGAGAGAAGGTGTAAGTCTCTTAAACTGAATTAATAACAACAACAACAACAACTTGAATAATACACATTGTACTGACGAAGGCGTATAAATGTAAAACAAATTATTTGTTTCTAAACAATTCAATTATGGTTTTTTCTTTTTAAACGGCAATGCACAACGATGCACATAATTCTCCCACGTGATAGAAGCGTTACATTTTATTATTATTCCCATGTAGTCTTCAAATACTTTTTACTTGTGAGAAATACATTCTTAAAGATTGAATGTGAAACTATGTAGGTAGATAAGATAATAGTCTAATATAAAGATATGAAGGAGCTACGAGGGATTGTACTTGTCGAAGAATGGTAGCTGTGGCTGCGGCGGTGAAGCCAGGATGTTGTGGGGAGGCAAGAACGGCTTTCTGTCCACAGCCGGCTACATCAGACCTCGCAGACCTGCAACAAGAGGACAATGCAACTTTAGTTCCAACATCAATGGATCCATTCCTGGAGATTGCAGGTTATCGTTAGAGCTACTTAGCTCGAAAACAACACAAGAAGAAAACCAACTTCTTTTTGAAATATTACACAAACCAAAGTAAAGTTTAGTTATAAACTAAGTCAGTACTCGTATGGGGAATGCAAATCCTTCTTATACGTATGTATGTCAGGTAAGGAATGGGGTTGGCATTTAGACTTGCAAATCCCCATGGCTCTACAGTAAGTAGTTTCATGGCTCTACAGGAAGTAGTTTCATATGAAATATTTACTTCTCTCTCTAATAATAAATAATAAACTATAAATACTAATAATCTCCTGCTATCCGTAAAAATGAAAGCCCTTCTTTTCTGAGCCCTCTGTATATATTTGAGAGCCTCTAAAATAGCGAAGCTCTCGGCTGAGTAGATGGATGCTATATTAGGCAGTTTGAACAGGGAGCTGAAGTTGTTGGAGGGGTCGAGGAACGCCGCCCCAACTCCTTTGTCAGTTTTAGATCCGTCTGTATATAGAGAAAATATACTCTCTGAATAGCCACTTCGAATCCCCTGAAGAACATCTGGAGGTAACTTAGACATATCGGACATGGAGGTTGGGTCACAGATTATGTTACCCATCCTCGTGACCAGGTTGAACCAGGATGACTGCATGTATCTGGGATGGTTGGCTCGTTTAGCTACCCCTAGCGTTAGTTCCGATACCGCCATGTACAGTTGGAGTAAGAGTGGCTCCCTTTTTTTTCTCCAATACTGCGAAGTGTGGAAGGCAGGAGCAAGCCGCTCCAGACTACCAACCAGTGGACAATTCCTAAGGCCAATTCGTGAGGTCAAGAATCTTCCAGTTAGCAGATTTCTACGGAATCTCAGCGGCATCTCCCTGGCTTCCACTTGTAGTGCATTGGTGGGTGTCGACTGCATGGCTCCCAAGCAGATTCGTAAAGATTTGTACTGGAGTCTATCAAGTTTTTTGAGGTGGCTCTTAGCTGCATCTCCAAACAACATGCAGCCATAATCGATTCTTGATAATATCAAAGCCCTATAGCATAAGAGAGAAATTGAGGGATGTGATCCGTAACTTAGTCTATTGATGCACCGCAGCAGGTTTATACTTGCTTCGCAAGTGTCGATCACGTGCTGTATGTGGGTTTTCCATAGAAGTTTTCTATCTAAATACAGGCCTAGAAGTTTATACCCACTAACCACTCTGAGATTGTACGGACCTACTTGTAAGAAGTCAGCAGAATAAATCCTTCTCTTTCGTGAAAAAATCATAACTGCCGTTTTCAACGCTGATACGCTGAATCCATGTTTGTCATTCCAGTCCCGAAATGCAGTCATGGCAGCCGATAGTGCATTCTGTGCCTCGTGTTCAGAGGGTTTGCTGATGTAGACCATGATATCATCGGCGAACTGAGAAATCCGTACTCCCTCCGGTATTATTCTGCTGAGAGATGCAGTGTAAATGGAGAATAGTAAAGGGCTAAGTACGGCTCCTTGGGGAAGACCCTCAAAAACCATTCGAGGGCCCCAACTTTCATTTTTGTGCTCCACAAAAATCTTCCTCTTTTTCAAAAGTAGGATGCAAGCTTTTATAATTCGGGTTTCAATCATAGCTTGCTTCAATATACTGATATTAACCCAATTATAGGCGTTGGAGATGTCTAAAAATATGGTATAAAGAAAATTATTTTCAGAGAAATTGTTATATACGTCAGTAACGAACCCAGCCAAATTGTCCATAGTACTATGGCCTTTTCGGAAGCCGTGTTGATAAATAGGGATTTTGGAGTGCTTCTCTAACCACCACTCTAATCGCTGCTTGACTAGCCTCTCGTATGTTTTCAGAATGCAAGAAGATAAAACTATTGGTCTGTAAGATGTGGCCTCCCCGGGCGGCTTTCCTGGTTTCAAGATGGGTCGAACCAGTTGGATGGACCATTCGGGAACGTAAACATCGTTCATCCAGATATTGTTAAAAATATTCAGTAGACATTGTTGACCTGAAAGTGGAAGTTCCTTCAACATGGCATAGTGAACCTTATCATGGCCAGGGGCCGTATTGGCACTGCCTTTCATTGCCATTTGTAACTCCTCCATAGGGAAGGGTTTGTTCAGTTCATCTTGGTCGCTTGGAATGTCCTCTATTGTTACTTCTTCGGGGGCATAGGGGGGAGCCAAGGCTTCTAGAAATTCATCTACCCAACTGACATCATATGTCCTAGCTTGTTTATCCGATAAGCCTGACCTGACGCTCTTTATCTGATCCTATATCAATTTAATCGGTGTTTCCCTACTAAGCGATTCGCAAAAGGAAATCCATTTTTCTCTTTTCTTAGTTTTAAATATTCTTCTACAGGACGCAATAGCTTTTTTGACTTCAATATAATTGGCTGGGGTGGGACAGTTCCTGTACGTTCTATATCTGCCTTGTTTCTGTTCCCATGCTAGCTTGCATTCGTCATCCCACCAACACTTAGGGATACGTCTATTTGGCCTCCTGTTGTTGTTTGTCGAGCCGGGAGTAGCTGGAATGGACTCCGCTGCCGCCGACTGAATGACCCAACATATTTCTTCATAGCTACTGGGGACAGAATCTAAAAGCCTATCAACAATAACTGATCTATATTGCTCCCAATCCGCTTTAGTGACATTCCAGCCTACTTTAGCACTTGGGGCAGCGCCGCGAGATACATACTTTATTTTATTTATTTATTTACATATTCACAACGACAACATTTGTCACTAGTGATCGTGATGAGATACATACTTGAAGTGGTACTTTATCAGGATCGCGAGATGATCGGAACCAAGGGCCTCGTCCATGACGGTCCATTGACAGGAGGGAGCTAGCTGACGGGAAGTCATGGTGAGGTCCGGAGCGGAGGGCTGACTGTGTGGGGCAGGGACCATAGTGGGGGAGCCGTCGTTCAGGTAACACAACTGGTGTCCATCAATAGCATCCATGACTATCCTGGCTGAGAGATCGGTATAGTGGCTCCCAAGGGCTGTGTGATGCACGTTGAAGTCCCCACCGATGATGACAGGTTGAGGAAGCTGATCAAACAGCTGATCCCAGCCCGCCTTGTCCAGGCCGTTGCCCGGCTTGGCGTACACCGAGACCAGTGTCAATAGAACTTTATTCAATTCAATCCTAATAGCAACGATCTGTAACACTTCTTCCAAGTTATGTCTAGGTTGGATCTGAGTGAAATGCAAACCTTTCTTAATCAAAATACCGCAGCCACCATACCCGTCATTTCGATTGTCTAAAATACAGTTGTATCCGGGTACAGCTATGGGACGACTTTGGGACGTCCAAGTTTCAGAAAGAAGAGCAACATTAACATTTTCTCTGGCTAATATTACTTCAAGGGAGCTTTTATTTGCATGGAGAGATCGAATATTCCACTGTAATAAATGGAAAGTTGCCATCCTTGTATTATGCATCATTGGTATTGATATGTGGAGTTACTTTGATAATATGATGGCTCCACAAAGGATAAATACTTGTGTGAATGGAAGAGGCAACAAACAAAATATAAACAAATAAATAATTTATATTATGATAATGATCCTTAATATTGGAAATGTCAATATTTCTTCTTCTTCTTCCTGTGGCGCTACGGTCCTGAAAGAACCCGGGCCCCCGTCACAATCCTCCTCCATTCGTCTCGATCCAAAGCCTTCTCCCTCCATCCTCTGATGCCCAACACTCGGAGGTCCACCTCAACGTCGTCCAGCCACCGGAGTCTGGGTCTTCCTCTTCTCCTGGCACCGCCTGGCCTACCGTAGAGGGCTTGTTTAGGGAGTCTTCCTCCTTCCATTCTCTCTACGTGGCCCAACCAACGTAATCTCGCCTGCTTGATCACGGATACCAGGTCGGGTTCCCCGTAGAGGTCTCTCAACTCTCTGTTCTTCCGGATACGCCATCTGCCGTTCTCGGAAACAGGTCCATAAATCTTTCTGAGTACTTTGCGTTCCCACAGTAGCAGAGTCTCTTCATTTTCTTTTGTCAACGCCCAAGTTTCACCAGTGTAAGTTACAATTGGACGGACAATGGTTTTATAGACTATTAGCTTGGCCCTCCACGTTAATGTGCGGAATTTGAGTATTCTTTGGACCGCAAATAGACATCTATTCCCTGCAGCAATGCGTGCTCTTATTTCGTGGCTAACGTTATTATCTTCTGTGATCAGAGCCCCGAGATATTTGAATTCCTTGACTACTGGAAATTGGTGCTCATTGATAGAAATCACCTCAGGAGCGTCTTGCAGAGGGTTCCGTGAGGTCTTCATGTACACGGTCTTATTTACATTCAAATGAAGACCACGTTTCTCTGCTTCTCCTCCGAATTCCTGTAGAGCCCCGGCCAATGCTGCTATTGTGCGTGCTGTGACCACCATGTCATCAGCATACCCCATATGCTGCGTCAGGCGGTTATAAATAGTTCCTCCCGGATTTGTCCGGATGGCCCTAACAGCTCTTTCTTGAGTCAGGTTGAACAGAACAGGTGAGATTGGGTCTCCCTGTCTCAGTCCATTGCTCACCTCAAACTGTTCATATGTCTTATTTTGCAGCTTCACCCGACACTTTGAGCCCCCGAGAGTCATTCTCACAAGTCTAACCAACTTCCCTGGAATTCCCAGCCTTATCAGGTCATTTAGCAGCTCATTTCTCTTTACCCGGTCATAGGCCTGTTTAAAGTCAATGAATAAGTGGTGAAGACGGATGTTATATTCATTGCTCTTCTCGAGCATCTGCCTTAAGGAAAACACGTTGTCCACCGTTGATCTGCCAGCCCTAAAGCCACACTGGTACTCCCCAAGGAGTCTTTCTGCATGTCGCTTCATTCTGTCATTTATTGCTGTCGAAAGAACTTTATACGCTGTACATAACAAGGCAATGCCTCTGTGGTTATCACAGTTGAGGACGTCACCCTTCTTGTGGATGGGGCAAACTGCAGCCACTGACCACTCTTCCGGCATTCTTTCTTCCATCCAAACGTCATATATCAGCCGGTATAGTTCATCCAGGATAGCATCACCACCATGTTTCCACAGTTCAGAAGGGATACCATCCACGCCAGGGGCCTTGTTGTTTTTAAGTTTATAGATTATTTCTCTAATCTCTTCCTTTTCAGGCGGGATTTCCTCTTCGTCTGCTGTCTCATCGTTGTCTATCCTGAAGTTAGAGTTTGGGTTAGATGTAGTGTCCTCATTTCCATTATAAATCTGCTGGAAGTGCCTAGTCCATCTCTCGGCAACTTTCTTCTCATCACACAGGAGATTTCCTTGTTCATCTTTGCAACACTCAATCCTGGGTTTAAAGCCTGCTTTTATTTGGTTGATGCCTTTGTAAAAAGACCGAAACCGTCCTCCTTCATAATCTTCTTGAAGTTTTTCAAATCTTCTTTTCTCGTGTTCTCGCTTCTTTCTTCTACACACGGTCTTTGCAGCTCTTCTCTTGACTCTGAACTCCTCTGCTGAGCTTCTCGTGTACCTTTCTATGACCCTTCTTCTAGCATCACTCCTTTCCTGAATGGCTAAGACACATTCTTGGTCAAACCATTCTTCACGGGCAACCCTCCTTCGTCTGCCCAATACATCCTCTGAAGCTACGGTTATAGCATCTCTCAGTCTCCTCCATCTGTTTTCTATGTCTACAACCCCTTCATCCGGGTGGGCTTCTTCCAGCTTTTGTTGGGCACGTTCCTTTAATCTTTGCTTGACTGTATCCACTTTCAGCTTTTCCACGTCATAAGAGACGGTTCGTTGTCCAGCACCCCTGGGTTTCCGGGCCAGTTTCTGTCGAAGCTTAATATTTACCATGAAATGGTCGGAATCACAGTCGGCACCTCTGTAGCTCCTAACATCTTCTATAAATGAAGCATGTCTTGCATCAATTACCACGTGATCTATTTGATTTTTTACCGATCCATCTGGTGAGACCCATGTTTCCTTGTGAATTTCTTTATGTGGAAAACAGGTACTGGCTACGCGCATGTTCCTTGTCATAGCGAAATCCACAAGTCTGAGCCCATTTCTGCTAGTCTCGGAATGCTTGCTGTGTCTTCCAATGGTAGGCATGAAGGCTGTTTCTTTACCCACTTTGCCATTCATATCGCCTAAGACAATTTTCACGTCGTGTCTAGGTAGCGAGTCATACCATCTCTCTAGCATCCCATAAAAATTGTCCTTCTCCTCATCATCACTATTTTCTGTAGGAGCATGGACACTCAAAAGTGATATGTTGGAAAACCTTCCTTTTAACCTCAGCAAGCACATCCGCGGGCTTATTAGCTCATATCTTAAGATCGTGTGCCTCATAGATTTCCTTAACATGAATCCTGTGCCTATCTGATTCTGCCTATCACCGCTATTAACCAGAATGAAGTCCTTTAGGCTAACAAGCTTGCTTTCTCTCCATCTTATTTCCTGCAGGGCTATCACATCTATTTGGTACTTAATTAGCTCACTTTCCAGGACTCGGCTAGCACCCGGCTGGAACAAACTTCGCACATTCCACGTTGCTAAATTTATTCTGTTAGCATTTACCTCACTATTTCCTCCTCTCCGCTGATAGACAAGCGCTGACTGGGCCCCCCCCGTATCCGATTGGGCCCCTACGGGGACATTTCTAGTCGACGCTGTATTCATCTTGGTGAGAATTTTGACGGCTTCTCTACAATGGGATTTTTACAGAAGGTAGGTTGTAAGCCTAACGTTCCAACCTCCAACCTGGAGGACCAGAGGCTGTTTGCAGTCCGAAGACTGGGCGATGGGGTCGCCACATTCCTACGCCTAATATTTCTAATTAAGTCATAAAATATCATTAGCTGTGGATTGGTGCATCCACATTTGTTGTTAATCCACTAAATATTTTCTTATCTTGTACCAGCCTGCATAAGGTTACATTAATTTCTTCAAGAATCTGGTCTTTAGATAGATTTTCCGACTGCAATATTTTTATAAGCTGAAATAAAGTGGTAATACATTCTTGGTTGATAGACGTTGCATGTGGGTTAGACTGTATGAGCTGGAGTGGAAGGGAGGGGAGACCTGCCATAGGGGAGGGTGTTCCCGACCTACCAGGTCCGTATGGCGAATATCTTTTAGGAAGCACTGATTTAGTCTTCCTATAAGATGTACTATCGATGCCTGGCCTAGTTTGTACTTTGTTATAGGCCTCAAGTTCAGGAAACTCGCCTATGTTTTCTAGCAGGTTGAATTTGTTTTTACTTACCGTGGAATAGAGGGCAGAAGCATGGATTTGTTTTCTTTTCTCTTCTACTTTGGACAGATAGACAGGGCACTCTCGACTTGTACTTTTGTGGCTTCCCTCACAGAAGACACAGACAGGTTGGTCTAACTTACACTGGGTGCTTGGGTGGGAGTCCTCTCCGCACTGTTCGCACCTCGGCCTACCTCTACATTGGTCCTTGACATGTCCAAACCGAAGACAGTTGTAGCACTGGAGAACAGGGGGAATGAATGGAGACACAGAGCATCTTGCACCATAGATATATACATATTCAGGGATTTTTTGGTCATCAAAAGTGAGTACACAGGTTCCTATTTTGAACCTTCTGATCTGGCCGTTCTCTGACGTTTGTTTTGTCATCCTTCTCACCCCCACTACCTGGATAGGTGACCTCATAACTGACAATATTTCATTATCTTCTAAATTCGTATCCACTCCTCTTATTATGCCCCTTTTTTTAATCATATTGGTTGGGATATAAGCTACTAAAAATTTTTCTTTGAGTTTATCAAGCTCCACAAAACTATTAGCGGAACTGTAATTTTCAAAAACTATTTTCAATCTATTTTTGCCTGTTATGAGAATATTAGTTATATCTTTACATGATTTGAACCCCATATTACTAAGTAGTTTTCCAAAAGCCATTGGGTGATAGTTTCCTACATTACCCTCTGTACTTTCCACCATTACAATAAACGGGCCAGAATCAGTTTTTTTGTACCTATTGTGTACCATCGTCAGTAACCTGTCACGGTTCTTTTCGTCATAGACATTTTGAGATGGGTTACGGGGAACCTTATTTATGACAATCTTAGTATAACCTCTCTCCAGCTCATCTCCTCGTCGTTTGATTGACTTGAATGACTGAGAGTTGTCATCGGTATCTATATTCGACTTACCTGTAGGTGAGTCACCCATAACATTCACATCTGGAGGCCTCCCTCCCCCTCCGGGGGGCGGCTCTGACATTCTTCCGTAAATTAATTAATAATTCAAAAATTTATCACTCGAGCAGAAGAAGTCTAAAGTCACCTAATGCCTGAGACTGACTTACACACATCCGAGTAGGGACCCCAATGATCTTCAGCGTTCTGTATCCCCAGTAATAAACACTGATCACGACTTTAACTTTTTATTTTACAAAAAAGGGAAATTAATTAGCTAAACAAATTATTGTTTTTGGTTTATAACCTATACAACACTGCTCGTTACTAGAGCTGAACACCATATGAGAATAAAACTTAAACTAATTTAATTTTAAAAAATTATTAACTAAATTAATTAAAATATAAATTGGGTGCGGTAGGCGCCACACACAGCGCGACCAGACAGTCGGGGCAGAAGTATAGCGATTCTCGTTGAATGGGTTTACCATGATGGTCTCGTTTTTTTACTACACTGCACATGTCCTAGTGGGATTCTTTTTTTTTTTTTTCAGTAGGAGGAATTAATTCTGCAAAATGTCTCTCTGTCCCGAGGGGGTGCACTGTTCACAACTCGCGCCATCTATCGACAACTGTACTAGAAGCGGTATATGTGCCTTGTGAAGAACTACAAAGAGCAAACACGGGATAGTACACCCAGATAAAAAAAAATCTGAGCTCAAGTTAACTCGTGATAATATTCAGATTCAAATTAGCAAAACCTGAGGTATCTCGTGATAATACGTAAGGGGGTTAAAGACCCCACGTGATACTTGACGTTTTCTTTTTCACCTGGTATTAGAAGGGTTAATATAAATTATGAGAACAAAATTATACTCAAATAGATAAATTTAGGAAATAATTTTGATGGCTCCTGACTATCCTTAACCTTTATGATGATGATTCTTGATTCAATTAATAATGATAGGTACTTGATGAATGAGGATATACAACTTTTTTTTCTTAATGTATTTATTTTATGTTCACTTTACAATGATTGGAGTCCATCTGACTCAGTTCTGAATAACTTGAGAGTGGGGTTATTTTTTTAAAAGTGGGGGTAAGCATGGTGGGGCACGGATTAACTTCTTTTAACCTTTAAGTTCTTAACAACATGAAATAATAATTACAATTATGAACATTAAACTGAACACACAGTGTGGTGAAAATAGTGAAATTAAAATATAAACAAAAATGATGATCTTCGAAGAATGGTGAGATCAGAAGAACGAAGCTCGTCGGACGAACGAAGATAAGGCTGAACGGGGACACTGGCAGATCGCAAGTCCAAAAAAAAGAAGTTAGAGAAAACCAAAAAAGAAAGAGGGCCGTAATAAAATACGGCAATAAATAAAAACTTATAATACGTCCACTAACTGGCAACTATAGCAGTCCCAACTGAGTCTCAAACAGAGAGACGGATTATCAGTGTGTTTACATATGAACGTTGTTGACTAAACAGTCACAATCAGCAGAAAGTTATTCCTCCAGAACTTCCGGACCTGACTGGAAGTAAGTTTAAACATTAATAATAACGTTACATAGCAATAACTTATTATTTATTATTTAATACAATTTTCTTCATGGAACCTTTTTTAGATGCTAGGAGCAGGGCTGTAGAAGGGAGAAACACGAGAGTTAATGGTAATGAAAATGACCAATCTTTCAATAACAAAGGAACCGAGCACCTTGCATATTTCAAATACGTGGTAAGTAAGAATAGTATAATTTGCTTTAATTAATAGGTATTTTCTGTATTAGGTATATAACTGAAATATAGTATAAAAGTTCCATGGCTAAGTAACAGAGTCATCACAAAAAAAAGAACTCAAAGAACTAGAAGCTTGTTATCAACACTTGGGAAAAGAACACAAACCCAATCAAAGCAGCAAAAGTCATTTTGTAAACTTTTTTTTACCTGTGAATGGTGCAACGCAACCTTTTTGTTTTTTTAAGTGTTATATTTTTAATAATGTTACTTCTACGTTTAAATATATTTGCTTAAAAATTTTTTAACAAGATTGCGTCAAAATGTATTTATAATGAAACCTCATCGCTCAGGTAATTTGATGCAGGACGTACGAAAACATGTATTGAAACAGTTTTTGTAGATAATTGCATGATCTACAAACTTTGTATGATCTATTTTTGCGATAACACTTACCGCTTAAGAGAAATATGCGAAAAACCTATACTAGGGAGTGTCATCACTGGGTGATTTCTCCCCTCATGACATTTTGACATTGCCAATACCTCTTTATCAGCACATTTGCTTGTTGTATTTATGTGTATACAGTTGTAAATAGCTATTTGTAAATAAATAAAAAAAAAAAAAAATGTAATGGTGTATTCAAGGTTGTACCAATTTTCAGCTCTGCGAATTATTGCGAAGTTGAAGGTCTATTTTGACTGGACTATAGCTAATAATGCTGGAATGAACTTTGGAATCGTAATCTCTCTATAGAAATCCGTCGCTCCGGACCCGAAAGAAAGTATAATAAGGTAAATATAATTATTGTTTTTAATACAGTACCAATAATCCTTTACCATTTAATGCAATTTCCTCATTCTAATTTAAAAATAGTAACATTTAGTCGTACATCCAAAATGAGCGCTGTTTCGTCAGTGTCGCGAAGAAGTAGACTTTGCCTACGCGAGGAGGGTAGGCACTTTGAATCTTTTCTTTTTATTTAATTTAATTTTTTTTTTGGTAAAACCTTTTTTTTTTTTAACCCTCCTACAGATGGAAAGGATTTTTTTTCGGTAATTTAATCGTATTTTCTCTATTATTATTTTTTTTATCATTCCCATAAACCATAGCATAGTAATAAACTCTGATTTATGAGAGAAAAAATAAAGGCGATATTAGCTAATCTAAGGGTATTTTTCTCACATTCTCAATTTTGCATTTCCTTGTTTTTTACATTTCTTTCGCATTTTCTTTGACAAAAAAAAAAAAAAAAAAAATTATTTATATTTATTGGAAACCTTTTTGTTTGATTTTAGTGAATTTTTAAAATATAGCCAAACAGCATCAGGTTAACTTGATAACAAGTGTAGCATCTGAAATAGTGCAAAAACAAATCATGTCAGATTGTCACGATATAACTGCAATAACTAAAGATCCTTTGGTTTCAGATGGTTTGACATTTATCGGCTTGTCACAAAATGTTATTCATCGGAGTTCTTGTGGATAGTCAAAATAATAAGGGAGTTGAAAACGATGGGAGTGTTTCCAGCGAAGAAGAAAAATTGAGTGATTTCAGTGAAGGAATTCCTGATATTTGTTGTTACAGTCACGTTTTAATGTGTAACTGTGATAAAATTCGTTCAGGATCAACAAATGAGGAATCAGTAAAAAATGAAGTCTGTGATAAAATTAATTGTGAAGAGCCTGTAGCTACAGAATCAGCGAATTACATAAAAAAAAGGTATACTTTCATTTATTATATTTATATGCAGGGTATGTCAGCAACCTCTGGCAATAATTCGGGATATGGTTCTTCACTTCATTTGGAACAGTTTAGTTTTAAAAATCTAGGTACAGAATTAGTTAGTAATAATATCATTTAAAGCACATACATTATTAAACGAATGAGTTCTAGTAATAGAAAATCTAAGAAAAAAAATATTTTTGATAAAAAAAATTCACTGTGGAATCCTCTTGTCCTATATAACTGTAGAATCTCAGTGTCCTTCTCTAACTTACAATTAATCGATGCAATTACATCTTGAAGTCGTTACATTCGCTAGATCGTTGTTTAAAAAAAAAAAAAAAAAAAAATTACTCCAATATAGACTAGATATTTACTAATAACGACAAACCACTTGATATAGACTATGGATTTGCTATTAACGACAAACCACCTGATATAGACTATGTATTTACTAGTAACGACAAACCACTTGATATAGATCATGTATTTTCTAGTAATGTCCCTGAAATTCTATACACATTGACTTAGACGACGTTCTTATAAAGTTTTGAATTTACATATGAATTTTCTTGACTGTACATTCATTACAACGGCAGTTATTAGCGTTTTTGTGTTAAGCCTCCCCCTTTTCTATGGCCGATTTGTTTTCTTAAAATGTATCTGTATCTCGTTCCTTCTTCTCTAAATGTAAATGTTGCTATACCAGACTCGTCTCTAGAATTTAGACATTTTGTTCAGAATGTGAAATTTGAAGACTGATTTGAAATGTTTACTTTACAGGCGATGGAGGTTATCGGAGTGTCCAACTTCAGTCTGGAGCGACTCCGGAGGATCCTGGTCAGCTGCAGACTGCCTCCCGCCAACATACAAGTGGAGATGCACGTCTACCTGCAACAGAAGGAGCTGGTGGCGTTCTGCTGAGAGGCCGGTGTCTCTGTCTGCGGCTCTGCCCCCTTGGCTCCCTCGCTCTTCCCATGTTCACTGAGGATATGGGGCTCGAAGTCAGCATTCTCCCTAAGATAGCAACATCCTGGACAGCTGCAGACTGCCTCAATGAACCTAACTCAACGTAATTAATTAATAATATTAAATATTTTAGGCAAAAAAGCAAGGCAATAAAAGAGAATATGGAATTATTTGTGATTATTGTACTTTAGGGTATTATGAGTCATCACATGATAATAGTCTATTGAACATAGAGAGGGCTCAGAGGGCTGGTAGCTCAGTGGTATGCGTGCTTGTATACTGAGCTCAAGATCGCCGGTTCAAAACCCGGCGGTGGCTCTTACATGTTTTGTCTGGGAGATGAAAAATACCTTGAGTACGCCGTTCTTCTGATGGGACGTGAAGCGATGGTCCCAAGTCGGTACGATGTCAGGTACTCCTTAAAGACCCTTATCCTAATTAACTAAACCTGGTTAGGCAAAAATAGGACTTCCACAGTAGAGCCGCGCTCATATCTACCAGAGCGACGAATGAGCGCTCTGTTAGGCGATATGACTTCGAAGTTAAAGCCCGGGCAAGAGTCACAATAGCTAACATTCACCCTAACATCTGTTATCACATCAACTCTAATTTGGTCATCTGTATTTATACTATTTCAAAATTTCATTAAATAGTTTTGAGATCTCACGCAAACATTCTTCATATCTACTGTACTTAGTCATTGAGGGCGCCGGTAGCTCAGTGGTAAGCGTGCTTGACTTCTGAGCTCAAGGTCGTGGGTTCGTAACCCAACCGAGGCCCTTAGTTTATTTTATCTGGGAGGTAAAATAAACTTAAGCACGCCGTCCTTCGGATGGGACGTTAAGCGATGGTCCCGAGCCTTTACGATGTCAGGTACTCGATAAAGACCCCTACCCTAGGTGAATAAAAATATAGGGTAGGCAAAATTTAGGATTCCCACAGTAGAGTCGGGCTCATGTCCACCAGAGAGACAAAAGAGCGCTTTGGTAGTAGGCGATATGACCTCGTTGTTAAAGCTCGGGCATGAGTCATAAAACCTAACCTAACCTCTACTGTACTTAGTCATTTATTAAAAAAATTGTAATTTATTCATGTTTTTTTTCGTTTGTTATTTTTGTAATTTATTGATGTGCCATTTAAATTAAGTGAAAATGGAGGAGCGTCCCTATTTAATGAAATTTTGCACAAAAATCAGGCCCGTTTTATTTAAAAATTGTTGCAAGGAGCATGTAAATCCGTTATCACATTCCCACTCTCTATAATGGCCCTCCTTGAAGCTAAAACTGACTGTTCACGTTGTGGTGTGTTCTGTTGCAGGTGGTCGACTTGAGCTCTCCCAGGAGGACTGCGACCGGCTTGCAGCTCTCGACCTAGGCGAGGAAGGCCGGATGTTTGGCGCTCAGTTTGGTGTCTTCGACCTCATGAAGGCTCATCCTCAGTTTCTCTATCCCAAATAGCTATTTTACACTCCAAAATGATTGATTATCAATGAAATATTATATTTATATATTTTTTACAAAGAAATGCATAATTAGACCAAAATTATTGCTTATATTGTTGTTATAACTGCTGTATTTTTTCTTGCCAAGCCGTTCAGCGACTCTTAAAACAATATGTTAGTTTTTTATGTTTGTTAAAATTGATATGTACTTGAAATAAACAGAATATAAAAATTGAATCAATTTGTCCGTTAGTTTTTTACCTAGTAACTAGAGAAGGCCAGAACCATCTTTCATCAAACTATCCAAGTTAGTGCTTAGATCTGCATGGAACCGACCCTGGGACGAGGTCCAAGTATTGCATTGAGCACTTAGTGCCTTCTTGCATTTCTTTGAGGGAAAAACATTTTTTTAAACACTTAAACTATCTGTAGAGTTATAGTTTTTATATATATTGATATCTATAGTATTGAGCACCCCGTCCTTCGGATGGGACGTTAAGCGATGGTTCCGAACCTGTGATCGTCAGGTACTCGTTAAAAAACCCCTATCCAAGGTGAATAATCATGGGTAGGCAAAGACTGTAGAGTCGGGCTCATGTTCACCAGAGCGACGAAAGAGCGCTCTGTTAGTAGGCGATATGACCTCAGTTAAAGTCCGGGTATGAGTCACAATCTAACTAATATCTATAGTCTGTAGTCTGCGATAGTGTTTAGTATTGACTACCGGTTCTCCTTCTCTGCTGGTCCATCATCCAACCCAGCTCCTCCACCCTTGGCCCTGTTGTGCAGGGATTGAATTTGAGAATCAAGAAATAACAGTTATTTTTTGATTGAAAAAGTAAAAATCACTGATGATTCTTAAATAAAAGTTAATCGGTAAGATTTATACATCTAGTTAAAAATTAACTGTTAACATTTGACTTATATTTTTTAAGTTAAACGTCAAGAATTGCTTATGGAGTGAAACATGTTTGAATCAAAAAGAAAAATTACTTTTTGAGCGATATTTTTTAGATCAGAAATAACACTTATTACTTGAGCGATATTTTTTTCTCTCAAAATAAAACTCAAAACGCTGTATCTCTCTTAATACTGAAGTTATCGTCTTGCAATTAGTCTTATTCGAATCAGCTTGTAAAAATCTTTAAGAATCAATCACTTAACTTTCTCAGAAAGGAAACTTTTGTCAAAAACTGTCTTCAAAAGTAGAAAATAGTTGTAACCAGTCGTGTACAAGGCCTGACAAAACTATTAGGTGTAAATTCAAAAAGAAAAGTATACAAAGACAAAATTAAATTTTGCCGTCCCATTTTGGCACAATGATATATCATTAATTAATTAAATCAGAATCTTAAACACCACACTCAGATGTACTGTTTGAACAGTCCAATGGTAACTGAATTATACAGGGGGGTTAATGGCTGATGTAATACTGTAATACAAAAACGAAACTCCTCTTGAAAACTAAATATTGAACGTTGATCTTGTTTATAAAAACATCAATACGTAAACAGCTGTTTAGAGCATAGAAAAAGAGATTTATCGCTATCCCCCTCACCAACTTTGCATTTATCTCATTGGTTAGTGAGCAAATTCGTCTTTTCGTTTTTCATACGGATATAAAAGTAGGATACAGTTGTCGTTATTCATATTATGACTGTATCCTACTTTTTAAAAGAATTTTTGAAAAAATTTATTTTTGAAGAAACCGCAGAGATTGATTCTTATACATATTTCCAAGCTGAATCAAATAAGACTAACCACAAGTAGATAGCTTTAATCGTAAGCGAGATAGAGCGTTTTGAATTTTATTTTGAGTGAAAAAAATATCGCTCAAGTAATAAGTGTTATTTCTGATCTAAAAAATTTCGCTCAGAAATAATTATGGCGGGGTGATTATTGATTTATTGACAGAAAAATAAGAATTAATTTTTGAGGGAAATCACAAAATGAATTTTAAAAGCTATAAATAAAAATCAAGTTATGATTTAATTTATCAGCCATAAAAAATAATTGTCAATTTCAAACTCTGCTTTTGTGCCGTTGATTCCCAAGTTTGTCCAAGAACTTGCAGCCTCCTTCTTTTGTGTGCCTGCCAAGTTCTTCCTCCCAGAAAAGTCTACAAGTTAGAACCAGGGAATGTGCCTCCCTTTTTCTACCAGAGGAAGGAAACTGACGCAGTAAGGTAACAGAACTATCAGAATCACATTTTCCCGATGTTACCGATTTTTACCCCGCACCGTTTCTTTCTTTTGGTATTTTCCAGTCTTTCCAATAAATAGTGAATAGAGCAAAGAAAATATTTAGTTCAAAATGAAATGTACATAAAAAGAAGAATAAAAAAGGTTGGACACATCGTTGTTTGCGGGAAGTGATGCTTGGGAAATAAATTCTAAGGATATCGAGGGACGGGTAAGTAAATTTAAAACAAAAAACACCACTAATCAATCGGCAACGTCTCGATGTATTTTAATAACCCATCAGGACTTAGGAGACAGGGTTGAAAATTCATGCAAGTAGCATTCATTATGATCCCCATCAATCCTGTTGTATGCAAAACCCTGATGGCCATGGAATTGAAATGAAGCAACAAGTTTTTTAAATAAGACGTTTCTATTTTTAAAAATAATTGGTACAATGTAGAAGGTTGGGGTTTATATTTATTATCTATTTGTATAGATTGTATATATATATATATTGCTATAATTATTACATTCTGAAATATTTATTAAATTATGACATGGAATATAGGAATACGAATACAGACTCGTTGTGCTACTTAGTTAGACTAGAATAGTAAGTGAGCCATAATCTACAGAGATAATGCCTTCCTCTATCCATATTTAGTGACTAAAACTCCCGGACAAAACTAAAGGATCACTTCAATATTTGCAATTTTAATGGGATTGTTGTGTTTATTTCTCTCACGAGTATGTTTGCTATAACTCTTTCTTTAATGTTTATTTACCATTATGGATTAAAGAAATGGACTTTTCTTCACTCCAGTGATCCAGTCTATCATTGCGATTCTTACAGTGCCTTCCGTTTCTCAAAATTATTTTTAGAAATCTGTTTATTTGGGAATAAGTGAAAGTAAATAACTGTTCCATGGCCCAAAGAAGGGAGTTAAGGAGTGAACACCAGTTACTAATATTTTTTCGAAATTTGATGTGTTTTTATGAAATTTTTCTGTTTTTTGTTTAACTTTTTCCATATTTCAAAAAAATAAAGAACTTAACTTCCCTTGTTAATTTTTAATTTCCTTTATCAATTCCACAAATAATAATATTTTCATGTCCTTTTCCGATGTCACAAACCCATTAAAATTGCAAAAATTGGAGTGATCCTTTAATTTTGTCCGGGAGTGTATATTGGTCTACATTGTGCAAAGAAAATATTTGACAAAAGACAATTTCTGTGTATTATTTATAATTATTATTATTTGTTTAATTCTTAAAAAATAAATCCTCCACAGGAATTATAAATATAATTATAAATATTTAGACGTTAATACGATAGTTGATATCCAAAACCATTTCAAGTGAACTAACAGTATTTACAAACAAATAAATACTCAAAAATTACAGAAGGAGATACAAAACAATGAGGTTCGAGGCAGTGGCTTGTTCAAAAGGTCCAGGGCACATTTTAGGATCATCTCATAATAGCCCCTCTACACTATGGGCCAAGGTTGGCCAATGCATTGGTCACCAATATTGGCGTAATGGCGGCGCTGGCCTGGACCTTGGCTCCACATACTGGGCCAATGGCTGGGCCCAGCCAATGGCCCAGTATCATGGCCAAACCTTGGACCAGCACTCACGTTGCTTGAACCCTATTTTCAAAAATTTTAAACATTCCTCATTTGTCCATGTAGACATTCTGTATTTGTAGTTTAATAATAGTAATGTAGTTTAGTAAAATAATAAAATAATATAAAATACAGGATAAAAGGAATAAACAAGGCACTACTGGCAAGCAACAAACAACCAATGTTGGACAAGTGTGTGGATGCGTCTCTTATCTACTGCGCACTTGGTTCACGCATGTTGGCCTCCTTTGATGTGTGTTGAAAAACCGCTCCCAAAGCCAACGTTCACCAACCCAAGCCAACACCCTGGCCCAACATGACCAACACAAGCCAACTCCTCTCTACACAGTGGCCCAGCAGGATTGGCCCATAGTGTAGAGGGCCCATTAGAGGGACCTGTCTGGTTGGTTGGGCCAAGAAATTCTTCACTAATGTGTTTTTTCTTGTTCCTTAAATTAATGTATACAATATTTTTGGGGCCTTACGACTTCTATTAGTAACATAGGATCAACAAGACTCTGAAGAAACTAGCATTTTTCCCAAGTTCACTTTAACTATATTTATTCATTTAAGGACTCAACATAACTTTATATTATATTGAAATATTCATCCTTTCACCTCCAATGAGCATTATCAAAGGAATATTTGTAAAATACCAAAAACCAGAACAAAAATAGACCAATTATGTTAGATAGAACATATCAACGTTTATTGATTTGACTGCTTGCTTGTCTTAATGTTGCAACTCAGTAATAACATTTTGTTTTGTTTAGTTGACATAATATATACTTATATATATATATATTATTATTACAGATACTTTTGATAATGATGGTTGGGGGCGTACAAGTAACTATTTTTGTTAATCATCCCTACTGTGAGAGGCACTACACTACAGTTGTGTAACATCTGACAGAGGCAGTGGTCTGTGTATTGTTTAGAATCCCCCACAGGTCAAAACTCATATCCTTTTTTAAAGCATACACTTTTTGAAAACTTTTTCGATCATCCACAGAGTAATGGTTACTGAAAGGTAGCCCAGGTAAGTTCCCAGATGAATGGAATTTCTATTTTGTTTTGTTACATTATTTCCTGTAGAGACTACAAAATGCAGTCTCATATTTAACCTAACGGATACAGATTTGGAACGATAGCGCGGTAGTTTAGTCCCTGTTCAGCCACTTATGGGGGTAGTCCCAGAAGTACCCGACCTAACAAAGAGAACACAAAAAATTTAAGAAAAAATATCTTTATTTCTTAACATAGTCTCCTTTTAGCTCGATACAATTTTCCCAGCGATGTTCAATAGCTTCGATACCCTGTTTATAGAGAGAACTATCGAAAATAATCCGAGGGGGCTAAATCTGGCGAGTAGGATGTGTGAGCAAGCAATTCAACTCATTGATTTTGGCCACCGCGATAACGGATGTGTGAACGGGTGCATTGTCTTGATGAAACAACACTTTCTTTTTCGCCAAATGCGGCCGTTTTTTCTTCACTTCATTACTCAAACGCTGCAATAAGTTCGCATAAAACTCGCCGTTGATTGTTTATCCTTTATGAAGATAATCAATGAAAATTATCCCAAAAAACTGACGCCATGACCTTGCCTGCAGATGGAACTGTCTTTGCCTTCTTTGGAGCCGCTTCTCCCCTTTCAAGTCCATTGTTTGATGTGATGGACCCATGTTTCATCCATGGTTATGAATCGACGCAAAACCTCGGCTTTATTGCTGTGAAACATCGCCAAATACTCGATTGCAACATCCTCACGACGCTGTTTTTGTTCCATTGTGAGCAAACGCGGCACACATCTTGCGCAGAGTTTTCTCATGTCCACATTTTCTGTCAATATGCGATGTACACCACTTTTTGAAATGCCTACCATGTCTGCTAGCTCGCGCACTTTCAGTCGACGGTCATTCAATGCCATTTTTGTGAATTTTCTTCACCATTTCTGGCGTGGTCACCTCATTTGGTGGACCTCTGCGATGTTCGTCTTCGCAGCTCGTACGGCCTCGTTTAAACTCTGCCACCTAATATTTTACTGTTGTAAACGAAGGAGCAGACTCTCCCAGAGTAGAATCTAGCTCGACTTTGATATTCGTTAGACTGAGACCTTTCAAATGAAAGTATTGTATCACATATGTGATAGTAAGATGTTGTGGGACGAGATTTCTAATAGAAATAAAAGACGTTGTCTTCCCACTGTTTTATTTTATACCAGAACCGGTTTTCGACGCAACAGCGTCATCATCAGTGGTTCATCCACCCACACAGCACAGCGGTTGGAAGATAACTGGCCAGTTATCTTCCAACCGCTGTGCTGTGTGGGTGGATGAACCACTGATGATGACGCTGTTGCGTCGAAAACCGGTTCTGGTATAAAATAAAACAGTGGGAAGACAACGTCTTTTATTTCTATTCTATTGTATCACACTTTGATATTCGTTAGACTGAGACCTTTCAAATGAAAGTATTGTATCACATAAAGATGACCAATTTTTTCCATGTTTAAAAATTCACTGAGAGCGTTCCCTACTGATGGCTGCCAAACAAATACTAAACAACGTAGCGTCTTCAAACTTAAGCTTCATAAGGTTCGTACTTTGTACCATAGTAATTTTTTTCAAACAACCGCCATCTATACGCCAGGTCGGGTACTTATGGGACTACCCTCGTACTTCCCTACAAATGGTTGACGGCTGTAGACAAACGATGGCAGGCCTCTCACTCCGGGCCGCTAGCGCCTCGACGAAGTAGGAGTACAGGGAGGAGAGAAATGCTTGCTGTGTCATATCGCCAACTCGGACGGTGACAGAGTTCAGGAGCATCTCGTCAGTGATAAGGCACACTGTCAACTCCATCCACGCCTTAATCTCTTTCTTACCGTCTGAAAACACAAAACCGTCATTTATTATACTTGAAACTGATATCAGAAATAGATACAAATATATATAAATATGTGCAGTTAGTTATTGTGATTCATGCCTGGGCAGTAACTATAAGGTCATGTCGCCTACTACCGGTCATGAGCCTGACTGAGTCATAAATGTTGTCTACCCAGGTTTAATTACCTACGGACTTTAACGCATGCTCAAGGTTTTTTTAGGAAATAAAAAAGCTAAGGGCCTCGGCCGGGTTCCAAACCCGTGTTCTTGAGCTCAGTAGAATAGCACACTATCTCTGAGTTGCCGGCGCCCTCATGTGTACCCCCAAGAGATCCAATTAATAGTTTTGTAAAGCGTATACTGTATTTATCTTGTGAAGTAAGAAGTAAGTAACTTTTGTAACATTGTCACTGTGGATAAAGAGTTACGGTAATGTGGATTATTTATATAAATAACTATAATAGTATAATTTTCTTGCGAATTCGAGCTTCTCAAAACGAACCGAAAGACACGGGCAAAACCATTATTTACTCATCAGGGAAAAAAAATTGCTTGACAGATTTCATAACTTCCTCTATATCTGGGAAAGTAAAGTGTAATACTATAAGCAATAAAATACATTATCTCTGTACCAAAGAGGACGCTTACCAGACAGAGATACTTCCACAGTGGCGAGTTTGGAAACGTTGGTGTTGAGCTGCGTCGAGTGTCAGCTCACCGGTTGTATCGTTCAGTGACCAGCGCTGCGTTGTTACCTGACAGGAGCCGATACTTCAACTGAAAACAAACAAATGGTAAAAACGTAAAGCTCATAAAACATGTTCGTCACTCATTCTGTCACAATACATACTCAATATGTGCCCGCAGACGTTGCCTCAGTAATATTTCTGAAAACAACCAAAATGGTTGATTCCATTTGTAATTAATAAAGCGCCCCCCCCCCCCCCCTAAAAAAAACATAAACCTTCAGAGTGTGTATCCTTGAAAAGGTATAATCATGAGGAATTCGGAAATATATACCCTTGTTTGGTTTCATGTTACTCGACCGTTTGCACGAATATCGACAGGTGTCGTTCTTATAAAGTTTAGGATTTACATGTAAAATTTCGTGTCGATACATTTATTAATCGGCAGTTATTGGTGCGTCTGTAAGTCATTCGGATGGGACGCTAAGCGATGGTCCCGAGCCTGTACGATGTCAGGTACTCGTTAAAGACCCCTACCCTAGGTTAATAAAAATGTAGGGTAGGCAAAATTTAGGACTCCCGCAGTAGAGTCGGGCTCATGTCCACCAGAGTGACGAAAGAGCGCTCTGGTAGTAGTTATATGTAACATAATAGCTATTCTTGTATATTTTATGCTACCTAGACAGTTCTCACGAAGCCCCTTCCCTACTCTAGGATATAAGCTTCTCATAATTGTACATTTTTTAGTTCTTCATTCAGTTGTTAGCCAGTTACTATCTATGCCCGTTTGAAATCTGTAAATATTTTGTATAAATAAAGTTTTTTTTTAATAATTCAGTTTCCGGTGTTATAATTTAGTAGGCGATATAACCTCATAGTTAAAGCCCGGGCAAGAGTGTACAAGTATCAACCAGTTGAGAAGAATAAAAGTAAAAGAAAAGAGGTCTCCAGGAATAAATATTAAAAACTGAGTTTCCGCAGAAATCAATAAAATGTTTTAAAAAATATGCTCCGATTGTCATTTTAAAACGTTTTTCGGCATATATCTATGTAAATGTTAATTTTAGTTCTCTCTACAATTTTCATTCGAAGAGAGTTTTGCTTAAATCCATAATATAAAGTGGTACCAAATAAATTGTAGTTAGTAGGCCCCGAAGTAAGTTGTCTCAATTGTTGTCAAATGTTGACCGAAAGCTAATCAGATCGAAGTTTGACTTCAAGAATTTCGATTTTATCGCTACCATTGTTAATGTGCTAGAATTCTCACGAAGTTCCAGTCGCAAAAATACATCGTCGAGGAAATCGTGAAATCTTATTCAGGTATCCTCAAACGTGTAATTGTGTTGAAAACTTGACCTCGACTTTTTTTTTTTCACAATCACAATATTTATATGAACTTGAAAGAAATATAACTTGTTTATTTATGGTATTGTCTAATTTCACCAACTACATTTACATGGGAGTACTTTCGGTATTTCTACCATTAGATATAATATACCATCAGAAAAGCATAAGAGATAAGTCTTATCTCTTATACTTTTGGTTGAGGATGGTAGAAATACCGAAAGTACTCCCATGTAATTATAGTTGGTGAAATAAGACAATACCATAAATAAACAAGTTTTATTTCTTTCAAGTTTATTTGAATTATTTCACAATATCTCTGCAAAAATGTCAGTTTTCATACAATATTTATACTTAGGTATAAATAAGAAAGTAAAAATGAGACCTTAAAAACATAGTGCACTAATAAAGAGACAAACATGAAACATTTGAGTTCATCTGGCATGAATACCAAAATAAATATGTGGCCTTACCTATGATGGAATATGTGATATTAGAGTTTGCTTCTACGTCAGGATCCGAGGCATATATTTCTCCAACAGTTGAGCCAACATCATCACATTGAATCTGAAAAGATGGAAAAAATAAAAAATATTATGATAAAATTAAAAATAAGAGTCGTTTGTCAAAAATTTCATAAGAAACATTGTAATCAATTTATTTTTTCGTAGAACCAAGTCTTTGCATAAATCAAGCAAACATCTGAACAAATGACATGATATATGACATGCAACGGATAGACGGTAAACCGCTCGACTGATCTGACTAAAATGTGTGACATATAAAAAATTTTCACTGGAATGAGGCATATGTATCAAATGGTTATAACGAAAAAATCCAACTGCACCACATACAACTATAACTATAGAAAGACAACCTCTTCATTTCGGTGTAGTTTTAGCCATCACCAGACAACCTCTTCGGTTTGGAGATAGTACCTCTAAAAAGAAGGTGGTTGAAGTTTCATGAACAGTTTCCGCAGATCTTTCCAACTATAGAAATCCACCAAAAACATTAGTAAGACTTACCTTGGGCTCTAACCACCAGTCGGTAACTTCGTAATGACTCGTAGTCCAACTGTATGACCATGGTGATCTCCCCATTCTGAGAGTCGAACTGACCCTAAGTGTTACCTCCGATGATGGCGTAACGAAGAGCCCTGACAAAAAAAAAACATATCAATTTATAATTTGACAAAAAAACAGTTATAGTATAACTAGACTCCTGGGATCTCGCTTCTTTGGAGAGTATAAGCTTCAGTTATTCATCCAGAGATAGGAGGAGGGTAACATAGAATGAACTTAGATTAAACCTTGAGGAGGTCAAGATTGGTCAGTTGTAGGATGCCCTTGTACTTAATATCTCCAGACATATGTCTCCTAAGTATAATAACAAAAAAAAAATAAACAAAAAATAAACTCTAAGAATTAACTAAAGAAAGAAATGTTAATGAAAGGCGATGATTAAAACAATAAAAACCAGCAGGTTTTGGGATGTGTGTGTTTCGCCTCTGTACCCTAAATCATAGGAAATCACTGTGCCGTGTATTATGACTCTACAAACGTGGCATTTGTAACTAAGTGCGGCCCTTGAGGTCCACTTGGCAAACTTCCCAGCATGGTATCAATATAATTAATAATACTAACGAAAAAATGTATGCATTTTATTCAGTATAGAATTGTTTATTCATTTAATTGAATTAATCTATAAATAGATTTTTAATTGATACACGAATAATAATTGTAAAATTTTTATATTTACACTGCACAAAATTAACTCGGAAATTACATACGGGACTCCCAAGTAGGAAATAACGAAAACAATTTCCGCAACTTACTTGGTGAAATCAACCTTTGAATGGCAAACAAAATTCAAACACGAAATATAATTCTATCGTGCTCTTTACATCAACAAAATACCTTTAGATATAATACCATTCGCATCAAATCGCAAAATAGAAAAATAGAATTTCTAACTTTTGAAGTAAACTAATTTCATAGCTTATATACTATAATTGTTGTAGAAATATATATCATATCATAAAATAGTGTGAACTTTCAAATATTATCTATATAGTATATACTCCAATTCAATAAAATATAGTATTATTATATAGCACAATACATAACGCGCAACAAAATATAATTAATAATAATAACAAAGGAGAGTAAGCGAAAAATCAATAAGATAAATATTATTAGATTCATTCTCTTATTCTTTATTAATATTGGTTATTTATTGGTTTTTTTAATATTATAAAAACTATGAGACGTTATTTGATAACAAATCTATTAGAATTTCTGATATTTCAAAGCAGGCAGACACGCTACCTCTGAGTTACCAGCGCCTATACATATTTGTATAGATTTATTTTTTTAAATATTTATAAGTAAATAGTTATAACGAAAAAAGTGAAAAATTCATTGTGTATTTATCAGAATATTAAATGATAGAGGAGTGTAAACAGTAAACGTTCCAAGGGGCAAAAATTATGTCATTCTGGTCAGTGTGGTTAGAAATATTAGGAGGGAAAATTATTTGACACTCGGTAATACAGATTGCATAAGAAAATAAACTTGAGATCGGTTATCATGACACATCTTATGATAATATTTCCATTTGGGTCTCCGATACCTATAAGAATATGTCTAAGACTTTCTGGCAAATTCCACTGAAATATCTTGCACTTTAACCCTGGAATCACAACGTGGGGTCACCCCTGACCCTGGAGTTCTGAAAATATTGTTTACTTCCATTATACTCCTGCAGTTAGACATGTCCGATCGTGTACCTTCCTGTCCTGACAAGATGATCACAACAGAGTGTCAGTCTACTTTCAGCCCTCTCTTAGGAAACATTTACAGTGCCTTTGGGTCACGGGCGACCCCACGTTGTGGTGTATGAGGTATTTTTATGGGATGTTAGGATGCAATTGGCATAAATTCCTATGTCATTTTTCGGCACAATGGGATGAAATTATGGAGTGTTTAAACTTTTTGAAAGAACTGGGAGAAGGTTTGGTTGAAGCCCACATGAAAAGAAGATTTAGACAATCCACAACCTCTAAAGGATCTAAGAAGACTAATAAGGGAGGTTCTAGGGAGCCGGCCACCTCAACCAATCCCAACTTCTTAAGATTTTATTTATTTTCAAATATATTTTTTGTTTTGTATTCCACATAGTCTTTAGTAGTTTGGTAAGTAAAGGTACCTATCAATGTGAAATTAAACTTATTAATAATACGTTGCTATATCAGACTTGTGTATACCTTCTCTTCGACTCTTCCTCCATACTGAACACTCCTTCACCATTGTCCAGCCCTCCAGACTCCACACCTCCCAAGTGATACTCCATCTGGAACAAACAATCATTTAATTCTCACAATTATTCACTCTTAACAATTGTATAACTATATCAAATTCTTCCTTATTTCTGCCAAGTCCTTTTGTATTTTTTACGTTGAGAACAAGTTCACAGGATTTCATACAATTTTTTGCGGTTTTCTTTAGGTCGAAGAACGTCTATGAAACCCTATCGAATGAGTGTTTCAAGTTGAAGGGAGATGAGCTAGACCAAATAAAAAAGGAAAGGAAATATTAGGAAGTGAGAAGTTACCTAAAGACATACTTCAAATACTTAACATTTAAGTGTATATGATTGTTTTGTACATATTGCCTTAATATAAGAATAATGGAGAAATAACAATTTTTTTCATTATTCCAAAGCTACATTGTTCGCATTACACTAGTGGTGGAATTAAGAAGTCATTTTATGTTTCTTCTTAAACTATCAAGTCAGTATTTCTGTGATAAAGCACCATGGAACCATAGAGAAATCGTCGAAATTTTCATTAATCATGGTAGTGACATAGTCAACAATTGTCAGCTAATAGGTATTTAGGTTATTATCATTTCCCTTCGCATTTAAAACTGAGGTTATTTAGTACAATAGAGAGTATAATGTCAATTTATAATAGAACTAAAGGATGAAACAAAAAAAAAAAAACTAAATTTTCATAATAAACTAAGCGCCAATGGCCTAGAGACTTTCTCAGATCAGGCAATGACAGTGATTAGCCATAAAAGAAATAGTCTCAGTGCCTAGGGAGTGTCACCACTTAAGTTGAAGTTTACGACTACGTTTTTCACGTTCAGATTCATAGAAACAGAAAAAAAGCATCCATATGATTTAAAATTTAACAAATAATAATAAATAACTTACTGGTTTCGAGACTTGCTGACGAAAATACTCTAAACAGTTAATGAAAACCAGTCTGAAAAAATTAACACAGAAGCAGCCATAATTAAAATGACGAACATGTTGCTTATCATTCCAGTGTTGCCAAGTGCTCCTTGCAAACTCCCCCTAAGCCAAGAAAATTTCCTCCCAACTGCATAGTTAAAATCCAAACGCAATAATAATTTTAATTATACTTATTAAATATTATTTAATATATAAATATACGTATTTATATATTAAATAATAATATAGTATATGTATATACTTATTAAATATTATTTAATATATAAATATACGTATTTATATATTAAATAATAATATAGTATATGTATATACTTATTAAATATTATTTAATAAGTACAAGGTGCACCCGAAAAATAAAGAGCAATAATAAAAAAAAAGTTATTAAATATTAGATAGTGCAATAATTAGGTATAAGGAGTGAAATTCATTCATAACCACACAAAAAAATACATTGTTTTGTTTTAAACATTTTATTGTTACAATAAAAATATTGTTTATTTACATTATTATATAAACAAAGTACTTTTATATTTTTAAATATTTTACTATCGATTTTAATAATATGAACCAAAAATCAGAATTTACTTTGAAGATTTTGGAAATTTAATGTTATGAATACATTGTAAATTTAAATAACCTCTGATAAATTTACAAAATCTTCAAGTATTTCGTTTACTGCTTGTTCTTCTACTTTTTCAATATTAATGTGGTCGTACATATTTTGATTAAATTTAGTTATCATTGCTTCTGAAGATATTAATTTTGTACAATTAATGTCATTTCGTTTTAAAGAGTACCTTATTAACACGATGGCATTTATCATGTCATTAATCTGTTTTTAATTTTGTTTTTTATTATATTATAAGTAGAAAAACCTCTCTCGGAAATTGGTAGAGACAATAATTATAACGAGTGACATTTTTTTTAATCGTGGGTTTCCCCCACTATCTTTATCTCTATAAACTTCTGACCAAAATGTAATTACGTATCAATATTGTCCCATTTTGTATGTGGTATTTGAGACCATTCTCGCTCGCATATATCTGGAACACGTCTGAACATGTTTAAAATGTCTTTCATTTCTGCCAACTTGACGCTAGCACCCCTCAAATTTGGATTTTCAGAAAAAATGTATCACCAATCGATTGGGCTCGGTTTGTGCTGATAATAATACGTTTTGTGCTATCTTGCAAATTGGTGTTTCTTTCAAAAAATATATCCGTCGGGGCTAACTTAAGGCAATCCTACCCTCTAAATTGATTTTTACCTTATATTTCAACGTTCAAAAGTCAAGATTCTTCTTAAAAGTATCCCCATTATACAGGGTGTCCTTTTTAGATGGCCCGGCTGAATTTCTTTTGAACCGATAACGTTATAAAAAAAATAAAAAATACTTATTTAATATTTTTTAGTCTAGTTTAATATTTCGAGTTGTTTTTGAAAAAAAAATTGTACGGGGTACCCCAGGACCAATACAACTTTAAAATTTCAAATAGGACCCTATACCTTCCGATACATCATTTTAAAGGATTTTTTACGCTGAAATCAATGGTGCAACCCGATTTTTAATTGGTCAAAAATTATAAAGTTATGGTTCAAAATTAAAAGACAAAAAAAAAAAACAATACATTTTGTTAGCTACTTTTAATAATAAAAAAATCCCATACCCCTAGAGGTTGGTGAACCTACTACATTTCATGTTCAAACTGCCTGCCCTCTTTGAAGATGCAAAGATTGGCTCGTCTTATCCACTCTTCGCTGGTGCTCAGTGCGATAGACTGAGGAGAGACGGATCGACAAGCAGGGTTATGATTGGCATAAACGCTATTTTTCAAATGTCCCCACAAGAAAAAGTCTAACGGAGTTAGATCGGGTGACCGAGGAGGCCAACAGATGGGGCCGTGAGGTCCTATCCACCTAACCCAGTAGTGACGATTTAAATAATCTCTCACCTGCAGAGAATTGTGTGCGGGACATCCATCAGGCTGCAGGAGCATTCTTTGCCCTTGCTGCAGAGGAACCTCTTCTAGTAAAGTTGGTAATTCCTCTCTCAAGAAATTTAGAAACTGAGCTCCATTTAAATTATTTCGGTAGATATAAGGACCAATTAATTTATTTCCTAGAAGTCCACACCAAACGTTGATGCTGTGAACCACCTGGTGACGACAAGAATACGATACTCTGGGATTTTCCTGTGCCCACGTTCGAAAATTCCAACAATTCAGTACACCATTTGTGGTGAACTTTGATTCATCAGTCCATAGGATGTATGGGAGAATGCTTTCTTGAGCTTCCCAAATCGACATTTGTGCAAGGAACATTAGACACCTGTCATAATCAGTTTCCCGAAGCGCCTGAACAAGATGAGAGCGGTAGTGCTTAAAATTATAAGTCCGGAGTACATCTCTAATTTTATTCTTTGAAAAACCTGAAACACTTCCAGTATTTCGGAGAGAAGAATTTGGATTTTCCATAACATACATTAAAATATCCAGCTCCTCGTCGGAATTGCGCTGCCGGTTTCTTGATGGACCCACAACTGATCCGAAACTCCTCATATTGTGAGCAACACGAATAAACCAACTTTTTTATTCACAATATATAATTTACCAATTGATTTTTTTTTTGGTTTCAGAAAAATAAAACTTGAACAAGTATAATTCTTAAAAAATTGCGAGATCTCCGTCAACCGAGCTGATGTCAGGTCGCTACGCTTCTATTAGCTGATAACTTTTTCTTTCTCTTTAGAAGCATAGCTTCTGTCGGGGGTCCCGAGACCCATACCGTATTTTTTTTATTTGATTAGAGGGTCGAAAATCATAAAATTGGGAAAATTCAACTTGGAATTTATGACCGATTACATAACATTCCCTTTACTTCATATAGGTGGGGTAATAAAAATTGAAAATTATTACTATTAATTAATTTGATGGGTTAATTATGGGAAAGAAGTTGGACGCCTATAAAAACATTTTACTGTCCCGTTACACGAAGTATAGGAGAAATTATCTAATCCTCCGAAATTCGATGTTGAGATTCACCTGAACTTTATGTTTCCCGACCCCCTGTTTCTGTGACCTTGATAACCCCCAATGGAATGAATTTATCGACATAAAATTGAAGGGTCCAGGGGAAAAAACGTATTAGTCCATTTTTTTAATTTTGAGAAAATTAAAAAACAAAGTTTTCCAACTCACACCAAGGTCCCAGAATAAGATAGGTAAAATTAAAAAACATAACATGTTTAAAAAATATTTATTAATATAAATATGTAAAAATTATTATTTTTTTGAATTTCAAAAATTAAAAAACTACAAAAAAATAAAGAAGTACGTGGACAAAGATGGTTTTTCCCCGGTTTTCTGCATCTCTTCTTCAGGAATCGGGATGTCATCCATGTATTCGACCTCACTTACCTCAACTTGTGGTTCCGTTGTTGTTAAGTTAAAATATAAATTGTTTGACTCTTCCCTTTCTAAAAACTTTGTTAAAGATTGTAAATCTTTGTATTTTGCTTTATTTAATGGCAAAGGACCGGCGTAAGAACGATTCAGAGGAGGCACGGCGCTACCTGTTCTAGGCTTCCTTTCTTTAGTCTGGTTATTATGTATAGGAGAAGAAACATAAGTCCCACTATACGACAGTTTGTAGTATATGAAACGAGGGCGCCGGTAGCTCAGTGGTATGCGTGCTTGACTTCTGAGCTCAAGGTCGTGGGTTCGTAACCCGACCGAGGCCCTTAGTTTATTTTATCTGGGAGGTAAAATAAACTTAAGCACGCCGTCCTTCGGATGGGACGTTAAGCGATGGTCCCGAGCCTGTACGATGTCAGGTACTCGTTAAAGACCCCTACCCTAGGTGAATAAAAATTTAGGGTAGGCAAAATTTAGGACTCCCACAGTAGAGTCGAGCTCATGTCCACCAGAGTGACGAAAGAGCACTTTGGTAGTAGGCGATATGACCTCGTTGTTAAAGCCCGGGCATGAGTCATAAAACCTAACCTAGTATATGAAACGAGGTTCTGTCAGTGGGGATTGAGTCTGCGCAGTTGCACATATGATCAATGCTCCTGGACTCAGATGTCTTTTCCCCAGTAAGTTTTGGACTAGAACGGTTCTTCCCCGGCATACCATTTTTTTTTTCACCTAATATCTCTAGACTGACACATTTCTTTGATACATAGGATAGATAGTGTGAAAGGTTTGCCAAATGCCCGCAAGATGTCAGGTATATCTCAATTTTGAAAAAAATGGACCTAATACGTTTTTTCCCCTGGACCCTTCAATTTTATATGTGTATCCCGAACCACATGAGGATGACACCAATTGATTTTCAGCCATCTAAGTTTATGCTCTCACTCCAGAACTAATCTACCGTCTTAAACAAAAAGTCACGTTTCAAGGTCCCCCGAAAAAATTTTGACCATTTTCACGATAGTAGGTGTGTGTGTGTGTATATATATATGCTTGAACATTTGTGAGAGCTCCAACTCAGAAACGATTGTAGCTAGGAACTTGAAAGAAATGAAGTATTAACTTAGATATGATTAGGTGATTAGGTTTGGCCGAAATTGGACTAAAAAGTCACTTTACTTCGGGGTCTAAGTACATTCTACAAGATACCACCTACATTTATTACCTAATCGCAGTAGCGTAACGATCCCTTCCGGGGCCCCGGTGCATGGTGGGTGTCGGGGGCCCCCGCTTACAAGCAAAAAAAAAAAAAAAGGGTCGAAGAAACTGCAAAAATTTATGCGAACGCTGTATTAACAGTTACAGTTATTTACAGTTTACAGTTATTCACAGTTTACAGTTTACTTAAAATCTACTTAAAATCTAGCCCTCCGGACTTTCGCTTTCACGAACGCATCAATTATTTCGTCCAGATTCGCTTTCAAGGAGTTGGTAACCGAAAAGTCGCTACCAAAAACCTGAAGGTTCTTATTGTGAAATATGTAATCCATGTTTCCCATGAAAATAAAAATTATTACATAATAAGTAATTGCTGTTTTTTTTTCAACAAACAAGCAAAAAAAAAACCCCACGCCACTGCACCCGCTGGACCAGCGGTAGTTACGCCATTGCCTAATCGAAAACCTTTACAAATAAAAGATGTAGAGCATGTATGGGGCAACCTTTGACATGTTGCGGGCCAAACTTTAGTGTGCAAATACGTTCGCGGGCCGCGTAGATGGTTCAAAATAAAATAATGTCAGACTTTAAAGTAGTGTTCATACCTTTTAGCGATAGATATCAGACATGAAATAATAAGACAATGTTATTATAATACAATTTATTAAAATAACAAAATGAAATGAAAAAAAATAGGTACAATATTATAATTAAATCGTGAAATTTGGAATTATTACAAACTACGAAAGTTAAGTAGCGACACCGAAATCAATGAGACACTTGAGCTTGAATTTGGGAAACTAATCCATTGATGTTTGGATTAATTCCACTGATACAAAGACGTAAAGAATTTTCCAAATTATCTTCAGTGAGCCTTGTACGATGTTTTGATTTATTAACTTTCATCATTGAAAAGAACTGTTCGCATGAACAAACACGCGATGACATGAATTTTTCCTCACTCGCCTTGCTCGCTCACTTGATTACGCAGGAGCAAGCGACAAACCCCATCCTACTCGATCTTCCTAATTTGGAGTGAGTGTGTGTAAGTAGTGTAATATTATTTTTTGTTTTAATTGGGTTTTTCAAAATGTCTAGCGGGCCGGACCAAATCTTACAGCGGGCCGGTTGTTGCCCACGATGTAGAGAATACTAAGAGCCACACTTTATATGAAATACATTTTTCGAATATTGCCCGTTTCGCGAGATACATGCAGAAAACCGGCCTAAAACTAAGTTTTGAAACTCATTTTTTTATACGTTCGCTTAATTTACGCGAAAATGGTTAGTTCTGTCGAAAAATTGGTTCTAACCAAAAATGTTCCTCATTAAATTTCCAACCAATCAGTACGAACAAAGTTATAGCTCCCCAAAAATATGTCCAAAGAGGAAATATTTCAAAGTAACGTTTAAATTGTAACGCATAGAATTTTAACCAGCAACTGCCTGGTTTTAGCACCATTTGATCGATTAATTTGAGTTCGTTTTGTATTCGAGGAGGACATCTAATAGTTTTTAGGAAAATCGGCCGAAGGAAAGTGGGCAGATTTGAGGAGGGGTGTTCAATTAAAAACCCCTAATAATTGCCAAGGTAATGAATATAATACGAAATTCTATATGAGGATGGCGTGTCTTTAGAAAGGGGGAGCGAAAACGTGATTGATCAACTCGCGCTGGGGAAATGGCATATTTTGCGGAAAATTAATAGGTGGCCGTCTTTATGAGGGGTTGAAATGAAATATAAAATTTCACATTCATTACGTCGATAGTTATTGGGGTTTTTGAGTTGATTCCCCTCTGATCCCTCCCATCCCTTCAGCCGATTCCATTAAAAATGACTTTTTAACTTCGCAACATTTAGAGAAGTTATTGTCCTCCAAAAATATAAATCAAAATGTTCAACATATTTTTAAGTTTCAAGGTCACTACAGCATTTTTACACTATGTTTGAAAAAAAATATGTATGTGTGTCGTCAATTTTTCCTGCACGAAATCTGACGAATAAAAAATGATATCGACTCCGCTCTTGTGCAATCGAAGCATATCAACGTCAATATGATCCGATAGCAATTTTTACAAATTTAGTTCAGCTGTTATTTGGTTTAAACAAAAAGACTGCAAAAAAGTGGATTTTAGGATTTCTTGAAAAAAGATTTATCCGATCTGTCTGCAATCGATACTTTGAAATATCAGAAATTCTCATAGAGTTGTTATCAAATAACATTTCATAGTTTTTATAATATTAAAATATAATAAAAAAACAATAAATAACTAATTTTAATAACGAATAAGAGAATGAAAAAATAATATTTATTTTATTGACTTTTCGCTTACTCTCCGGTGTTATTATTATAATTATTAATTATTTTTTATTACGCATTATTTTTTTTTCATTTTTGGTACCAGGGGAAAACTGAACATCGAATTTCTGACAATTTTCCCTTTACTTCGTTCAGCTGGGGAACTAAAACTGTGTCTGCCTGTGTGGGTCGGCCACACAATAACTCCTGATATATTATTGATATCAACACGAAATTTTTATATGTGGATTCTTAAATTCATAAGGACGGCTACCTAACAATTCTCAATGAAGTCGGCCGAAGGGAAGAACAAGAGATCAGATGTGGGGGCTCTACTCAAAAACCTAATAACTGCCGTTGTAATGAATGTATCGACACAAAATTTAGTATGAGGATTCAGAACTCTCTGTGTAAGTCAACTGTTGATGTTAAACCCAAACAGTCGATCGGTTTTGGAAGAGTGAAAAATAATTTGGCTGAAAAGCAATAGGTGTCTTCCTCACGAAAGGAGAAGAGTTTAAGAGAAAACGAAAACTGAGTGTTTACAAATCAAATAAATTGAGCTGGGGAATTACATGACCAATGATTTATCGACTTTTAAAGATAACATAATAATGAAAAAGTTGAAAATATTTTTGAAATTGCGCGAAATTACCATTTAGAATCACGTTGAAAACTAGGTTCAGGAGAACAACCCCTTGTATCGTCGTCACACCGTCGTCTAATAATAAATGGGGGAGCTGGGAAATACGAATTTGTTTTCATTACAATCAGAGGGAGGGGAGGGAGGTGGTGGGGGAAGGTGGGGTGAAGGAGTGGGGGTTACTAGAGCGGCTGTGATTGGCAGAGAGGCGTGTCTAACAGGCGTGGCCAATGAAGGTGCATGTTCTAGGGTAGTGGGCGTGGTTTTGTGGAGAACACGCGCCTCCGCACATCCCAATATGAGCAGACGTTTTTGGAGTGGTGGGGAGGGAGGAGAGGTTTCGAATCCATGGCAATGTACTTCCCCAACTCGGATTTTTCGTAATAATAATATATTGAATTTCCGCTTTTTCTCTAAGCCCGATATGCTTCAAAATCAACAATTGCCTTATTAATGGACGTCTGAATCCACTTAAAAAATTTAGTACCAATATATTCATTCCATTGAGAGTTATTAGAGTTTTCAGTGTTAAGCCCTTCCTTCTGGGTTAATTTAACTGAAAATCTATAGTTGTCATACTTAGAGTGGTATGAATACACGCATAAAATTTCTTGTTAATACATACTTTATATCGGACGTTATCATGATTTTTTGATTCTTCGTAATTTTTGAATACAGGGGATCAGAAACCGTGAAAATTTGTTGAAAACTCGGTATCAAATTTTTGACTGACTATGTAACTTCTATGCCAAATAGGTCCACACTTCTATAAGGCATTTATTAAACCAGTTGCTTGGAATAGGATAAAATATCCATAAATTAAGTAATGGATCTAGAGGGGGGGGGGGGGGGGGGGGGGGGGGGGTCCTGGGCAATGAAGTCATAAGTTTTCATTATTTTAAAAATCATTTGAGTAACAACAACGGGGGAAAGGTCGTCAAAAATATTCGAAAATTGCATGACGTTATTTATGAACGGCCTTCAAGTGCTTGCATTCTTTACTGGCTATATCTAAATTATATGTTTTAAGAGATACAATGAAAATTTTTAAAATGTGAGGGTCTTTCAAAGTGTTGTGTTTCCCCCTCCTCGAAAAAAATATTTTTTGAAGAATCCATTAATTTTCCAAGATCCCGCCGAAGTGCAGGCCGTTTCGTTGGTCCTCGAAATTTGAAGACACCCAGCTTCCACATTTATACCAGTCAAAAAAATTGTTACGAACGTTATGCTAATATACTTTCAAAATGATAACCAAACAGTGTAATTTTCACCTTTTTTAAAGGAAAAATAATTTAACATTTAAATTTAAAGACAAAAGTCAATATATAATTATAATATTTTGAATTAGGTATAATATTTTTGAGTTATACAAAATAAGTGAATATATCAAATATAAAAAATGGTTTCCTTTAGCTTGTTTTCTTTACGGGTGTAAAATACATTTGCTTGTTGTATTTATGTGTATACAGTTGTAAATAGCTATTTGTAAATTAAAAAAAAAAAATATATCAAAGTACCCAAAATATCAAACTACTATATAATTTTTTTTTACTTTCATATTAATATTTTTTTATTTTTTTTTAAACTTTTATATTAATATATATATTTTTTTTTTTAACTTTTATATTAATATTTTTTTATTTTTTTTTAAACTTTTATATTAATATATATATATATATTTTTTTTTAACTTTTATATTAATATTTTTTTTATTTCGGGGGGGGGGGGGGGTGGGAGGGCCCCTAGGCCCCCCCCCCCCCCCATATATACGCCACTGAATGAAATGAATGTATTGACAAAAAATTTAGCATGAGGGTTCAGAAGTCTCTGTGTAAGTCAACTACTGTTAGTAGGTTGCAAACGTAGTAGATTATTTCATACTGGGGAAGTACATTGATTCACCGACTTTTTTCAATGTGATTGACTTCGAGATTTGAGTGGGGGGAGCAACTGAAGCACGATGCTTTTGACACACATAAAATTTTGAAAAAATACCTATATTTCATAAGTACACGTAGTAAACTTTCATAACTCAGTTCTCCCAGAAAATATTTTGTTTTTGCGACATCACTCTTTTCTCAATCCTCATTACATAATAACTGTCAATTAGCGTTTTTGAGTTGAGCCCCCTCCTCCTAATGTCAATATATGTCGTCTTGGAGGGGTTCTAGATTCACATATAAAATTTCTTGTCGATATGTTCATTACATAATAACTGTCAATCAGCGTTTTTGAGTTGAGCCCCCCTCCTCCTAACGTCAATATATGTCGTCTTGGAAGGGTTCTAGATCCACATATAAAATTTCTTGTCGATATGTTCATTACATAATAACTGTCAATTAGCGTTTTTGAGTTGAGCCCCCCTCCTCCTAATGTCAATATACGTCGTCTTGGAGGGGTTCTAGATTCACATATAAAATTTCTTGTCGATATGTTCATTACATAATAACTGTCAATTAGCGTTTTTGACTTGAGCCCCCTCCTCCTAATGTCAATATATGTCGTCTTGGAAGGGTTCTAGATCCACATATAAAATTTCTTGTCGATATGTTCATTACATAATAACTGTCAATTAGCGTTTTTGAGTTGAGCCCCCCTCCTCCTAATGTCAATATATGTCGTCTTGGAAGGGTTCTAGATCCACATATAAAATTTCTTGTCGATATGTTCATTACATAATAACAGTCAATCAGCGTTTTTGAGTTGAGCCCCCTCCTCCTAATGTCAATATATGTCGTCTTGGAGGGGTTCTAGATTCACATATAAAATTTCTTGTCGATATGTTCATTATATAATAAGTGTCAATCAGCGTTTTTGAGTTGAGCCCCCCTCCTCCTAATGTCAATATACGTCGTCTTGGAGGGGTTCTAGATTCACATATAAAATTTCTTGTCGATATGTTCATTATATAATAACTGTCAATTAGCGTTTTTGAGTTGAGCCCCCCTCCTCCTAATGTCAATATACGTCGTCTTGGAGGGGTTCTAGATTCACATATAAAATTTCTTGTCGATATGTTCATTATATAATAACTGTCAATTAGCGTTTTTGAGTTGAGCCCCCTCCTCCTAATGTCAATATATGTCGTCTTGGAGGGGTTCTAGATTCACATATAAAATTTCTTGTCGATATGTTCATTACATAATAACTGTCAATCAGCGTTTTTGAGTTGAGCCCCCCTCCTCCTAACGTCAATATATGTCGTCTTGGAAGGGTTCTAGATCCACATATAAAATTTCTTGTCGATATGTTCATTACATAATAACTGTCAATTAGCGTTTTTGAGTTGAGCCCCCCTCCTCCTAATGTCAATATACGTCGTCTTGGAGGGGTTCTAGATTCACATATAAAATTTCTTGTCGATATGTTCATTATATAATAACTGTCAATTAGCGTTTTTGAGTTGAGCCCCCTCCTCCTAATGTCAATATATGTCGTCTTGGAGGGGTTCTAGATTCACATATAAAATTTCTTGTCGATATGTTCATTACATAATAACTGTCAATCAGCGTTTTTGAGTTGAGCCCCCCTCCTCCTAACGTCAATATATGTCGTCTTGGAAGGGTTCTAGATCCACATATAAAATTTCTTGTCGATATGTTCATTACATAATAACTGTCAATTAGCGTTTTTGAGTTGAGCCCCCCTCCTCCTAATGTCAATATATGTCGTCTTGGAAGGGTTCTAGATCCACATATAAAATTTCTTGTCGATATGTTCATTACATAATAACTGTCAATTAGCGTTTTTGAGTTGAGCCCCCCTCCTCCTAATGTCAATATATGTCGTCTTGGAAGGGTTCTAGATCCACATATAAAATTTCTTGTCGATATGTTCATTACATAATAACAGTCAATCAGCGTTTTTGAGTTGAGCCCCCTCCTCCTAATGTCAATATATGTCGTCTTGGAGGGGTTCTAGATCCACATATAAAATTTCTTTTCTCAATCCTCATTACATAATAACTGTCAATTAGCGTTTTTGAGTTGAGCCCCCTCCTCCTAATGTCAATATATGTCGTCTTGGAGGGGTTCTAGATTCACATATAAAATTTCTTGTCGATATGTTCATTACATAATAACTGTCAATCAGCGTTTTTGAGTTGAGCCCCCCTCCTCCTAACGTCAATATATGTCGTCTTGGAAGGGTTCTAGATCCACATATAAAATTTCTTGTCGATATGTTCATTACATAATAACTGTCAATTAGCGTTTTTGAGTTGAGCCCCCCTCCTCCTAATGTCAATATACGTCGTCTTGGAGGGGTTCTAGATTCACATATAAAATTTCTTGTCGATATGTTCATTACATAATAACTGTCAATTAGCGTTTTTGACTTGAGCCCCCTCCTCCTAATGTCAATATATGTCGTCTTGGAAGGGTTCTAGATCCACATATAAAATTTCTTGTCGATATGTTCATTACATAATAACTGTCAATTAGCGTTTTTGAGTTGAGCCCCCCTCCTCCTAATGTCAATATATGTCGTCTTGGAAGGGTTCTAGATCCACATATAAAATTTCTTGTCGATATGTTCATTACATAATAACAGTCAATCAGCGTTTTTGAGTTGAGCCCCCTCCTCCTAATGTCAATATATGTCGTCTTGGAGGGGTTCTAGATTCACATATAAAATTTCTTGTCGATATGTTCATTATATAATAAGTGTCAATCAGCGTTTTTGAGTTGAGCCCCCCTCCTCCTAATGTCAATATACGTCGTCTTGGAGGGGTTCTAGATTCACATATAAAATTTCTTGTCGATATGTTCATTATATAATAACTGTCAATTAGCGTTTTTGAGTTGAGCCCCCCTCCTCCTAATGTCAATATACGTCGTCTTGGAGGGGTTCTAGATTCACATATAAAATTTCTTGTCGATATGTTCATTATATAATAACTGTCAATTAGCGTTTTTGAGTTGAGCCCCCTCCTCCTAATGTCAATATATGTCGTCTTGGAGGGGTTCTAGATTCACATATAAAATTTCTTGTCGATATGTTCATTACATAATAACTGTCAATCAGCGTTTTTGAGTTGAGCCCCCCTCCTCCTAACGTCAATATATGTCGTCTTGGAAGGGTTCTAGATCCACATATAAAATTTCTTGTCGATATGTTCATTACATAATAACTGTCAATTAGCGTTTTTGAGTTGAGCCCCCCTCCTCCTAATGTCAATATACGTCGTCTTGGAGGGGTTCTAGATTCACATATAAAATTTCTTGTCGATATGTTCATTATATAATAACTGTCAATTAGCGTTTTTGAGTTGAGCCCCCTCCTCCTAATGTCAATATATGTCGTCTTGGAGGGGTTCTAGATTCACATATAAAATTTCTTGTCGATATGTTCATTACATAATAACTGTCAATCAGCGTTTTTGAGTTGAGCCCCCCTCCTCCTAACGTCAATATATGTCGTCTTGGAAGGGTTCTAGATCCACATATAAAATTTCTTGTCGATATGTTCATTACATAATAACTGTCAATTAGCGTTTTTGAGTTGAGCCCCCCTCCTCCTAATGTCAATATATGTCGTCTTGGAAGGGTTCTAGATCCACATATAAAATTTCTTGTCGATATGTTCATTACATAATAACTGTCAATTAGCGTTTTTGAGTTGAGCCCCCTCCTCCTAATGTCAATATATGTCGTCTTGGAGGGGTTCTAGATTCACATATAAAATTTCTTGTCGATATGTTCATTACATAATAACTGTCAATTAGCGTTTTTAAGTGAGCCCCCTCCTCTTAATGTCAATATATGTCGTCTTGGAGGGGTTCTAGATTCACATATAAAATTTCTTGTCGATATGTTCATTACATAATAACTGTCAATTAGCGTTTTTGAGTTGAGCCCCCTCCTCCTAATGTCAATATATGTCGTCTTGGAAGGGTTCAGATCCACATATAAAATTTCTTGTCGATATATATTAATTCGAGAGTTATCTATCGCGTTCACAGATGTACATGATTTTTCCTTTCCATTTGGGGATCGGGAAACTTGAAATTTCAATGAAAACTCATTATGGAATTCTTTACTGAACATACGAACAACGTAAGGATTACGATGGTTAACGTGAAACATTACCTAAATTTAAAAAAAAAGTAGACTGACTTTTTTTTTTTAATCAATAAGAAGCCAAGATGACGGCAAAAATACATTTTATGTTGTGTATTATATAATCCTGTAATTATTATGCGAGATGATGGATCTGACACGCAACCTGTAATTTTTACGTATTCCTTATAGCATTCTTGAAATATTCATTAGAAGGTATACTTGTGAAAGAAATTAAATGTTTTTTTGTTTTTTTGCGATAGTATTCATCAAAGCTAGAAGCCCCGCTTCCATCGCGAAATGTCAATTTTTTGTTAGCCCGATAAATAAGGATTTCTTCTTTCCTTTTCTAACAGAAGAAATTTAATCCGTAGATAGGTGTATGTAAGAATCTTAGCTTTCTATTACGTCATGAATAACGTGTTTTTCCATTTTTTAAAATATTATATATAGGGGAAAGCAGGGGCGTAGCCAGTATTTTGAGCAGGGGGGGGGGGGGCAAAGTTAGGTTACGGGGGGGGGGAGGGGGGAGGGGGGGGGTTTAAAAATTAAATTAATTTTTTTTAGCTAATTTCAAAAATTCATTTAACATATCAATTAATACATTTTTTCTAGTCTGGCGGGGTAAAAAGGTTTTTTTACATGTTTTCCAAGCATTTTCACCTTTAAAATTTGAGATGTTTGATGGGGTACCTTCTTTTTGTGCCATGGGAGCTTGGACTATTAGGTTATCTGTCTGAATCTCTAGGCTCTTCAATTCAATTATAAAACGTGCCCCCCCTGGCTACGCCCATGGGGGATAGTGCTGTACCTTAGACCCATGCGATTTTAGCGCTGCCTAGTTGTTTTTCTGCTTTCCTAATGTGGATTACTCATTGTATTTCCCATCCTGCTTCTGAACTGTGGAGGTAATAGCCAAGTCTTTTGTTTAGTGTCTCAGTGAAATCGTTTTTTTGTTAAAGCTACCCAAACAGTAAGTAATTTTTTGTTTTTATTTTTATCCTCCAGGTGATATAAAACTGATTTAGTATTAAACTTTTAAAATTACTGAAAGTGCTACTATTAAGCCTAATAATGGCTAGTGAAGAAGAAGCAAAACAAGTTTTTAAAATGGTGGTACAAACAAATGTGTTCAAGGGCCCCATGTTGTACCTTGGTCCGTGAGCCATGTTGTACCTCGGTCCTGGGGCCAAGGTACAACTTGTCAGGACCAAGGTCTATCAAATTTAACCAAAATAGTTTTTATCTTTTTTGTAAAACCTAAAAACAACTTCCTGGTACAATAATTGTAATAAATAAATAATTTTAGTTCTTATTATTAGGTGGAAAAAAAGGAAATTCTCGTATTCTCACCGACACACCAGAAAAGAACAAGATCGACGAAGAAGAATTAGTGAAAGCGGAAAAACAAAAATGTCAACAAAAGCAGAGTTTTGCAAAAGATGATACGAGACAAAAATCACACAAAAAAGAATGTAAGAAAGAAGCCTGTCTGTAACGTATCCAGTTCTGAAACTGAAGAGGAATGTGAATTGGAAGTGTCGGGTCTATGTTCATTCGAATTTTCAGAGGAAGAAGACCCTACCTCACAATTACTTGAAATCGGGAGTATCGACTGGTTAAAATTTTAGGAAAAAAGATAGTGAAATACTTCGTTGCAGAAATGACCGAGATGAGTGATGACTCTTTAAAAGTAAGATATTTACGTGTTCCTGGCGCGCAACATTTTTTCTCGTGGACTACCAGAGCGCTCTTTCGTCACTCTAGTGGACATGAGTCCGACTCTACTGTGGGAGTCCTAAATTTTGCCTACCCTAAATTTTTATCCACCTAGGGCAGGGGTCTTAAACGAGTACCTGACATGGTACAGGCTCGGGACCATTGCTTAACGTCCCATCCGAAGGAAGGCGTGCTTAAGTTTATTTTACCTCCCAGATAAAATAAACTAAGGGCTTCGGTCGGGTTCGAACCCTCGTTCTTGAGCTCAAAAGGTAAGCATGCATACCACTGAGCTACTGGCGCCCCTAAATAAAAAAGATAATCCGTTATTACTTATGTTCCTTTTTTATTTCTTTTGTAGAAAAAAGTTCTTTATTTATTCTTCTTGCTTCGAAGATAAAAAATTGCTCAAAAACAGAAAATTGCGAGGTAGAACCAGGTACGGACCAAGGTACAAACACTCTAGGGCCAAGGTACAACACCATGCTGTACCTTGGTCCCAAAAAACTTTTATCATTCAATCACAAAAAAAATATTGTAAACTTTAAAATAAATTTTGTTGAAAAATTGCATTTGATACATGAGATACGAAAGAATTTAAATTCACCTTGGGATGAAACAAAATGAGTAAACTAAAAATCAAAATGTCAAATTAGTTCCGAGGTACAGCACCATCTCCTATATATACAGTAGACTCTCCTTTTTCCGGGGTTGCTGGGACCGATGTGACGCCGGATAACAGAAAACGCCGGATGACGGAAATCATCAATTAATGAGAAAAAATATATCAATTAAAGAAGTGTTTTTAGTTTTGCTAAGGAATAAAACACGTACGTATTTTGTTGATAACTTTTATTAAATTGACAAATATGTACATACTGAACATTGATTTATTATATGTACGTACATATGTACATATATTTATCCAAGTATTAAAAAGATATTTTGAAATTGCGTTTAATTAAGTGAAGTAATACATATTGTATTAGCGTTACCTTTATTATAAATACAATGTACATATGTATGTACAATAAAAATAAACAAAAGATTCGTGAGTTACGAAATCATTATATGCTCGTAAATACACGTGGCTCATATAATTGATAATCTATTAATTGAATGTTAATTTTAGTTTAAAAAATTTGATATTATTTTGCGAGCGCCGGATAAGGGAGCGCGCCGGTTAACAGAACTACTGTTTATATATATATATATAGTACTCTCTTATGTATCTTTATAGGGTGGAAAAGAAAAGTAATAGGGTTTAGTGCCTAAATTAATAAGTTAAATTATAGATAAAAAGTCGTCGGTGAATTACTGGCAATGTATTTCCTCAGAAAGAATTGATTAATCAACTTCTAGCTCTCCCACAAAAACTAATCAACCGTTTGGACTCAAACTCAATAGTTGCCTTGCATAGGGTTTTTATGAATCCTTATACTAAATTTTGTGTCGATACATTCTTTACATCGGCAGTTATTAGGGCTTTTGTGTAGAGCCCCCTCTGATCCCAAATCAATAGGTGTCGTCCTTATGGGGTTCTGCATGCATATATAAAATTTCGTGTCGAAACATTCATTCTATCAGGAATTATAATGTTCGTAGACATGTTTTTTTTTTTTTTCATTTTTGGAAACAGAAAATATGAAATTTCAGAGAAAATTCAACATCGAATTTCTGACCGATTACATAACTTCCCCTAAACTGAAATGTATTCAATCCTGCTACTGGATAATTTCTCTTCACTTATTATGACGTTGCCATTTTTCGCTTGTTGTTTACAGTTGTAATTAATAAATAAATAGTTAAAAAATATTCCCTCCAAATGTGAGCTGTGTTGTCCCTAAAACAAGAAGAGACTGTATTTAGTCAGAAAACGTTACAGTTTGCCTGTTACGGAGGAGACACTCTACCTTTCTGCCAGTGTCCCGATTTAATGAGTCGTCCACTATATTCTCCAGTTCGCTTGAATCCTGCAACCTCCCCTCTCTCCCCACCACTCCTGCTCATGTCGGCCTGTCCCGAGGCTCACGTCGGGGTGGGAGAACTGGTGGGAGGTGCCAACCCGTCCGCTTGAAAGGCGCTAGTTTTGTCCGGGCCGTGCTCTGGTGTTCCTCGAGATTGTTAAGTTTTGGTTTTCCTGGGGGTGCTGGTCTTGTTCGTTCGCTTTTCTTGCCTCCTCCACAGGGTGTCTTCTTCCTGCGTCACCACGACGCCCATCCACGAAGGACCCTATCCAAGACGGAGGGGGGACCTCCTCTCCCCGTGTTGTTCCCTACCCCTTCCCCTCTCTCTCACCCACTCCATTGGTAAGTAAATAGTACTTATTTTGTCTAAAAATAAATAAATACCCCCCTCTCTAGTGTAAATTTGAGACTCGTCAAAGTTTGAGGCTCACTGTGTGTCATACTTTTGGTGTTGTCATGGGACGGAAAATACGAAAGGTTACAAGTGATCATTGGATACTGGTCTATTATCATATCTGTTAGGGACGAAAATTGTTAAGCTTACTCTGGGAAATACAGGACTCGAAACCTTGATGTCCAACGTGATCACTTGGAAATGTCATGGGAAATTAAGAAAGGAATCAGGGGATTTCTTCAGTCGGTATCTGTAAGGAATACTGTCAAGCCCTTGGTGTTGTCAAGTAGATAGTCTGGCATATTGCGGTCCATTCGGCATGGGGATTGGTCAGTCTTACATAATCAACTAAGAGATTTGTTTTCCGCTGGGGTATACTGTAGTAATTTGGAATTGTCATCGAACGGAAAATGCTTATTAGTCTACTGTGTTCACTAATTCTGTATGCTTGATACACAATATATAGTCCACAGATTAGGCTATGGAGAAACTTGATGTTTCTATTGCGTTGACTGAAGCTATGATGGGACGGAAAATGAGACCTGCCGGTTAGGCTTTGTATAGAGTATTCTTCTATTGCTTTAGAAGCGAGATTGAATAAGTTTCTATTGCTTTAACCTGAATGAACCATGGATGCTACTTAAACCCATTTCTGTGTGTTGAGACATACACTTGACAGTTCAGATATCACAAATTGTGTTAAAGACTTATCGTTCCCTGGAATTAACTTTGAATTGTGATGGGACTGAAAGTGTGAATAGAATTTGTAGGTTTGTGCTTTACTGTGGTAATCTGAAGTTACTCTTCTGAATCGCCTTTGAAATACTCGTGCGTTAGTTGCGAAATTAGATTGAATCAAGGAAAGATATTTAATTACTGGTCCATTATGTTAATGTGAAGACTAGGAGTTGCGGTTGGAATAAGTGTTTTTTTTTTGGTGCGGTAGTTTGGAATTTTTCTTTCTATAAAAACTTCTGTATGGGACTATATATCCAAAGAACGCAGGTTAGCCTTTGTAATATTGGAGTATGACTGAGTTTTGGTAGGACGGGAACAGCGGATGCGATCAACTGAATATATTTTGTATATGCTGATCAATTGAATATATTTTGTATATGCTGATCATCTGAATATATTTTGTATATGCTGATCAACTGAATATATTTTGTATATGCTGATCAACTGAATATATTTTGTATATGCTGATCAACTGAATATATTTTGTATATGCTGATCAACTGAATATATTTTGTATATGCTGATCAACTGAATATATTTTGTATATGCTGATCATCTGAATATATTTTGTATATGCTGATCAACTGAATATATTTTGTATATGCTGATCATCTGAATATATTTTGTATATGCTGATCAACTGAATATATTTTGTATATGCTGATCAACTGAATATATTTTGTATATGCTGATCAACTGAATATATTTTGTATATGCTGATCAACTGAATATATTTTGTATATGCTGATCAACTGAATATATTTTGTATATGCTGATCATCTGAATATATTTTGTATATGCTGATCAACTGAATATATTTTGTATATGCTGATCATCTGAATATATTTTGTATATGCTGATCAACTGAATATATTTTGTATATGCTGATCAACTGAATATATTTTGTATATGCTGATCAACTGAATATATTTTGTATATGCTGATCAACTGAATATATTTTGTATATGCTGATCAACTGAATATATTTTGTATATGCTGATCATCTGAATATATTTTGTATATGCTGATCAACTGAATATATTTTGTATATGCTGATCAACTGAATATATTTTGTATATGCTGATCAACTGAATATATTTTGTATATGCTGATCAACTGAGTTCATTGGAGCTTTGCTGGGGCAGACTTTCCACTAACAAATTATTGGTCTAATGCGTAATTACATTGATGAAGTGGTATTTATTGGATTAGTTAATACTCTATAATCAAGAAATAATTTTTTAAGATATGTTTTAGATATTTCTTTACTATTGTTATTATCATTTTAACTGCTTTTATAAAAAAATATTCTGTCTATTATACATGTACACATTAAGCCATCGAATGTCTACTTTCCGCATTTGCAATCTTATGTCAAATAAAATTAGTCTTCATTAACCTCTTGTTAACTAAATAATCTCTATTTATAAATTCTTATGTCAGCTAAATAAGTAAAGTTAATATTTATACAATTTTATGTTAACTAAAGTTAGTCTTCATTAACTCCTCTTGTCAACTAAATAAACTCATATTCCAGCTAAATAAAGTTAGTCTTTATAAACTCCTATGTCAACTAAATAGGTTAAGTTAATATTTATAGAATTTTATGTCATCGGAACAAACATACAATAAACTCTTACACCTACTAAATAACTCTTAAGTAAACAAAATAATAAAAATAAGTTACCGTTTTTCCAAGTCAAAATTAATAGTTGATAAATGGAAACAATTCCTCTTTTTGGAAAATGCTAAAGTTTCTAGGAATTGTTAAATCAAAATCTTTATAATTTCAATAAAATGATGTGGTGCTTATTTTAAAATTAAAATAATGGCAATATTCTGAAATCTTCTTGATTTTTACTATCCCATTTTATCAAAACTGATTCACGTACACCACATAAATTTGACACTGTGAATCACAATTTTATATTTATTATTATTTGAACAAATGTAATTATTCATGTAGTGGCTGAAATTTAAAAAAAATATTATTGTTTCTAATCATTATTGGTATAACTCTCTAATCTTTATTTTACTTAATAATATAAAATATTCGTTTCATTTATTATTATTCAAAAATTGTATACAAAATATTACCTGTTTTGCAAAATGATGAGTTGCAAAACTGTAAATTTTTATTTTTAGAAAGAAAAACTTATGATCTCAAGTAAAACGAAGATATTGGCACTCAGAGAAATTTATTTATTTAAAATTTTAAGAAATATCGGCATTATGCCATTTTTATATATTATTTTATGGAACATCTGACAGCGAAAAAATACTATATAGTTATTGCAAATTTTTCCTAACCAAAAAATGATAAAAAATTAATTCATTCAAATTTTAGGGTCCATAATGTAACCTACTATAGTAATGATTTTAGTAGTATGTATTCTTGATATATTAAAAAAAAAATATTATATTTTTGTTTCTGAATCTTAGCCTGTTGTATTTTTATACTATATATATATATCTCACGCAACAGTCTCCCATCTAAATTGTATTCCTATCATTTGGTCCCCGTGCCTTTTCTTCTGCTCCTTCGCTGGCAGTGCACTGCAGTCGCTTCGGCCTCTCGGGTCGGCTACTCTTCATCTATCTCTTCCTCCATCTCCTCTCACTAATAACCTTCCCCGGTCTCCTCCCTAGCGAGTCTGTTGCCATGCTGTTTCCAATCCCTCTTCTTAGGCCGAACTAGAGGATCGTAAGGTCATTTCGTAGAGTGTACAAGTGAAGGATATTTTTCTAAATAATTTTGAATGTACGTAAATTTTGAATCTAATGATCGTATTTTTCTGTACTTACTTGCTTCCATTTTTCTCTCGTTGCCACTGTTGTATTCCTACACTATGTATGTAGGCACTATGCTATGTAAGAAACAAACTCATGTAACGCAGTAACAATTTTCTAGTTATATAATAATAATTTAATAATAAAACTAAAAATTAAACTTGACTGCATTTTCATTTTTGCCACTCCTTCAAGTCTTCTTAGATCTTTGAAGTGCATATTAATGAACACTTCATGACCTTATGAACTGTTTGTAATATGAGCTTATGGGACTGGTTTTAATTCCCGAGAACGGTAAATCACGGGTAATGTACTTTCCCAGTGCGAATTTTTTTTGATAAATTAAGCTTACGCTCTTCCTTCAACCCTCCATTTCTTTTAACTGATTTGACTGAAATTCAATAAATGTCTTACTTATGGGCTTCTTAATTCACACATAAAATTTCGTGACGATGATTGTATTACTAGTTATTAGGGTTTTGGTGTGCCTCCTTCCCTTTGGCCAATTTGGCTGAAATTCGATAGTATTTCTTACTCTGAGAATTCTGGATTCACATTTCAAATTTTTTCTGTATATATTTTTATTCTATCGGGAGTTGCTTTGGTCACAGGCACAAATGTAATTTTTTATTTATTTTTGTATTTAAAGGATCGGAAAACATGAAATACCTGTGCAAATAGATCAAATTTTATACACTACTTCCCCCTGTATATGAGATACAGCTGGAAACAATTATAAAAACTAAAAATACAATTTTTGTTATTATTTTAAGAAACCTATTTTTGGCGTTTATTACTTATGATATGGCGAATACAGTTGGTACTTAACACCTTCACTATGTCCTACGTTTCTTTAGACCTATGGTCCCCATTAAAAATAAATAAGAAAATGAAAATAGCAAAAAATTGAGTAACAAGCGTGTTATGCCCGTGTTAATGGGTTGAGAATGGAAAACCATAAAAATCTAATGACATAATGTCGTTTTCTCATGGGTTAAGACTCGTACAAGTGACAATATATATATTTTAATAGTCTAATTATGTTTTTTTTTTTTTACTTCTCCAGCCATACGTAGTATAGGAGAAGTTATGTAATCGGCCAGAAATTCGATGCTGAGTTAAGAGCAGAATTTCATGTTTTCCGACCCCCCTGATTCCATGAATGAAACAAAAAATATGCCATGTCTGTTTGTCATGTGGTAATGATAATTATGTTAATCGTAATTGTTAAGGTTTTAAGTGTTAAGCGTTAAACTTAAATAAATGATAAATAAATAAAAAATATAATTGAATAAATAACAATGAAATAATAATCATTAAATAAATAAAAAAATAATAAATAATAATAATTATAATAAACAATAAGAATTAGGTACCACATTTCCTATAGAAATTTGATCTCTTTTCTTTTGCTAAATTTTGATTTCTACAGTAGTTTTTCGAATAGGGCTCTAAAAAAGTATCAAAAGTTCAAGACGTGCAATTTTGAAGAAAGTGCACGTATATTTTAAAAAAATTTCAATTAAACTTTTCATTTGGATTTCTAAAGAGTTGTCATATTGTCTTATAAATTTTGCAAAAATATAAAATCTAATCCAAAGGTTTTCAAATAATCTTACTGGGCCAACAGGGAAAATGAATAGAATAGAATTTCCGAGAACAAATATTGGGTTTATTTTCTTAAATCTACATTATTAAAATTAAAAACTAAACATTGAAACAAACAAAAATTGAAAGAAAAAAATCTTAAAAACTAAATTCTTAACACTAATTCAATCTTTTTGTTTTATATTTTGGGCCATTCTCTAAAATTAAGTTATATCTTTCTGGGCATATATCCTGTACATATAAACAAATAAAAGTACCTTCTTTTTGGATCGATTTCACCGTCAATTCTCTTCTATTTAGTTCATTACAACATAAGCCTAGAACACCACTCTACATTTCCACTCAGACCGTCGCCATAGCACCTAGGCCTCCACTCTCTCTACTCACACTAAAAAAAAAACAGCTCATGGCCGTGTTTTGTTTTTTTCCTCAATTGTTTTAAAAGAAATTTGCTTTTTATATAAAAAATAAATATAATTAATTTTTTAATGTTTAAAATTTGATCATTTTAATGTGTATTGTTTTTATACATCACAGTCAGTGAACACGTTAACTTCAGGTCGACACCTACGGATAATTTATAGGGAATATTAGAGGGGGCTTAACTCAAAATCCTACTATCTGCTGATGTAATAAATGAACCGTTGTAAATTTTACACGAGGATGAAGTAATCACTGAAGAGGGCGCCGGTAGCTCAGAGGTAGCATAGTTGTTGTGTAGTATGTTCAAGATCTCGGGTTCAAATATTGAGTATGCCGTCCCTCGGTACCTTTGAATGGCTGCCCTGAGGGAAAATAACATTGAATACTTAGGTCCCTAGGTGTACACATCACTTCACCCAGTGCTGTAAGCAGTAAGAATAAAACATCTAATTTTTTTTACATTTTTATAATAACTTTTAGGATGTAATTTTCATTTAATTTACAATAATATTTTTTTCAGTAGCTATATTTTTGAGATTTTTACAACCTAACAAAATAAACTTTTTGGAAAGATCTCCCGTCGTCAGTTAAATGTATGTGCTGTATCTTAATGTAAACATCTAGACTATGTGATTATCAAAGATGTCAATTATAAAATATGTCTCCAAAAATCCTTTTTAAATAAGGATACAGCAAAATAAATTTAAGGTACTGATCATGAGGTTCCTCCCGAAATTTTATATCTGCTAAATTGTAAAAACCAAAAAAACTAAATGGAAGAATAACATACATAGCTGCTGAAAAATATATTATTGTAATTCCTATTATGTGAGACATTGTTAATGTTATGAAACAAAATATTAAATTCTTGTTCATATATTTTATTCGAGTATTGGCCCCTCTGGAATCCTGAAGGTCAATTTGATTTTCTTTTATCATGCGGATAAATGAGAAGCTCATCCGGATAATGAATGTTCACGAAAATTTGCTCATCGGTCATGGTGCTAAGCTCTTATCTAAGAAAATTATAAAATAAAAATCCTTACTTCTAAAAAAAACCTTAACAACAATTAAATCTTAAATAAAAATAACAAAAGTAATTAAAAAAGGGACAACAAAATCAATATAATACATTTATTTAATTTTAACAATCTCTTGTATTATCTGTGATGTATAAAAATAATACACACATTAAATTATTAATAATATTAAAAAAATTAATTATATTATTTTTACATAAAAAGCAAATTTCTTTTAAAACAAATGAGTAAAAAAACAAAACACGGCCATCCGCTGTTTTTTTAGTGAGTGTAGAGAGAGTCGAGGCCTGGTTGAGAGGAGTCGGTCTGAGTGAAACAGGAGAGTGTGGTGTTCACTTCTTATTCACTTCTGTTTACTTTTATTTATTTATATGTACAGGATATATGCCCAGAAATATATAACTTAATTTTTAAAAAATGGCCAAAATATTAAACAAAAAGATTGAATTAGTGTTAAGAATTTAGTTTTTAACAGTTTTTCTTTTGATTTTTGTTTGTTTCAATGTTTAGTTTTTTTATTTTATAATGTAGATGATTTAAGAAAATAAACCCGTGATTTAAGAAATAAAACAAATACTGTATTTGTTAAGTCGTGGCTGAAGATGGTAGCAATACCGAAAGTACTCCCATATTATATATTATTTGTGAAATAGACAATATTTTTTTAAAAACATACGTTTTCTTTATTTTTATCAAGTGTTTCACAATATCTCTGCAAAAATGTTAAATATCAATTCTCATTTTGTTAAATACACAAACATTATTTCACGAATATCACATATACCTAAATTAGTTTTTCTTGTTAAAATTTAATAATTTCATCTTCAATTTTAGTTTTATCAGTATTATTGAAAAAAATGTGTTGCTATGCGTTACAATTTAAACATTACTTAGAAATATTTCTTAAGGAAATTTATTGTTTCTTTGAGGCGCTATAACTTTGTTCGTATTCGTCCTATCACAAATCTGAGGATAATTCTTGGAAATTTAATAAGGAACATTTTTGTGAGATAAAGAACAAGGACTATTTTCGCGTAAGTCAAGCAAATGTCTAAAAAAAAATAGGTTTCAGAACATTTAGGACGGTGTTTAACGTCTTATCTCGCAAACCGAGCGAATTACGATTAATAAAAATTGTATTGCATATAAAATATGTCGTTTAGTATTCTCTATTATGTTCATTTTTGTTTAGATCATAAATATAAAAGGTATCTTGTAGAATGTACTGAGGCCCCGGAGTAAAGTGATCTTTTTCGTCCGAAATTAGCACATGTGAAATCTTCTTTTCAAATTTCAAGTTCATTTCGAGAAATAAGTCTGTTTTATTTTATTAAAAGTTCCCACAATATGTCCGCGTTTCTCAACTTAGAAACTGAGTACAATGTGTTACTATCTTTCTCCGGGACTAGCCATGGATGCCCAGAACAAGATGGCAACCTGTAGATAGCCGTGACTAAAGACTAAAAGAAGAGGAGTGTGACAACACAAGGACAGTTGTCATTGTGGTGCCGCATTGCGGAAGGCACCAGTACCAGTCAGCCTCCATACTATAGACATTCTCGTACCTCAGTTACTTATTCATTTTACTCAATTCTGTATCAACCAGGAATAAATTGAAAAATATTAAATTTTTTTATTTTTTTTTATACATTTAGTATAATCGTGCAGAAATCTGAGATTGAATTTTCAACGATTGTAGCTATGAACTTGAAATTAGAAATGAAGATGTCACATGGGCTAGGGTTTATAGAAATCATGATTTAAAAAAAAAATAGATTTTTTTGATTTAAATCCGATTTAAATCAACTGAAAACTTAACTAAAATTAACAAAACAGACCACAATTTTAAAAAACAAAAAAATAACAAAACGAACACTTTGGGCTATCTTCTCACCCCAAAATACTTTGAAGAGGCTAAAAACACGTTAACGCCGTCAGAAAAAGAAATGTTTTCGACTTTCTGAAAGACAAGCATGGTGACATCGGTGTTGGATTGATCGCTAAAATAATTCAGTATGAACTGGAAACCGCCCCATTCACAGGTGCACTGATGGAACCAGCTATCAGGCAATCGTTGACTGCTGTCCAGTGGTGGAAGTCGATTCAGGAGATGAAAAAAATCTTCACTCCAGAAGAGGAATTAATCATCATGCAACACTTGACCGCTGTTGCATCTTCAGCTCCCACTGAACGTGTTTTCTCGACTTTCGGACTAGTTCATTCCAAACTGAGGAATCGCTTAGGAGTAGAGAAGGCTAGCACACTGGTGTTTCTGTACAAACATTTAAACTCCTAAAGATATTGCTTGGTCTATTGTTCGAATATATCTTATGTTGGCCATTTGGAGATATATCGTTTCGAATCAAAATATATTAATGTGATTACGAACATTACACTATGTAAAAATTTTCATTGATCTCAGCGAATTTATTATATATGCTAACCATTTTGAGTTGTATCTTTTCGAATTAAACTAATTTAATATATATGCTAACCATTTTGAGTTGTATCTTTTCGAATTAAACTAATTTAATATATATGCTAACCATTTTGAGTTGTATCTTTTCGAATTAAACTAATTTAATATATATGCTAACCATTTTGAGTTGTATCTTTTCGAATTAAACTAATTTAATATATATGCTAACCATTTTGAGTTGTATCTTTTCGAATTAAACTAATTTAATATATATGCTAACCATTTTGAGTTGTATCTTTTCGAATTAAACTAATTTAATATATATGCTAACCATTTTGAGTTGTATCTTTTCGAATTAAACTAATTTAATATATATGCTAACCATTTTGAGTTGTATCTTTTCGAATTAAACTAATTTAATATATATGCTAACCATTTTGAGTTGTATCTTTTCGAATTAAACTAATTTAATATATATGCTAACCATTTTGAGTTGTATCTTTTCGAATTAAACTAATTTAATATATATGCTAACCATTTTGAGTTGTATCTTTTCGAATTAAACTAATTTAATATATATGCTAACCATTTTGAGTTGTATCTTTTCGAATTAAACTAATTTAATATATATGCTAACCATTTTGAGTTGTATCTTTTCGAATTAAACTAATTTAATATATATGCTAACCATTTTGAGTTGTATCTTTTCGAATTAAACTAATTTAATATATATGCTAACCATTTTGAGTTGTATCTTTTCGAATTAAACTAATTTAATATATATGCTAACCATTTTGAGTTGTATCTTTTCGAATTAAACTAATTTAATATATATGCTAACCATTTTGAGTTGTATCTTTTCGAATTAAACTAATTTAATATATATGCTAACCATTTTGAGTTGTATCTTTTCGAATTAAACTAATTTAATATATATGCTAACCATTTTGAGTTGTATCTTTTCGAATTAAACTAATTTAATATATATGCTAACCATTTTGAGTTGTATCTTTTCGAATTAAACTAATTTAATATATATGCTAACCATTTTGAGTTGTATCTTTTCGAATTAAACTAATTTAATATATATGCTAACCATTTTGAGTTGTATCTTTTCGAATTAAACTAATTTAATATATATGCTAACCATTTTGAGTTGTATCTTTTCGAATTAAACTAATTTAATATATATGCTAACCATTTTGAGTTGTATCTTTTCGAATTAAACTAATTTAATATATATGCTAACCATTTTGAGTTGTATCTTTTCGAATTAAACTAATTTAATATATATGCTAACCATTTTGAGTTGTATCTTTTCGAATTAAACTAATTTAATATATATGCTAACCATTTTGAGTTGTATCTTTTCGAATTAAACTAATTTAATATATATGCTAACCATTTTGAGTTGTATCTTTTCGAATTAAACTAATTTAATATATATGCTAACCATTTTGAGTTGTATCTTTTCGAATTAAACTAATTTAATATATATGCTAACCATTTTGAGTTGTATCTTTTCGAATTAAACTAATTTAATATATATGCTAACCATTTTGAGTTGTATCTTTTCGAATTAAACTATTTTAATCTGACGAGTTTTTGTCTTTTTTCAAATAATTACGCTTTGACGTAATCATTTGGTGGTTTGCTTGACAGATTTTCATAAATTATGTTTCAATAGTTTGCAAACTGCGGTCAGTTTTGTGCGTTTTGTTATTTTTTGTTTTTGTTTTTTTATATTTGCAAAATTTTAATCACTTATTTATTTATTTTAATGTTTTTGATTTAAATCACGAATTAAAAAAAAAAATCATTTGATTTAAATCGCGATTTAAATCGTTGATTTTAATCAGTTGATTTTAATAATCGACACCCTAACATGGGCTAACTTAGATCTGATTAAAAATAAAGAAAATACTAATAATTTTCTTTATTTTGATATTTTGATAGCTTGCTACCATACTAGTATATAAATATATATTATCGGGCGCGGATCTAGGTTTTCGCTCGAGGGGGGGGGGGGGGGGGGGGGCAATTTTTATGAGAGTTACCTATCTTCCAGGAAATTCGATCTGATTTTGTGATTTGTGTTTGTGAAACCAAAAATTGGGTAAACATTTAGTTAAATATCCATCACATTCTACTTGCATTTGAATAACGCAATTTTTGTCTACCTTATAAAATTAATATAATAAAAAATACAGGTCATGGTATATTTTCTTTATTTCTTATAGAGGATACAACAATATAAAACATAAATACGAAGTGTATATACTTTGGTATACAAGTCTTTGGTATAGAATACAAGTTTCAGTGCAATTTAAATTGATTGATCAAAGTTATTACATTAGATATTGAATTACAGTGATCACTTTTCCGATGATTGTTACTGCTATTGTTATACAGAAAAATATATTTTTTATAATAGACATTTTTTCTTTTTGTAGAATAATTAAGAAATTTTATTCGTGAATCAAGTAAATTTTACTGTGCAGATAGTAAAATTTACGGTTAATATTTTTTTTCCTATCCATATTGTAAAAAGTACGAGTTGGTTCCTTGTAATAAGTCTATATTTGACTCTCTCCCATCGCTCCGTCATTTTTACAATGATTTTCAGCGTATTTTTGCTATACGGGTCTTTCCGCGTGTTATCGGTTTAATTAGGGATAAGTTTATAACGATTCTTGAAAACAGTAAGAAGTTCGCTCGAGGCTCAGGTGGGCTCTCATGGCACCCATCCCCTTGGTATCCGCGTCTGTATATTATATATATATTTTGTGAAATTTTATATTTATGACCTAATCAGAATGCCTAATAACTGCCGATATAATGAATTTAGTATGAGGAATCAGAAGTCCATATGTAAGTCAACTATAGATTTTTAGTTCAAATGATAGATTTGGTTTTGGAGGGAGAGCGCAAACCTTTTTGATTAATTCGTGCTGGGGAAGTACATTGCCGGTGATTAACCGACGATCTTTTTAAATTATTTTCTGGATTATGGTGTCGTACTTATCATGGAATGTACTTTTTGTTTATAATTTCCTAACATAAAGCAACATTCTCAGTCATCAACTGCGGAGTTAAGTTCTTTTGTACTTCTTTGCTTACAATTTAATTTCCTGTCATACCCCAAAATGTCCAGTCGTATTTCATTAACAGTGCATTTACAGACTCATGTCTTTATTTAATTTTTTCTTAGAATTCAATTTCCTCTCAGACCTCTAAGTTCTTAGAAGTATCATAAGCGGTGCCTTTGTGAACCCATATTCTCTGAATATTCTCTCACAAATTCATCTCCTCCATCCTTTCCGTCATTTTGACGGATGCTCCACATTTTTGCTGTTTTTGCCTAATCTTTTTTGCCGTTTCAGGTCGGGGAGGTGGTGGTGGCCTCGTATCGACGACCGCAATGATCATCGTCTGTGCCGCCTGTGAGAAACCCATCCTGGACAAGTTTCTATTGAACGTACTCGATCGAACCTGGCACGCTGAGTGTGTCCGTTGTTTCGATTGTCACTCCAACCTCACCGACAAGTGTTTCTCCAGGGAGGGCAAACTTTTCTGTCGCAACGATTTCTTCAGGTACCTGACTAAAACTAGACCTTTAAAATTCTATTTTAGAACCATAACCATTGTTGACCACTTCCTGTGGATGGCTTAACCACTAAAAAACGCCCGTTTGGGGAGACTCCGACCATTTTTCCAGTCGATCTTGATCACTTAAAACGCCCGTGTGCTAAGTTAACCACCGCCGTTCACCTTTTGGGGTTGATCTCAAACACTAAGAACAGACAACAAAACGATGAAGAAGTCGACAAAAAGTGGACAGTAGTGGTTGAGGCGCCGACAGCTCAGAGGTAGCGTGCTAGCCTACTGAGCTCAAGATAACGGGTTCGAAACCCGGCCGAGGCCCTTAGGTTTTTTTATCTGGGAGGAGTAAAAACCTTAAGCACGTTTTAAGCCTGGAATCTTAAGCGATGGTCCCGAGCCTGTACGATGTCAAGTACTCGTTGAAGACCCCTACCCTAAGTGAATAAACCTGGGTCGGCAACAGGATTCCCACGGTAGAATCGAATTCACCTCCACCAAAGCAACGAAAAAGCGTTTGGTAGTAGGCGATATGACCTCGTAGATAAGTATCTAGTAGTGGTTAGGGCATTCCTTCCCTGGTTTTCTTAGTGGTTAAGGTAATCACAGAAAGTGATATGTTGTGGTTAAGTCCTTCCCAATAGGGGATCAACTGAAAAAGTGGTCGGCAGACCTTAACCACTAAAAACGCAGAATTCTACACTTCATAATTTCTGAGACTGCTCATATTTCTTATATTATTTAAAATTAATTATAAATTTCTACTTCTTTCATTCATTACATTTATTTTTATGTTATTATTTTAGTGCTGTTTTCCCGTTCTGTTCAAATGCTGAGGTATTATATTTTTTTCTCCTGAATGTATTTCGAAATGTATTTATTCAATATATTTAATTATGCATATATTAAACGCATTCATATCGTGTAAAATAACATTGCCATACAATGTTACATGCTAAAATGATCTTATCTCTACATTTTGTGATACATAAATTAGACACAAACACGCTCAACTATTAGCAAACGTAATTAAAATAACAAATATGTTTATGATTAAAAAACATGGCGAAAAAAAAAAATATATATACTAAGAACATTAATGCAAAAACAACCAAAATTGGCACAGAAATCCTGGTATAGACATTTCGAATTCCCTATTAACCCGAAAAGCCTAGATTCGAATCTCAACCTCGGCAGTAATGTAACTTCTTAATTTATATTTCTACCGACAGCCAATGGATGTTCAGAATAGGATGGCTACCTGTAGATAGCTCGTCGCTAATATCAGCAGCAGTAGATATGATATTATTATTACATATCATTATTACTTTAGAATCTATTCACTGCTTTAGTTTGGAAGAAAAACCATTCTTGACTTGAAAATAATTAATGAAATCAATCTAATATTTTATAACTTATTTATATAATTTATATATTTATATATATTATATTTATATAATATTTAATCCATTTTATTTTTTGTTTTTATTTATTTTGACTTTCGGATCATATTTTTTAGACCGAGAGCCTAGTGATTTTTCTACTGTACATTGGACCTAGAACAGTAGCAAAAAAAAATTGTTTAAAAATATATTTCAAGATATTATTTTATCTAAACCAATTTTGCATATAAAATACCTTTTAAAATAGTCAGGTCACTTATTGAATGGTTCCATAGGTGAAGTGCGTTGATGTATCAATACACATTTAATAATTATATTGCTGAAATATATAGCTCAAGAAAATTCGACTATTACTTAGGTACTTGGTTTAGAATTTTGTTCATCAGAGAAATATTGAATATATTATGGGTGTAGTTATTACATGATTGTAGTTATAAATACAAAACGCCAATAAATATAGGTAGGAGTGCGAAAAGGGATAAGATCATAAAAAAAAATACAAAAACATGTAAAATACGAGTAAAACACATGAAAAAATAAAATATTTGTGTTTCTTAGACTTCTTTGGTATGATTGTTGGTTTCTTCTTTCGGTATTTCTTCTAGAGGTGTCCAACTTGGTTTGACAATATTTCGGGACACTTCCTCGTCCCTTCTTCGGGTTACAATATATCTTACATCTAGTAGAGAGGCGTTATGAGCAAATCGATCCAAGCTCCTTTACCGGCACCTACTTGAAGGTCGATTATCATTATTAACGAAGGTAAATTTATTTAAAGACTATGTATCCGTATTCTTTTCATATTTTTTTAAAAATAAACATTATACTTGTAAAGATGTAAACTCTCCTGCTCCCTAGTGACGGCGCTAGAAACCCCTAGTGATTCCTGCGCTTTAGTGATAACTGTAAGAAGAGGTTATAGTTTGTTTAAAAGTATATTGAATAATGTATTAATTTAGTTTTTAATTCTTTGATTCTTCTTATTAAAAAAAAACTCATCTGATGTCTCTGCAGCAACACCTATCTGTACTATTGTAACCAATTGTTCTAAAGGTAGATTTTTAAAACATAGATTATCTCCTTCATCAAAATATTCTCTTTTCAAGTCATTGTCTATCTTAATACTAACCTTCCTATAACCATTGATTGATTTTATAGCTGTAATAACACTTTTAATAATAGATTTAGAGTACAGTACCTTGTGTTCTCTCAGATCTTGATATTCCTCAGGAAATCCATACCATATCATTTTATCCTCTGATACATCCCCGCCGGAACGGCGGAGCGGGAAGCGCGATCGCCTAGGGCGCCTCGATGTTAGGGGCACAAGAGTTGTTGACTCTTTGACCTTGATTGAAAGAATTGAAAAAAAAACTAATACTTGCGACTTATTCACGAACTTGTGGATTGCGTTACGCATAATTTTAGCGATTCCAGTATCAGTAGCCAGTTGCGAAAGGAGTTTTAGCAAATTGAAATTAATAAAAACATACTTAAGATCAACTATGACCCAAGAAAGACTCCATGCTCTTGCTGTTCTTGCAATAGAGAACGAACTGGCCAAGAACATAAATTTGAAGGATGTAATTGAAGAATTTGCTAATGCTAAAGCCCTAAAAATACAATTGAATTTTACCAAAAATTGATACAATTTGATGTCTTTCAATAATTTTTTCAGATATATTATGATAATATATGTTGTTTTTATATATACCTAGTATATATATATATATTTTTTTTCTTTTTTTATAATAAATTTAAATATTAAAAAAATTATCTCTCCGTACAAGAGGGCGCAAGGCAGATTTTCACCTAGGGCACTGATATATGTTGCGGCGGGGTTGCTCTGATACACCCACTAATTCAAACAATCCTTCACTTCTCTCGACATTATGTACAAACATTTTAGATTCTTCGTTCTTAGCCATTTTATAAATTTTTATTTTTTTATTGTCTAAATGCTGATGTAATTTAATTTGTAAGTTTGTTTAAAAGATTTTATTATTCAAAGAATAATTAAATTACAAATCAACAAACTAAACAAATTAATACAACATTATTCAATATACTTTTAAACAAACTATAACCTCTTCTTACAGCTGTCACTAAAGCGCAAGAATCACTAGCGCCGTCATTAGGGAGCAGGAGAGTTTACATCTTTACATACTTATACTTTGAAATATGAGTTACACTTTAAACGAAGAGCCGGCTGTGTAAAATGCCCGTGCGGGGCCCTGTTGGCTTCGGGAACCTGAGCCTTCAGCCTCCCTGTAGGTCCGGCACTGCGTACAAGCTGTTAGTGTAAGGCCCTGCTGGAACAAAACTTGAATCAGGAATGATTGTTCATTGGTTTTAAAACTATTTTTTCTCGGTACCACTGGTTCCTGACCTGACTCAGTGCCGGATTAAGCGAATAGGAGGCCCTAGGCCCTTAAAATGTTTGGGGCCCCCCTTTTTTTACAAACTGCAATAAAATGTTTATTTATGCATTTGTATGCATTTAACAATGATTTATATTATTTCTAAGGTATAAACATGAAATAAATTCTATTTTTTGTTAAAGTATATATTCTTTTCAGAACTAAAATTACAAAAACATATTATAAACAATATCAATTTATAATATAAACGTTGATATAAGATTTGTCTTTAAAAATCTTTCTAAACTTGAGGTCGCTAAAATCATTGATGATGTCTTCAAAATCAATTTGACTAAGAACATCTGATTCAATGGACATCAAACTCAGCAGGTCTAATCGTTCTTGATGCATAATGCTTCTTTGCTCGCTTTTGATTCGTTTCAATTTTGAAAAAGAGCGCTCTGCAGAACAATTTGTTATCATGAGCGTTAAAAAAATGCGAAGAGCAATTTCAACGTTTGGGAAAACAGTTGCAAGATTATCTCGAATCAAAATTTCGTAAAGTTCAGAATGACTGAACTGGGGTTTTGATGGAAATTTTGATTTAACATAAGTGTGAATCCATTTTCGATTTTTACGGGGGCCCTTCATCGACGGGGGCCCCAGGCCATGGCCTAGTCCGGCCTATTCGGTGATCCAGCACTGACCTGACTAGAGTCTGGAGACTTGACTCAGGAAGCTGACCGTACCAATCTGTCAGATCTCTCTCCACATAATCCAGTAGAACACCTGGTAAATAAAAAAAAAATCGCCAATGAATCACCGGCAATGTACTTCCTCAGAACGAATTAATTAAGTTTTCGCTCCCCCTCCAAAGTCTTACTGGATTAAAAAGAATATTCGAATTCGTTTGACAAAACACATTTTGAAGTTAACCCACATTGCATTTGACTAAAATAAAGTTCCTAATCATTATCAAAGTAGTTCAATTCGATGCGGCCTCTCACTACCGCACTAAGAGAAGTCTGACTAGGTTGTCCGTCCGTCTGTCTGTATGTCAGACGATCACAAAAAAACAAAACCAAAAAAAAACAAGGTAGCCAACAAAGCTAAACAAAGGATCAGTTTCATCGCTGTCCAAAGCAAGATTTCAACATTCGGGCAGTATAGACTACCAATAACTCAATGAATGATGCGTTTTGACTGTCAAAAAGTCGATGTCGAATTTTTATCGGAATCCCATTTTCTTCAGCCCAGTATGCAAAAATGACTAACCCCAGCTCGAATTATTTGTAATCAACTTAGTTTTCACTCTCCCTCTAAACGTTTTTTATTATTATATATATTATAATATATTTATATTATATTTATTTTTAGTTTTCGTTCATTTTGGCTGAAACTCAATGTGTCTTTCTCAAGGACTTCTCAATCCTCACATAAATTTCGTGTCGATATGATTACATTGACAGTAATTAGCGTTTTTGAGTTGAACCCCTCCCCCTTCTCTTTGGTTGATTTGGCTAAAAATTAATAAATGTCATCGTTATGGGGTTTTGGATCAACATATGAAATTTCACGTCGATACATTCATAACATCAGAAGTTGTGTTCATAGACACACATACATGAATTTTATTTTCGAAGCACGATAGAATAAATACTAAATACATCGAAAAAAATTTTATATCTCGATTCAGAGAATAGGAAAATATAAAATTCCGGTGGTTATATAATTTTTATGGCTATATAATGTTTATGTTTGGTTGACCCTAACCTCCAAAAACGACCCTGGGAAGGACCTTGAAAACAAAAGTCGACGAATCACCGGTAATCTACTTCCCCAGATCGAATTAATGAACTAAGTTGTCGCTCTCTCTCCAAAACCAGTCGACCGTTTCTTCTAATTATAAATTATATCATATATATCATACTAAAGTTTGTGTCGAAACATTCATTATATTAGGAGTTTTTGAGTTGAGTCCCCCTCGCGGAAAATTGATAGGTGTCGATATTTCAAAATATAATTTTTGACTGATTACACAACTTTTACTTTACTTTGTATACCTTTTGAAGGAAAAAGATCCTCAAACTCAAATTCTGACTTATGCACTCTAGAGGAAGATTGGAACAACAGAATGGTTCTCCTTGCCTGAAATATTTATTGAAGCCCCCCTCCACACGGAACAAAAGGCTCTCTATGCCACCATACCCAGCTACTCTAACCACTATTCCACCATTTCCTATTGTTCCCATTCAAGCTACATGTCTTTGTCTCCTAGTTCAGACCGTCTTCCTGGTTCTTCGTCTCACCTTCTATAACTAACCACCTTACACCTATTGACCACAAATGTTTTTTAAATTAATTTACATTTTTTAATATTTTTTTTTTGGCATCAGTTGTATATGGTATATATATATATATACATAAATATAAAGAAAAAAAATATATATATATAAAATGCAATTTATTTGTTAGTTGATGCCAAGTCTGAATAAATTGAATTCGCTCTATTCTTCCTTTAATTTAATTTATTTATTTAAGCAACCAACACTTTGATTATAAGGGCTCCCATAGGTTAATTTAGACAGGAAAAATATGGCGCCGGTAGCTCAGTTGTATGCGTGCTTGCCTTCTGAGCTTAAGATCATGGGTTCGAAACCCGACCGAGGCCCTTCGGATAGGACATTAATCGGTGGTCCCTGTACAATGTGTACTCCTTAAAGACCCCCACCTTAGGTGAATAAAAATTTAGGGTAGGCAAAATTTAGGACTCCTATTGAGTCGGGCTCATGTCCATCATAGTGACGAGAGTGACTCTGGTAGTAGGCGATATGACCTTGTAGTTAAAGCCCGGGCATGAGTCATAATAAAATTAAGAATAAAAAAATTATTCACCAGAACAGGCGGTAGGTATTATGAGAAAATTAAAGTTTACCTGAAAATACAACAAAGAGAAATATGAGTTACATAAATAATAAAAATTCTAAATGATTTATAGTCTACAATGCAAATAAATATTAAATAAAATATTACTAAAAGTGTATTCAGGGCACACTCTTGAGAATTAGCCTACTGGTTATCAGTACAGAAAAACATATGTTGATACCGTAGTATAGTCGTGAATTTTGAAGCACTCATCCTGTTCTTACTTTCCCAACTATGCTTTATACTTGGAAATTTATGCAATTGGTCAACAATTTTAAGTTGAGTACTTACCGGCATTTCATGTTTTCTTAACCTACCGGAATTTCATGTTTTCTTAACCTGAAACAAAAAAAATATTTGAAAATTTTGTAATGTTGCGTGCGTCCATGGACTCGGATAATCAGTCAATATACCGTAACGAAATTTTATATGTGGATCCAGAAACTCATAGGAACGATTGACAACTATTAATTTTCATGTCGGCGGGGCTTAGTGGCAGGATTTTATTCAATACCTGAATATCTCTCGATGTAATGAACACTTTGATACGAAGTTATGCATGAAGTTCATAAGTGAGACACAGTCATCTTCAATTGACTGAGGATATCGACACGAAATTAAATTTCATATGAGGATTGAGAAGTCCCTAAATAAGACACCTATTCATTTTCAGACAAAATGATCGAAGAGGCGTCCAATGTTATAATGGTTTCGTTTGCGGTCTCGCGGTTGTATTTTTTAATTCGGCATTTTGCAATTATACATTTTGCATTTAATAGCAGCTTTTATGCTAGACGATACAATAAATTTGAAAAAAAATGCTTCATATATAATTTATTATGTTATTTTCAGAATGTATCTTACGTCTTTTGATAAATTATTAATGAACTTTTTAAATTAAACATTTCGTAAAATTTATTGTCATGTCGTCCTTGCTACCGATGGTAACAATCAGCAATTGATTAATTCTAAACTTAGATTTATTTGTTGGCTCATTTTGAATTGGGAGGTGAGGTCGCACACCTCCTTCCTAAGGTCCCTCCCATCCAACACACTCTACTTATCACTTTCCAGTAGGAAAATTGTGAGGTAATAGTATAATATCCTCATTGAAGTTATTCACTAGAACTTTCTTACTCTCACTTCGTTGGCGACGTACCCTGAAGATCCTTAGCCGCCCACACCAGCTTACATCGCGATCTGTCGTGCACCACTGATCGCCAGTTTAGTTTTTGGTGTTCCACAGCATCTTTCTTTACCGGTTCAGTTCGTCACATTCGTGATCTTTGAACACTTTCCCAGCATCTTGTTGTTGTCTTCTGTGGTGTTCCGGGTTCTATTCCAACGCCTTCTTGACAGTGCTTCCTTCCTCTTGTTTTAGCGCATGTCCGATCCACTTCCATTTAATGTCGCTCCAGATCTTCCCTATTCTTTCCGCCTCCAATTGATCCTGGGCCTTCCTCGTCTTCGGTGGCCCTGTGGGTTCTACTCCAACGCTTCTTTCCCCTTGCCTTAGCGCGTGTCCGATCCATGTCCATTTGATGCCGCTCCACGTCCATTTGATGCCGCTCCACAACTTCCCCAACCTCTCCGCCTCCAATTGATCCTGGGCCTTCCTCGTCTTCGGTGGCCCTGTGGGTTCTACTCCAACGCTTCTTTACAATGCTTCCTTCCCCTTGCCTTAGCGCGTGTCCGATCTATGTCCATTTGATGCCGCTCCACAACTTCCCCAACCTCTCCGCCTCCAATTGATCCTGAGCCTTTCTATGGGCGCTAATGGCTTAGAGACTTTAGATTAGGCAGTGGCAGTGTAACTCAGTGCCTAGAGAGTGTCATCACTGAGTAATTTCTTCTCTCGACATTTTGACATTGCCATTTTTTCTCTTTTAGCACATTTGCTTGTTTGTAAATAAATAAAAGAAAAAATCCACTGCTTAAAATGGATTTCAGTAAACATTAATTTTTACTGACCCTATTCAAAATATTTGAGCCCAAGTCCGGCAGATAATCGGTCCTTGCTAATAGGGTGCCTTCTTCGGATTTTGCTAAAAATGATCTTTCAGAAGGGAGAGAATAGGCGTGTCCCAGGGCCATAACGTAGATTATATGACAGAGGTTATGGGGCTTCTTCGAAACAGCCGACTTTCTGAAGAACAAAAACTTCTCCTACCCCCATCTCTCTCCCTCTTACGAGAACTCTCGAGCATTCGCTTTTTACTTCCCTCCAGCTGTACGAAGTATAGGAGAAGTTATGTAACCGGTTAGAAATTTGACATACCTATCGATTTTCGGTCAAATAAATGGAAAGGAGGGGTTTCAGCTCAAAAACCCCAATAACTGCCGATGTAATGAATGTATCGACTCAAAAGGTAGTAAGAGGATTCAGCAGTTCCTATATAAGTCAACTACTGATTTTTAGCCACTGGATGTCCCAGATATTATCAGGTCATGGAGACTTTAACTCCAAACTCTTTAGGAGGAAGAACAACCCAAATTTTTCATTTTGGGGCGTCGATATTGCAGAACATGTCCTCGATCGCCCGCTGTATGACCAGGCCATGGTGGAGTAGATTCGCGGGACCGGATCATACCTGGGACTGGATCTGTGATCCGGTGACGGAGACCGGCTACCCAGTGTTCAGCCCACCGATCGCCATCCGTTGGTCGATCCGTGGTCGCCCCAAGCTCGCCATACCTCACTTAAGCACTAATCAGATCTAAAATAATAGTGAGTGGTGGCCCTCTTGGAACATCTATCGGCCATGAGCCTTCACCCATACGAACCGCACTCGAACACCATCTTCCGGAAGAGTAACCACTTGTGATAATACTTCTGTTATAATGTGATTCATTCGGGGATGTAGGTGCGTATTATCCAACGCCAGCAGCCTTCGAGGGACATTGTAATAATACCAATAAAAAAATTTATATGATGTTCCGGAGTAAGATACCTATTAATTTTCAGCGCATTGATGAGAGAATTTGGATAAAAAAAAACTAATTTTCCAGTATGCACCGGACACACGAATAGCTTACGCTTTCCGTACATAAGTTGAACGAAAAATGTTGTGAATTATCTTGTAGGTTATATCTAAACATTATTTATGCTAAATATGAGACGAATTAATTTCCTGTCAGCGTAAAGCGTGTTCCAACTTGACGCTACGCAGTTTTGTAGACATGTTTCTACTTTTTTTTTTTTTTCCGTTGATGTCTGGAGGAAGCCGTCGTGGTAGTTAGAACATAGCCAGAGGACGTCAGAAAATAGCTGGAGACGTCAGAACGTGGCTGAACACTAGATTAAACCGATGTCAGTCTTGTGACGTCTGACGCCGAGACATAGGTACCTTATTATAAAACACAACCTTTTTTTAAATTACTCTAATCTCAGAGAGTTTGAAAGCCTAGGGATTTTTTTTATTGATGTTCCTTTGAAAAAGGGATAGAATAGACTCTTAAAACATAATGCTGCCTGGGCAAACGGACATAGGTTTATGGGTAACGACAAAATGATCGTAAACGGATTTATGTGTATTTACATATTTTTCCCTGAGGTTAAAATGTATTAACTTGACTAATAATTAACTAAAAGATGATTTTAAATAAAAATGTGCAATGAACAGAAAAAAAAATATTTCTTTAGTCAATTAGACAATGGTCATTTGATTTCATGTCTGGTTGGACCATAATCTATCCTATTGTAAGTATGGTTAATATCTGTGTAATTTTTATGCTACATATTATGCTTATGAGGTATTTAAAAAATAATGTATAACAATAAATAAACAACGATTATTCAGAAAAAAAATAACATTAAAAAAATGAAGTAACTAATATTAAAAAAAGTCATCGGTGAATCACCGGCAATGTACTTCCTCAGAACGAATTAATCAATTAACTTTTCGCTCCTCCTCCAAAACCAGTCGACCGTTTGCGCTAATATTCAATAGTTGACTCACATAGGGGCTCCTAAACTCTCATACTAAATTTTGTGTACATAAATTCATTACATCGGCAGTTATTATGGTTTTTGAATTGAGACCCCTCTCCTCAAACCCCCATTCCCTTCAGCCGAAATGGCTGAAATTTGACAGGTTATGTCCTCATTGGGTTTTGACTTTAAATATAAAATTTCATGTTGATTGATACATTCAGTACATCGGCAATTATTGGGGTTTTGAGTTGAGCCCCGCTCTGATCCCCCCTTCCCTCTTGTTGATTCTGCTGAAAATTAATTAAATCGTCATTATGGGATCTCGAATTCACATATGATATTTTGTGTCGATACATTCATTACATCGGCAGTTTTTAGAGTATTTGAATTAAGCCATTCTCTCATTCCCCCTTCTGCTTTCATCGATTTGGCTGAAAAACAATAGGTGTCGTCGTTGGAAGGTTCTGGGTTCACATTAGGGTGGTCCTTAAATTGAAAAAGTTGAAATTTTAAAACGTGCTCCCCCTAGGTCAAAAGAAGTTCCCAAAAAAAAAAATTTTTGGCGCCGAAAAAACGAAAAAACATATTGAATAACCCGTCCCCCATCGAGGTTGAATTTTAAATGGGATTTAACATGGGTTTCAAAGTTTTCTTCAGTCGATCGATTACTGAGCCGTTGATTTGCATCGCTTTAAGGTAGAAAATGGTACTCAGGGGTTTTCGGGGTCGCTGAAGCAGAATATGATGTTAAAAAGTCATTTTAATACATGCCAGCTGTCAAAACACCTGTCATTATCATTTACTTTTTTTCATAATCACGGTTTTTTGAGTATTATCAGTTTCTAAACAAAAATGTCTACTAGTTTCGATTAAAAAAATGTAAGGAAAACATTTTTCGATATTTAATCAATTTCTAAAAATAATTTTCACACTTGACAGCTGTCGACAATGATAATACTGAAAAAACCATGATTATGAAAAAAGTAAATGATAATGGCAGGTTTTTGACAGCTGGCATGTATTAAAATGAGTTTTTAACATCATATTCTGCTTCAGCGACCCCGAAAACCCCTGAGTACCATTTTCTACCTTCATGCGATGGAAATCAACGGCGGCTCAGTAATCGATCGACTGAAGAAAACTTTGAAACCCATGTTAAATCCCATTTAAAATTCAACCTCGATGGGGGACGGGTTATTTAATATGTTTTTTCGGCGCCAAAAATTTTTTTTTGGGAACTACTTTCGACCTAGGGGGAGCACGTTTTAAAATTTCAATTTTTTCACTTTAAGGACCACCCTAGTTCACATATAAAATTTCGTGAAATCAGCAATTGTCATGTTATTTATAGGTATGTCACGGCGAATAAGGTAATTTGTGCAATATTACAGCGCGTTGGTCGAGACTTCAACCGGTCGTCCGGAGCAATGAATATCGGTGACACTTGTTCTGTCCGATTTAAATTATTTTATCTATTTATACACGTTTCCGCAGCTTAAACACTTTTCACTGCTTCCACATTCTCAAGTTATTTTCTGCCGGTTCATTCCTTCGGATAACAGAAGTCTTATCACTGTACGTTGCTCTTCTGGGGTACAGTTTCGAGAGGAGCTGACATTTTAAAATTAACAAAAGAGGTTGTGTTTGTTTTTATTTTTTTTCAAACAGCTGATTGAATTTGTCTCCAAGGTTGCCAACGTGACCCTCAGAAAGTTTCATCTAATAATATTTAGTAGTTTTCCCGCTATTGCAGTTTGTCTCGTTAATTATTGAATGTCCCTTGTAATATATAAAGAGACGATGTTCGTTTATTTGTGTATGTGAAGTAATCTCGAAAACTACTTATCCGATTTGGATACTATTTTCACCGTTGGGGAGCTTATTTCTTTCCATTTAAGGCCCGGCCACACAGAAGGCGGTCTGTCGCGGCGGGAAGCGATATCTGACCGAGGCGGTCAGGCGGTCTAGTTGTACTACGCAATGTTGCATCATCTCTGTCAGACAGAACATTCTGTCTCCCGTCGACGGTCAGTGTTTGTCGCGACGACGAGCGATCCGCTTGCACAAAATCACAGATTTCCCGCGTGACCGCATGTTTCAACTGGTTTTATCCAGTTCGTTGAACACTTTTCAATCTTACCTTTAATTAGATTGTGCAGTAGGGTGGTCGTAAAATGTAAAAAGTTCGATTTTTCAAAGTCCCCATACAAATTCTTGTGTAGTTTGACGAAAAAAAATTTTGTGAATTTTTTCAGATTTTCTTGAATGAATTAACCTGGCCCTGTGGGCGGTCAAAGTTTAACACGTGTTTTAAATGGGGTTTTTGAACATTTACATATTTTTAAGTGTAGGTCTTAGTATTTTTAATATAAAAATCTAAAAATACATGGATTATGGGTTTTCGGGGTCGCTGAAAACGAATTTCATATTAAAAAATTAATAATTCATTAAAATGAATCATCGATTCGAAAAATTTTCGTCAATTTTTGTACGAGTTTTTTGGGAAATGTGACTGTCAAAAAAATTCATTCAAAAAAATCAGAAAAAATTCACAACATTTTTTTTCGTCAAACTACGCAAGAATTTGGATGGGGACTTTGAAAAATCGAACTTTTTACTTTTTACGATCACCCTATTGTGCAGTTCCTCGAAACATTCTTGTGACATACGAAAGTACTTGAAAAACCGTTCTTCATGGGACTCCAGTTCAATACATCAGCGGTGGTATTCTCTCAATTCTTCTCTCTTCTTATTGATCTGATGTACCCAACATCGTATTTTCTTTTTGTTTGCTGTCTTTCGCAAAGCTAATAATAATAGCAAGAGTTCTTCGTGTTGTAAGGAGCTCATAATACACCGAAGGATCACGACCAACTGGACCGACCTCACACAAGATATCGCGTTCTGTGTGGCGTCACAGTATCGCAGACCGCCGCGACGACCGCTGGATCGCTTCCCGCCGCTACAGACCGCCTTCTGTGTGGCCGGGCCTTAAGTCAGAAGGGAACTGAGCAGTGATGGTAAAAGTGAATCAAGTCGAAGGAGTCACTTATTACTGGAAAATTATGAAACTCTGTCATCTTATCTGAAATTTAAAAGCTATTGAAAATATCTATAATGACAATTATTTTTTCACGCACCAAGAAATTTTTAATTGCATAAAAATATTTATGCAAACTATGTAACTGTTTATTAATGATAATTTCTTTTAAATTTCATTTTCTCTAACGGATGATTTTTAATGAATTAAATACGTGACTGAACAATGAGAAGCAATTTTAGTTCAAAGATAATATTTATAAAATTATCTTAATTATTTTTAGGACTGAGGAAAAAAAAAATGTCGACACAACTATCCGAAAATACAAATTTGAGAACCCCTGTCCCCCCCTCCCTTGAACATAATAAATAAGTTCGTGTACATGCTGAAGCTACATAAAATGGTGAATTTCTGTAGTTGTAAAATTCTGGGCTCGCAGGTCAAAATAAAAAAGTTATCACCGGCTATGTACTTCCCCAGCATGAATTAATCAATTAAGTTTTTACTCTCCCTCTAAAATCAATAGTTGACTTACTCATTCTCTGAAAGTCTTATTCCCTTCGGCCGATTTCTCGAAAAATTGGGTTTCGAATTTACGTATAAAATGTGTTGATACTTCGTTAGTTATTATAGTTTTTTGTGTTTATTTTGTTCATTCATTTATTTATTTTATTATTATTATTCCTCTTCTTTCTCTTCACATTTTCTCGGTTTAGATCCTAATTACTAAAATTAATTTTATTTCAATCCTAGTCTGGGCAGCCTTTTTTCTCTTTTTAAATGACCATCATTGTATTATGATTCATCGATTTTAATTTATTTATTTTATTTTATTCATATATACATATATTCGTGAATCCTGCCACCCTCTATGTCCACTTTTTGCTGCTGTCTTAAGGGATCTGCTTGGTCTCAAATGAAAGCTTGAAACCTCTACATTTTATTGTCATATGCCTTCATAGCGATTTTCTCATCATCCGCTGAGCTAAACGCCTCCGAAGCCGACAACTGCACGTTGTAAAATCACAAAATCGTCATTTTAAGTGATATAATCGTCATTTTCAATTCTTTCCAGGATGGAATCGCGTTTTTAGCAAAAAATACACAAAAGTGGTCTCTTGCAAATTTTTCCAAAACGCCTCCGTTTTGACGTACGGAACATCCATTTTCCCAATATTCGAAGCCCGGTAACGCGCATGTATCGACAAATTAGGAAAAATTTTGCAAGAACAAAAAGTGTTTATTTTTGATAGTTCAATACATGAAATTAGGTCCGAACGTAAAAAACGAAGTTTTGAAAATCCAGTTTTTCAAGTATACAGGGGTTTGTCAGCAACCTCTGGCAATACTTCCGGATATGATTCTTCACTACATTTGGAACAAAAAAGTTCTAATAAACCATGGTCCGATTCGTTCACCTTCAAAAGTTATTGTTGATTTCGTAAAAATTTCAATTTTCCTAATTTTTTTCATAAAATCGATAATATCTCAAAACGTTTTTGTCATGGTTCAAATTCAATTACACCATTAGAAACAAAATTAAATTTCCTATAAGGGACAGAAGTTTTATTCAAATTTAATTCAATATAGATTTTTACAGCGACTTTAAGCTCAACTCTTCGCTTTGACTGTTAAAAACTACTTTTGAATGGTGTTTTCTTACAATTTCTTTAAAGGTAGCGTACGGTCCGATTACAGAAAACATATCTGCATTTCACAGCTTTCCAATAAATATAAATATCATGGGGTTTCTTTTTTGTTTTGTCAAAGAAAATGCGAAAGAAATGTAAAAAACAACGAAATGCATAATTGAGAAATGTGAGAAAAATACCCTAATTTTATCATTCCCAATTCCATCGTTTTAACCATAGTGATAAACTATGATTCATGAGAAAAAAATATGAGCTTGTAGTTAAAGCCCGGGCATGAGTCATAATAACTAATAAAAAAAGTTATAAACGTACTAGATAAGCAGTTTCTGTGTGTTCAGACATTTTTCGTTCAGCCCCAACGTTGCAATTCGCGTTATAATCCTGATTTTCAATGTAGAATGGAGACATTTTGTGAAGTGTATAAAGGATGATTTGTCGGAGCTATATATATGACACTTTGTACAAAAAGTGTCCTTGGGAGCGGGCTAATAGATGCCTCGTACCCTCTGTTTCACATGTGACCATCTTAATAGGAGCCCTGTCTACTACCAGAATTCAAACCAAGACACTAATTAGAAGCAACTTTACACTTTTCAAACTTAATTAACTTTATATCCCCACAAAAAAAAAAAAAAAATGAGAAGCGTATTTCCTGAAACGTTGTGTGATTGCTAAAGCTTTTGAAAGTGCTGAGAATTAGGATATAAGTTTAAGGTGAGGCGCCACAGGATCCTGACTCAAATTTTTGAATGCTTTATTAAATCGCTAAGAATTATTTTTAAAATCAAATGTCTGCTTCAATGGGTACATAAAATGACCTTTCCGTAGGTGACCGGGCTTATGAGATGATTATAAAAAAACAGAGAAGCACATTGATTCCAACTTGTCTACATACTTCAATCTGTGTTAAATTATATTGTTTTTGCAAACATTTCATTCTAACTAATTGGAATATTTCATGTAACAAAAAACAACAATATAAAAAAGTGTGATATATCGCGTTCCAGGCAAAAGGCCCTATTCCTCAATTTTTGAGATTTTCATGTTTTGGCCCTATCCCACACTATTGACTATCCCGCACATTGCTGTTAACTCCATTTTGTAATAATTTTTCAACAAAATTTATAAAAATAGGAAATTAGAAATTGGAGGGCCTTTGGCATTGCATAATGTGGTCCAGGGAAAAGGCCCTAACCCTTAATTTGAAGGCCCTAACCCACATATCTCACAAAACTTTAAATCATTTGAGAGACCCCCCAGTCCAAATGCCAAATGATGATCTATATTTTTGCCAAACATTTGTTCAAAAATATTTCTTGTGGTTTTTTGTTAAATATAAAAGGTAATTTTTTATTTTACCAATGATAGAAGTGGGTTAGGTTAGGTTTAGGTTTAGGTTTTATGACTCATGCCCGGGCTTTAACAACGAGGTCATATCGCCTACTACCAGAGCGCTCTTTCGTCACTCTGGTGGACATGAGCCCGACTCTACTGTGGGAGTCCTAAATTTTGCCTACCCTAAATTTTTATTCATCTAGGGTAGGGGTCTTTAACGAGTACCTGACATCGTACAGGCTCGGGACCATCGCTTAGCGTCCCATCCGAAGGACGGCGTGCTTAAGTTTATTTTACCTCCCAGATAAAATAAACTAAGGGCCTCGGTCGGGTTACGAACCCACGACCTTGAGCTCAGAAGTCAAGCACGCATACCACTGAGCTACCGGCGCCCTCTAAGTGGGTTAGGCCTTTCGTTCTGAACATTCGGGACTTTCAAAAACTACCAAAAGCCCTATTGGTTAGGGCTTTTGGCAGTTTACCGTTGCTACAAGGTGACAAAGGCCCTAATCAACAAAGTGGTTCACTTTACTGTTATTTCTTGTAAAGAGAAGCAAGTATTGATGAAAAATAATTGTTCTATGTAACAGAAAAGATTCTTAAAAATTACAATTAAACTAATGTGGAATGCCAACTTGGTTTGTTTAATAATGAAACAGTTTTTTCTTTCTCCTGTAAAGTTAACCTTATGTGGGTTAGGGGCCTTTTGCCAGGAACGCATCGATATGATCTATTACATGATATGAAATGAAAATATTTTTTTTAAATTCTTTATTTCTTTATTTTGAATATTTACAATCGGTATACACCATGAGTAAATTTGATGAAAGACAAAGCATTAAAAGAAAGAGAGAGAAAAAAAATATATATATACATCGAAAGAATATGATTGTGTACAAAATAATAATAGAAAAAAAAAAGAAAAAAAAAAACTAAGAACTATGCAAATAATTTAATATGTACAAAACAAAGAGAAAATATTAAATTTAAATTATAATAAACATAAACATAAAAATAAAATAATAATATTGATATAATAAAATGAACATGAAAACCCTTCAACTCGAAACCCCTCGAAGCACCGCCGGTTCTCTGCCATCCCCATCCCTCCAACTTAATGGGCACGAGTGATCCCCCCTGCCTTCTCGCCCCTCCAATCACTGTCCAGCAGTGGAGGCAGGCCAAGAAGGAGGAGAGTTGAAGGTAAGAGGATTACATGAGGGGAGAAGCTGGTCATCACCGGCACTCCCTAAATATTTTTGCTACAGTAGCAGGTCTCTCGGCCAGCGCCGCCTCAGTCTTCGGGGGGGATTATCTGGATGGGAATGGGATGACAAGAGTCGAGCAACTGGATTGACATGGGAAGAAAGGTTAGAGTGGAATTTGGAGAAGCGGGGCTTGATGAGGTCAATAACATAGGGAATTTTAAGGTCATTATGGAGGGTAAGGTTGGACACATAGAAGGGTGCATCGACAATTGTTCTTAGGACTTTGGATTGGAAGGACTGGATACGCTTGATGTTAGATGGCTTAGCACAACCCCATAATTCAAGTCCGTAGGTCCATATAGGTTTTATTATTGTCTTGTAAATGGTCAGTTTGTTTTCAGTGGATAGTTTGGATTGTCTGTTGAGCAGCCAGCATAGCAGACCAAACCGTCTGTTCAGCTCCTGTCTTTTTAGTCGTGTATGGGGGTTCCATGTCAGTCGTCGGTATAGATAGAACCCAAGGTAGCGAACTTGATTTGAGGCAGGGATTGGAATATTATTGAAGGAAATCGAAGGACAGGATTGGCGTCTCAGTGTGAAGGTAACATGGCTACACTTCTCTTCGTTGATTTTCACTCGCCACTGCCGACACCAATCCTCTATGTGGAGAAGGTGCTGTTGGAAATTTTGGGAGGCTATGGTAGGATCTTGGTTGGAAGCAAGGATAGCTGTATCGTCGGCAAATGTTGCCAGGAGAGTGTTAGGATTGAAAGGAATATCAGCAGTGTAAACTGTATAGAGGATGGGACCGAGGACACTTCCTTGGGGGACCCCCGCTTCAACAGGCTCATAGTCACGAGTACTCATTACCCTGACGAACCTTGAAGAAGCGGTTGGAAAGATAGGACTTGAGGATGAGGTAGTAAGTGTGGGGAAGGAGTCTCTTCAGCTTGAAGTCCAGACGTCCAGAAAGGCACCCGAGCAATAGCTCTTACACTCCAGGGAAGATGAAATGTGGTCTACAATGCGAAGGTCCTGCTGTACAGTAGAGTGATGGATTCGGAAGCCGAATTGGTGGTTGGGTATAACATGTTTGGATTCTAGGATAGGAAAAATTCTTTTGAGGATGATTTTTTTCCAGGATTTTTGAAAGGATGGGTAGCAGGCTTATAGGGCGATAGGAGCTTGGAACGTTGGGGGGCTTTCCAGGTTTAGGGACAAGGATTATAGTGGAAAATTTCCAAAGGGCAGGGAAATACGCTGTTCGAAAAACACAATTAAAAATATATGTGAGGAAAATGATGGCTTTGCGGGGAAGATTTCCGGGGAGGGGAAGTGGTGTGGTACTTTAGGATTTTCCTTGTGGCGGACCATAAGGATTTATCCTGATAAGGAGGACAGATAGGAGTTGTATTGTTGAGATAGGTAGGATGAGAGTTGCTGTTTGAGAAGTCAGGAAAGTTGGTTATAGGTTTGGCGGTCTGTGGGGTAACGTGTTCTCTGCCAAGTGGCTCGAGCCCGACGCTTTGAGGAGATGAGGTCTAGGAGATATTGAGGGAGGTGGTTCTGGGAGCGTGTGGGATGAAGTGGTGGAAAGGAAGACTTCCAAGCACTCTCCTGGTAAGGGTTGTGAATAGGGATACTGCTTCGTCAAGTTCTTCTGGAGTTTGGAAAATTCCATCAACCTCAATATATCTCTTAATATATTGAGGTTGATGGAATTTTACAAAGAGTTTTGGAAAAGTTTCCAATCAACAGGACATCGTGTTAGGGAAGGGGGAGAAGATTTTGGGATAGGATGCAGGTCTAATACTAGGAGGACAGGGATGAAAATATTAAACAAATTATAATTATCAATGTGCCTTACCGGATATTATCTGTAGAGAATTTCTTCTAACATAAACATTTTAAATTGGATTTTTTTCATTATAACTATTGCTTTCAAGAAGTGCGTTCCCCCGTTCAATGTATGTTTTAAGAATCAACAAAAGTGAACTGTGTAAACACTTTTATCCAATTCTCAGTATTGAACAACTTTATGCGTTGTTTTGTTGGTTTCACCACTTGCCGTTATGTCTTGTTTCTATGACAAATTTAAAAAAATATGGTATTAAATGGAGGGACGATCACACTATTTTGGTTCTTGTTGTACTAAAGAATGAGGAATGTCTGTGGAACAGTAAATCGAAGTTGTGCCGCAACGAAAACTGTCGCGATAAAGCTGTTGAAAATATGGTCAGGCAATTGAATTTGCCAGGAGTAATTAATTAGCCTTTTCTCCTAGCAATGTAGCTGATGCACCAACTGTATCTCGTCTAATAATCCACGGCTTAACGCATTAACGTTTTTTTCTCCTCTTTTTTTATCTCGAGTTGTTGACAAATACGTATTAATCGGTCACAAATGATATAATTCTTTGGAAGCCATCTTAAAAACGACTGGTTCACTAGCAGAGATTCAATTCGATTGAACCGTGTATACATATTTCGTTCAACCGAATTGTTCACTCAGATTGAATCAACCGCGTTGATCAATTCGGTTGATCCGTCTTAAGTTAAAAAATACTGTTCAGTGATTCTCTATGTACCTTGAGGAAGACGTCATCTCTCTCCTAACTCCAGTCTAGTTCAATGTGGAAACTTGCCGGCCACCGAAAACCATTGATAATTCTTTCAGGACTCAATTCGTCCTGTGGGTTGCTTCACTTCATAGAAAAACTCTGGTTAGCTTCCGGAGTCTATAGTACATTCAAGTCAGGAGGATAAGGCCCCTAATTAGGGTGTCAAAATTAGTCTGATTTGGGCCAAAATCTAATCAGATCTAAGTTGGCACATGTGACTTCTTCATTCCAAATTTAGAGTGCACACAAATTTCCAATCACATACACACACACACTTCATTTCGAAAATGGCCAAAACGTATTCAGGGGACCTTGAAACGTGAAAATTCGTTGAAAACTTGATTTCGGATTTTCGCATGAATACAATATACTGTAGGTGCATATAAGAAAGTAAAAAAAATAATAATACATAAAAAAATAAATCATGATAAATAAAATAAATTAGTAATAAAAAAAATATATCCATATATGTGATGTGGCCATTACAGAACTTTCTTATACCAACCAAGCTTACAGATCTCCCCCTTCCACTTCTCAAAATCATTTCATACTGCCATTACTGGGTATATGAAAATTACTTTCATATACTCATTACGAGTTGGCGTCAGCGGTATTTTTTTGCTTCATTATACAGCGTAATAGAATTTTGAGTGACTTTCTTATTTATACCCAGTAATGCCAGTATGACTGATTTTGAGAAGGGAAAGGAGATCTGTAAAAGCGTAGTTGGTATAAAAATTGCCACATCACATATATTAGACTTTTTTCTTATTTTTATAAAAACTACCAATAATAAAAACATATTCTATAATTCGTTGCTACTCGATATAATTTAAAAATTATTTTGAAATATTTCCTACGGGAATTTATTTTTCATTCTTTGAGGCGCTGTAACTTTATTCGTCTTGATCCTATCTCAAATCTGAGAACTTATTAGCGATTGGAAATTTAATAAGGAAAAATTTGGTATGAACCAAGTTCTCGATAGGATTAACCGTTTTGAGGTAAATCAAGGAAACGTTTAAAAATATGCGTTTCAAGACTACATTTCAGGACGGTTTTCGGTATGTATCTCAAAAACCGGACCACCTGCGAAAAATTGTATTAATATAAAATATGTACTTTAGTTTTCTTTATAACATTTATTTCAAAATATTTTTGATTACGTCATAAACATAAGCAGTGTATTGTAAAATGTACTTACTTAGTCCCCGGAGTAAAGGGGTCTCAATTTTTGTCCGATTTCCGTCAAAAAATAATCAGATCTAAGTTAGATCAAATTTCAAGTTCATAGCTATAATAATCGGTTTTGCGGTAGAGCGCTCACAACTTTCCAATCAATCACATACACACAGGAATACACACACACACATAGACATAGTCATTGTGAAAATCCGTTGAAACCTCGAACTCAGATTTTCGCACGATTACAATACTTCCTTTATAGAAAGTAATAATCTATAATCTATAATAATAAATTTATTTCCGTCAAAAGAATTTATACATAATATATGATATTAATAATGAAAATATAAATAAAAAATAGGTATGACAGATCTTAAATGAGGGTTATCTGTCGAGGAACTCTGTCAAGAAAATAATTCATTTTTTTAAATATTTCTCTATAGAAAACCACAAAATCCTCTTGATTCCTGACTAGGATATACTTGCTCTTCTACTACGGAATGTTATGTTCCATGTTGGATGGGAGTTTGACAGAACGGTAACTATTTTGGACGAGAATGTTAGGTTGGGGGGGGGGGGGGGGGGGGGGGGGTCTGAGGGATGATCGAAACACGCAAACACACAACTGAACTGATCACGAAACAAGAACAACACTAGGCACGACACCAGGGACGGCAACTTGGAATCTTCATGGGTGGCGTTTTTTCCATTTTTTTTTTTTTTTTTTTTTTGGTAGATGGGACGGTAATAAAAGTCGATAAAATTAAAACAAAACAACAATAGTAAAAAAAAGAAGGTTATATGAAAATTCGAGCAACATAATGAAACGAGTAGGGACTTTATACATATTTCAGATTAGACGGATAGGATGAAGAAGAGAGAAAACTTAATTTCGTGCTGGGAAAGTACATTCACCGACAATTTTTTTTATTTTATTTTGTAAATTTACAATCGGTAATATTGACTTTAAGTAAATGTGATGTCAATAAGAACTAATAAGAAAAGAGAAAAGTATGTATAGAGCATGATAACAAAATAAATAAATTATGTACAGATATACAAGCAAAATAAAGTAAATACATATCAATGTTTCAGCTCGTGTGACCCTTGAAACACCCCCCGTTCTCTGCCATCCCCATTCCTCCAACTTAATAGAGGCCGCGGGAGAGAGGAGAGCTTATGATGCGAGCAGTACATGAGGAGGGAAGCTGGTTGGTCACCAACGGCACTCCCTAATTATTCTTGCTAAATTATAGCAGCAGGTCTCTCGGCCAGCGCTGCCTCAGACTTCGGGGGGGATTATCTGGATGAGAATGGGATGACAAGAGTCAGGAAATTGACATGAAAAGAAACGAGTGGAATTTGTTGTTGGCGAGACTTGATGAGGTCAATAACAAAAAGGAATTTTAAGGTCATTATGGATGGTAAGGTTGGCAACATCGAAGGACACTTGATGTTGAATGGCTTAGCACTACTCCAAAGTTAGTTTGTTTTCAATAGAAAGTCTGGATTGTCTGCTAAGCAGCCGGTGCAACCAAACTGTCTGTTCAGCTTTTGTCGTTTTAGCTATGTGTGGGGTTCCATGTCAGTTTTCGGTCTTGGTAGAACCCAATGTAGCAGAAAAAGGGATTGGAATATTATTGAAGAGAAACGAAGTCTCAGAGGTAACATGGCTGCACTTCTATTGTGCTCTGAAGCCAATTTGGCGACTAGGAGTGACTTTTCCCAGTTCATTATTTGTGGCACTTCTTTCAGAGGAATCGCGCTTTCTTCTTCCTCCGTACATGTCCCTTCCTTGCTTAGTTCACAATGATCTAATGGCAACTACCTTGTTTCCGAAATATGAACGACAAAGAAGGAATGAACCAACATGCGCATACCAGAGACGCTTTCCCTGTCTTAAAGACAGTCTTACGACATCACATTAAATCTCTTGAAATATACATTATTAAACTATACTAGAATTAGACTTGAAAAAAAAATAAAACTTGTTTATTTAATATATTGTCTAATTTCACTAACTATTTATATACATGGGAGTACTCATCACACTTCTTTGTAATACTTTTTTGTATTGTTTTTTTTTTTGCTTTCAGGCGGTACGGGACCAAGTGTGGGGGTTGCCTTCAGGGTATTTCGCCGTCAGACCTCGTTCGGAAAGCCCGTGACAAAGTTTTTCACCTGAACTGTTTCACCTGTATGATCTGTAGGAAACAATTGTCCACGGGTGAGGAGCTCTACGTACTGGACGACAATAAGTTCATCTGTAAAGAGGACTATATCACGGGGAAAGGATCACAAGGTAAGATACCAGTAGTACTGGGTGGTTTCTTAGTGAAGGAAGTGAGGTGCTCGGCCTAGATGCAAACCTGCTCGTCAGGTCTCTCTATACACTCCAGTCAAGTTCGGCTCGGGCGTCGGGTACATAGACAACTAGAAATAAGTATGGCTCAGTTTTATATGTTTTCTGCCCCCTGGTTCCTGACCGTACATGCCTGGAGTCTGGAAAGATATCTAACTTTGGTGTGCTTCCGAACTTCCTGAGTCAGGTCTCTTCCCTCACTCCAGTCTATTTATTTAAGAGGGTATGGTGGCATATATATATAGGAAACCATTGAACCGTATTTCTCCCCAGAGAAT